>JAQQZR010000008.1:14095753-14122196 GCA_030068235.1 Notoglanidium macrostoma | reverse complement strand
TGACCTAATCTGCATGTCTGTGGACTGTGGGAGGAAACCGGAGCACCCGGAGGAAACCCACGCATGCACGGGGAGAATATGCAAACTCCGCCCAGAAAGGCAACCTGGGTGACCCGGGGATCGAACCCAGGACCTTCTTGCTGTGAGGCGACAGTGCTAACCACAGCAACCACCGTGCCGCCCAATATTGTTATTATTTCTTTAACTAACATTCCAATTTTAAAATTATAGTCAAACCAACACCACAGATCTCAGCATCATCATCAAATCATCATCATCATCAACTCATAGATCACTAACTAGCCACGCCGAATCTCTCAGCACAACAGCACTCAGTAGCTGCATTGCATTTTGGAACTTGGAGTTTCACATTTGCAGTCTTCACTACTTCTACACTGGATTTCCCATTAACTTGACATTGAAAGCTAGAAAATTGTGAGTGAAAAAAGAAGTTTTCTCTTTTGTTTTAAGAGCTAACCGCAAACCTTGACTGTTGTGTTGGAGATCGTTAAAATTAAACCTCACTGAGGTCAGTGTGTCACACAACAGCTAAATTCTCATAGGAATAACAATAACAATACAGCACCACACAACAAATTAGCAGCAGAATCTTTAAGCACATCACAAATATTTCAATACAAGCACATTTAATATGTTCCAGGGTGGAGTGTTTTAAAAACATAGAAGCAGTCAGTGTGTTTTGTTAGACTTGCATTACACAACTACAAGCTGAACAAGATGTACAAGAAAATACCTTATTTTCAAATGAGGTGTTGTCACTTGAGCTGTATACCCAATTTTAATATTATTCTACATGTCATTACTCAAGACTTTAAGCTTCAACGTCACAGTTTGGCAAACTGTATTTTTGCAGACGATAAAGGTGAAAACAATGTGATAAGAAATAGTTGTAGCTTGGGGACTATGAAGATTGCTAAATCTGTACAACTAATACCATGATGAATGCTGTTGCATCAAATGAGTTAAATAATGTTTAGATTATCTGTTAAATCAAAGTGTATTAATAATATACTGGTAGTGCTGAATAGCTACATAATTATGGATCTTTAAGGGAATAAATGCACCTCATGGCATGAGGCATGAGGCATGCATGCATGGCATGAGGATTATCTCAGTACATTTTTCAAATATTGCAAACTACCGCAAAGAACTGAATATCAGTGGAAAACGATGAGCGAAAAACGAAGCGATTTCCCTTATTTTTAGAAGCCAACCACAAAACCTCTTTGCAATTATATTTGATGTTGCTGATTTTGTTTTCCTATTAAATGCCATTGTAACTGCAATAGCAATGAGAAGTCAGCACATCACACAACTTCTAATTCCTCATGGGAATGGTGAAGATACAGCTCCATCAAACCAGAACTGGAATCCCGTCTCACGTCTGAAATATTTCAATATAAACTTTTTTAATGTGTTTTAGGGTGAAAGTGTCCTTTAACAAAACATACCAGTGAACTCTTGTTGTGATGGGAGATTGGCATTTATTATTTTAAGCATCAGGTCGATATTGTTTTAATCATTAAGTTCAAATAATGATCTTGGGATCATGTGAACGCTCATATGACGTCACTAAAATCCTTCACCACCAGAAGCTCTCATCTCTCAGGATGGCCAGGATGCTGCATGGGCCTAAAGCCACACCCCGTTCACTGCACTGTTTTGTACCCACAATGCACTGCGCTAAGGTAAAGTTCAACTGACGTAGTCTACCCTGTAATATTGCTCAGTAGGGATGTAAATAGAACTCTACACCCGGATTTCTGTAAAACTGCCTATTGTTATAAGCGTTATACAAACAAAATTACACAGAATTGCAATAAAATCAAACAATTAGGAAGGTATATAATCCAGCGACAGTGTGCAGTCTGTGGTGCAAACGCCTGCAGATATACAGCACTTGATCGGGAAAAAATAGGAAGCCTTTTAACATTTGTAGCAATGTATGACACTTACATTTGTACTTAAACATAGTGTTTTATATTTGAACTAAATATCCCAAATTGTATTTAAGCAGAATACAGCCCGATCTGCCGGAGAGCCGAGCTGCAGTCGATGACTAAGAAACAAAAACACACACAGCGCTGTCTTTCTCCAAACCGGACATAGGGCAGAGGGTGCGTGCGCGTGCGTGCGTGCGACAGTGCTATGTTATGACTACCTCTGCATCAGCGCGAGAGATCGGTAAAAGAAGAGTGCACAATGTAAGCCATTTACCTGCTTCGTACAGAGGTCCTGCAAGATGAACTTCATGAGCTGTACTTTCGGCCAAAGTGGCAAAAATCCCTCCTTTCAAGATAAACACATTAAATAACGACGTGCTCCTTCCGCCTAATCATCCGGAGAGGTGTTCATGCGTCCGGATTGTTTTAAGGCGATCCGTCATTTGACATTATTTTTTAGAAAACATCGGCTCCGGAGGAATGACATTGCGTCCGGCTGCAGTGAGTACACGAACGGCCATCAACAAATGAAACCACGTGACAAACCAGCTGAGGTCACGTGACCAGCATTATCCCGGAATAACAGCAACAACAAAAGAAATCTATGATCAAAACTCTGAGCTTATATTGTATGTAAGGAGGTCACAACAAGCCTAATGTCTTTATGGTAGAAATTATCTGTTTATTGTACTGCTTGTCAAGAGGGTTCGTTATCTGGAAAACGAGTGGTGCAGGGAATAATTTAGGTGACGTCATTGTTTCGCGGTACGGCTTGTAAACCCCCCCCCACACACACACACATATACATACACACACACACATATGAGACATGGAGTATTCTGAAGAAAATGGAACAACCTTTGTCATTTTTGCTTGTGTACATGTTCCCGTGCCTGAACCTTTCTTTAAAGAAATTATTGACAGTATACTTTTAACAGTACTAGATATTAATGATTGTTTATTGGAAAAGGTATTTTCCAGAAACATTTGAAACAGCAGTTTTTAAACACAACCCAGAAACATCTGTAATCAGTAACTTTTAACCTATTTCCAGCTTGCCTTTCATGAGTAAAATTTTAGAAAAAGTGATTTTTAACAAATCAACGACTTTCTTTCTGGAAATAATATTTATGAAAAGTTCAGTTTGGCTTATTAGGCAAGGTCATAGCACAGAAACAGCATTAGTGAAGGTTGTGAATGATCTGAGACTTGATATGAATTATGTTTCAGTTCTTGCACTCCTCAGCTTAGGTGCTGTATTCGATAAAGTTTATCAAGATATACTTTTAAAGGGTATTAAGGAATGGATTCATTTAACTGGACTTGTTTTAAATAGTTTTAAAAACACATTTAAATAGAATGCAGAACTTTATTACCATAGGGGACTATGTGTCAAAAAGGACTACTGACAATTATGGTGTACCACAGGGTTGTGTGCTGGGTCCCGTTATATACCCTCTTTCTATGCTGCCATTGGGTAAAATTTTCCCAGAGCATGGAGAAAATTCCATACCTAGTCTGATGATACTCAATTATACATATCTGTAGCGCCAGAGGATCCTAATGCAATAAATTAACTGGTGAGTTGTCTATCCAACATTACAAGTTAAGTGAGCAGAAAATTTTGGAAATAAATGAAGAGTGAAATTCTTCTTATTGGCATGGAAGCATGGGGGGAAATGTTTTAGATAGTCTGGTGCTACACACTAAAACCAATTAAAAATGTAGGTGTCAATTCTTGACTTTGACCTCACATTTAAATCATACATTGACAATGTTATAAGGACTGCTTCCTTTCACCTCAGGAGTAAGACCATTTCTAAACTTGGAAAATGCTAAGATGTTGACTGTTGCTTTTGTTTTCTCATACCTAGACTGTTGTAATGCACTTTTCGCAGAACTACTTAAAAAGACAATAGACAGATGACAACTTGTTCAAAATACCACAGCATGAGTACTTACAATCAATAGGAGAACTGAAACATTTTAGCAACATTGCATTGGATTCCCGTTTCTTTCAGAATTGATTTAAAAATAATTTTATTAGTATTTAAAGCTTTAAATGGCTAAGCACCTTCTCAGAGTGTCTGACTGAATATGTTCCAAACAGGTCTTTAAGATCATCAAATCCTGGATTGCTTAACATTCCAAAAGTTAAATACAAGAAATATGGAGAAGTGGACTTTAGTTTTTTGCACCAAAGATATGGAACAACCTGCTCTTAGACATTCACCAGGCTTCTTCTCTTTTTTAAAAGGCAGTTAAAAACATGTCTTTATTACTTTAGCTTTTAGTCAGTATGTAATCATCTTATTACATACATGAATTCTTATCCTTATGTGCTCTTAAATTCTGATTGTTTATTTTTTGTTTTATGTGTATATTTCTTACATTTTTGTAAAGCAATTTGAGCCGCATTTAAATGTATGAAAGGTATATTATTATTAATAATAATAATAATAATATTGTATTATACCAAGCACTGTTGAATTCTTAAATCTGTTGATTATTTTTTTTTATAACTGCAACTCTGACAGTAGTGCTGGCTGTAATTAAAATACAATTATGTATGATCAGTTGGTTGAATCTATGTAGGATTCAACCAACTGAAAACGTCTCCCTTGCCAAGCACATATTAGAACATACAGTGGCCATCATGTGTCTGTAGCTTACTTCCAAGCACTTACATTCACACTCCCATGCTTTTTCTGTGCTAAATAATAAGTATGAGCCTTAATTTTTTTCAAAGTTAGGCAAACACTGATTCCTCTTATTTCTTCTTCCTTGTCTGCCACTTGTAAAAACACAAACTGTACTCTCCAGAGCTTCGGCTCCGTAGGAGGTGGACCCATGCTCTATGTAGATATAAAGGGTTCATTTTACTAGTTACAGGTAATTATAGACTAATGAAAATGTACTTATGAATTCCATAAGTACATTATAATGGAATACATTTCTGCTAATAGATCCCTCAAAAACCTACACAGTGAACCTTTTTAAAATTACATTTATTAATGTGTAATAGCATTATTTACATTGAAATTTTAATTAGACAACAGCAACACCACCACTCGTATTACAGGTGATTACACTCCTCTCTAGTGACTATAGTATTAATACAGTCTACGATCCTTCTTTGACTTGCTGGTTTTGTCCATGTTGTTTATAACCCAAAATCATGAAAAGTGCTGTGCACCAAATGACCAAAAACTTTTTTAATCCAACCCAAGTGTCATATCCTTAAATTTTTTCAAATCAGATGTGAAACTACATATAAATGTGGCTTATTGCTATTCAGTCTGCAGGAAATCCTTACTACTGAAATCAGTTGGGGAAAAAAAGTCTTACTGCAGCATTATTTTATTGTTTTTGAAAACACTTCTCAAACATCTATAGGTCTATTGGTTTCAAGTAGTGGTTTTTCACAGCTTCATACATATACATAGGTATGAAAATCGGTTACAGTAAAAAATAAAAATAAAAAAAAACTAACGATGTTACAGTACTGAATAGATGCATTAAAAACTTTCATGGGTTGTGATGTTTTAGAAATACAGGAACATTTCTACTTGTAGAGCACTGAATAACACACGTCATTGATTTTTCACTAAAGATGTACACAGCTGTTTAGGAACACTGTTTCTCCAGTGTTATCAAATAAAAAGTGCTTTGCATCATTTGAGGTTATGAAGAAATGGCATGTCCGATATTGTGCATTAAAACTGAGAATGTTGCAACAAAGTTTCTGTATTATGTTAAACACTTCACAGGTGAAATAATGCCACCACAGTCAGCACCGTTTGCAGTATGTATGCTGTATGAAATGTTACAGTACAAGCATAATAACTTGACCACACTTGACAATGACAACACCTTTGGCATCAGAGCGACACAAGACACGAATGGAAAAGGCACACAGCGTATATACATACAAAAACATGTAAAGTATAATTTACTCTTCCACACAACAGCAGTCCAAAGAAACAAATACATCAGTGCCCTGAAGAGAGTTCAATGAAAAAGTTGTATTTTGATGGCTCTCGGTACCTGGATATTTAAAGTCTTTCTGTCCAGTAATATCCACATATAAAATATAACCCATACGAATGTAAACTCCGAGATAGTCTTTGATTTTCTCTGGTGGATGAAATGTGAGGTTGTTGTAATAGTCTGTTCATTTGGCTCAGGTCTCACAGAGACACACAGGTTCACAAGCAGACATTTTTCAAGAATTCCAGTGGTTTCATTTTTAGGAAATGAATCAGCAAATGACCCTGTAAAGGAGGCGTTTCCAAAGTCTTCTACATGTAATTCAACGCAACACAAGGTGAAGCGGACAGAATCCAAGCTGGACCATAAGCGTTGTTCTTCCTCTTTCCCTTTGACTATCTGGGAGACATTTTCCGAGTATACAAACAAGCTAACAATGAGTGAAAGCTGGTAAGGCCAGTTAGCCGACATTTATTTGCCTATTGCTAACTGGTCCCCAATGAATTCTTGTTGATTGTTGGCAATGTATGTTTAGGAGATTCCTTAAAGGCTCACAGTGCATGATTCATACAGGATTTACAGGATTTAAAAAGCTGCCATTTGGTTGGCTCTCAGAGGCACAGAGGTTACAGAGGCACCCTTAATCTCGGACATGGCTGTTGGTGCCAAATGTTCTGTCACAAGCTAAGGAAAGCCTGTTCATTGGCAGAGGTCTCACCATCTTCCCTTTCCATCTCTCCACCACTGTGGGCTGCTGTGTTCTTCCTCTTCACCTGCCGGTGGGTGGAGCCACAAGGCCTCTGCATGGGCACCAGCAGACGAAAGCCAGGTGAGGCGGGCACTGACGCTGATGATAGGTTGACTGGGGAGAGGTGGCAGGGCACCAGGGAGGAGGAAGAAGAGGCAGTGGAAGGACTGCTGCTCTGGACAGAAGAGTATCCAGAGCTGTGGAGATTGACGCGGAGTGGGCGTTTGGAGGAAAAGGAAGAGCAGGAGGCAGTAGGCTCACTCATATCCTCATCGCTAGAAAGAGTGCTGCAGTGCAGCCATGCATCGGCAGTCGGCGCACACAGTGGTAGCTGGACTGCGAAGACAGAGACTGTGAAAACAAAACGTTCTCCATTATTCATTTAGTAGATCCCAATAAGGCAATTAACAAGATGTTTTAAAATATTCCAAGTGGTACAAGTCCATAATTCTTGCTGGGTTTGCTTTGAATTAAAGTGTTGCAACTATATATATATATAATTTTTTTTTTTACCATGTTTATTTATTCAAACAAAAAACAAACAAACAAAAAAAACCCCCCACTAAACATTCAGTTCTGTTGTCTACTATTTTTGTGAATCATATTTGGGCAAATATGTCCGAGTCTATTTAGTTTCCCCCCTCGAAGGCATTTGGCTTAAAAAAAAAAAAAAACAACAACAGGGCTGCGAACATGGCTCAATGAACTTGATCAAACAAACCAAGAGCAAGGCAGAAGCTGGGAGCTGCGAGTGTGGTGCTCAGCGCATGGGGCAATTGCATGACTACGATCTTTAAGGGCAAAAAGCCATGGTACAATGGAAGTTGTTCGTGTAAAATTGCAACACTAATAATAAATAATTGCAATATAAAACTGCACTGCCAAACGGCATACAGAATACAGCTCGCTAGCTAGGTAGCATTACAGTCTGTTAATAGCTGGCTGGGAGAGGCTCCGTCACTACAGCAGATTAAAGGACAGAAAACAAATATGGAGGATGACGAGAGAGAGACCGGCGGTGCACCTTACTCACCTTCACACTCTTTCTCTCCATCACTGTCCTTGTCTCCCTCATAGCCTGAGCAGGAAGCATCAAGGCTCCAGTCTAGGATGTCACCCACAAGGGTTTCCTCTTGATTGGACAGCTCAGCTGTGGGTGTGGCCACAAAGCTGCCTCGATGGGTATGCATGCTTTCCTCTCTCCTGCAAAAGAAAGGGGAGCAACATTAACATAATAATTTTTTTTAAAAGACAAGACAAAAGGGCAAGACTACTGTTGCAGCTCTTCACCGCAGTTCTCATGCGTTATTGGTACTGGATCTGTTAAGAATTTACTAAAGGTATGGTAGAATTTGACTGATGATCTGTATATATTGCTGCTAATAAGGACACCATGCCATGAGGTCTGCTAGCTTTCAAGGCATTCTGCTGCTTTAAATGATAAAACTCCACTGAAAATATTAGTCACAACTATCATAAATTATACATTTTATTTGCCTCACTCATGTATATGTGCCTTTCACCACTGCATATTTTCAGATGCCATCAAAAACTGCCATAATACATTATTTTATGTGTAATTTTCTATAGAACATGTCATCTACCTCTTGCTGTTACTGGATGGAGAAGACAGGAATTTGTCGATGTCTGCTGATTGGCTGTTAGCACTAGGATGCTCAATTTGGGGCTCCACCTCTGGAACCTCAAGCACCTGGCACAGTTCTTTAAAGTCCATTACCTGTGAACCACAAACACCCAAGTATGAATCACCAGGTATGAGAAAAGCAGCTTCTTTACAGTAAGATCTTGATATTCATCTTGCATGATGGATGTCAGTGATTAACCTAATAAAAATGGTGGCCTTTGTGTTTCTCACAAGTCAATTAATTGTTGCTATGTGACAGAAAATTATTTTAAATATACAATTAATGCATGAAGGCACTACATCAACACAATGACAAATCACATATTTAATGGTTGAAATTGGGGGCAGGGTGTTGGAAATATCAGTACAATACTCACTGTATCTTTGCTTATATGATGGTAGGAATCACTTTCAAATCTCTGCTTAACACCAGTTAGAGACACTTGTCTATAATCTTTTGGCACATCCTGGCTGAAGCTATAATTGGATTAAAAGAGGGAAAAATTTATCACAACACAAGCTTATGGTATTTGGGACTGTTGTTTTTTTTCTACACTACTCTTTGTGCTTGAGTAAAAAGAAATTACAAACCACACTGTCCAGTTTTAATTTAATAACCATATTCAATGTGTCTAACATGACCAACGTGTACTGTATATATCCAAAATCAATGTGCATGTGTCAGGCTTTTTTCCCCAAATAAGTAAATAACTTGTTCACCAAAAAGTGCATATAGTTACACGGGTCAACAGTTACATATGTAATGGTTTGTCACAGAAAAATACTTACATTATATAACACTGTAACAGCTAGTAATAACAGTAATTTGTCACAGGGTAGGAATGAGTGGGATTTCAATATCAGAGTCTATTTATATGGTCATACTCTCTGCAATTTAGAATGAAGAAAAATCCCATATGTGCTAATTTGGGAAAATTGCAAATACTTCAGAATCATCCAGGCAAATCTCTCACAAATGAGATTATTGATCTACCTCTGGTAAAACCAAACCAGTTCAAAAATGCCAAGAGCTTGAAGTAAAGCTGGATTGGAGAAAGTGGATATATCCAAAAGTAACACAAGCATGAGAACTCACCACTTCATATAGATCAGCAAAGCACAGGGCACCAGGTCCTGTGCAGTAAAGCCGGTGCTCTCCACCAGCTGACTTGGCCATACAGGAGCTGTAAAAATAAATAAATAAATAAATAAGTAATAAAAAAAAAAAAAAATAGAGGATAAGTAAGGAAAACTCACTACTACAGACACTTGAAGGAACTGCTAAGAAACATTTTAACAGGGCTAACAATGAGCAAGAGCTTATGGTTAGCAGGTAATGTGTTGTGCTTTTTACATCAATGCTTTGTCCATTAGAGACCTATTGGATCCATAAGAATGATCCTCCACCTCCTTCAAGACTTGACCATTTTTTAGGTGGTTTCCATAGGCAAAAACTCATGGAATTTGGTACACACATCAGTGCTTGTGACAGTTACTTAGGGACTGAGGCTTGGCCCAGTAACTCTCTAGCGCACCATATGTCATTGAGTCTCATATAGTTTCACATACACACATCAAATTTGGTGAAGGAATTTTATCATCTTGTGTCAAATTCTAGATGCATTGCTTGATTGTAACCTGTAACCAACTTCACAGGTTATTGATTATGATGGTTATGATGATACTAACATGCCCAGAGTGACTCTCTGGTATAGTGCTACTATCTGGCAACAGAAAAAGTGGCTTTTTCCACCCATCTCTGCTACACTGCTCCTAGACAGTATTGGTTACGATGACATCTACATGCCAAGAGTGACTCTCTGGTATAGGGCCACTTCTTTCCCCATCCAATTCTACCCTCATTGGCCAACACTGATGATCTGCTTTGCTAACACGCTTGCAGTTTCTGCGGAAACTGTGCAAACCTAGCTCTGATTGTTTCTGGTGTTCCAAACAATTAAAAAAACAAACAAACCAAAAAAAAAAATAAAGGACACATGGTGTAAAACCATGGTTTTTAAAGTGGGATCCATGAAGATGGTAAAGAATACCATCAGATACTATTAGTTATTATTAAGTTAACATACATTTTAGCCTAACTGACCAAGCACCTGAACTGATTGAGTTAAACTAAACGTTAACTTAAGTAAAAGTAAATGAAACATGGCATGCTGTTCCACAAAAATAATAAACATCATGGTGAGAAAGATATTATGTGGATCATCTGCCATGCAAGTCCCTGTGAATTAGCTGTTACTATAGAAACAATAACACATTAGAAGAAGCACATTTATATAAAGCTGTCATTTTTTCTTACTCAGACTTAACACCTTCTTGAAAATTACTCACCACCTTCTGACTAATCAAATATGAGAATCCAATAGTGCTGTAGGATATGCACACAAATAATGTCAATTTGAATCTATCAGTAATTTAAATAAGCAAGAGAACTGTTAATATGATGTAAATTCTTCAAAATGTCATTTTCATGCAGTATAAGTAGGTTGAGTTCTGTGGATGTAAAGCTCAGAAATAAAAGGCTTTTATGAATCCTAAGAATAGAGGTATTTGATTTAATATTCAACTACTTGATTACATTCATAAAAAGATCTGTGCTACAATCATGCAAGGGTTCCTTGGCTGTGAAATGTTTGAGAAACCCAGATCTACTACAGAGGATATGCACATGACATCACCATAGGCAGAAGTCACTGCAGTTACACCCACCGAGTGGCAGTGTTAGGGTTCAGTTGAAATCTACAAAAACATGCAAAAACTCTAAAGTGGGAAAGAGCTTTTGTGCAATTGCTGCACAAATAGATTCAACAAGAAATCTGAGCTCTCTCTTTACAGACTGCTAAAAGCTAAAGAAAAGAGAAGCAAATGGATTTGAAATGCAATTCACAGAAATGGCCAAAATTCAGGTACCAAAACATGGAATTGCTGTTTGTGTGGGTATGTTGGGTTTCTGGGTAAAATCATACCTCGTGTTATAAATAATGAGATACTCTGAAAAATATGGTCTGCTGAAACATTTCTTCTATGGTTTTGACTATTTCTGTAGTTTTTACACAACCGTCAAGTCAGTCTAGATGCACTAATGCCTCAGATTTTATAATTTTATACCTGATGAATGTGGGGAAATAGCCCCTGTTAGGTCCAACATTCTAAACAGGTATATTTCATATAAAATGTAAATACTAATGTATAAAAAGAAGACTCGACACAGAAAACATTAAAACCTTGGTTCAGAACAGCAATACAAAGCTTTCACGAACTGGGAATAGGCTGAATAAATAATTGTGTTTTATCTTATAGTAAAAAAAAAAAAAAAAAGTTCTATTAAATGTGTCACGAAATGCTCCATTAAATGAGAGTTAGAAACGTACCAGGTACCAGTACATAAGTAACTTGTATGGCCTGTTTATTTCCCCCCCGACATCAAAATCAAAAACATGTACACGTTAGAAAACCCATGTCGATGCCCATTAACAACAAGTTCTTTGGAAAATTGTAAGAATCACTGCCGAGTCCAACTGCCTTTAATTTAAGTAAATAATTCTTTGTTATCCACCCAGTTTCGCAGTTTCCCCTACTACAGACAGCCATATGCAGCATGTTTTGCCACTCAGTCCAACTGAAGGGGGCGTGTTATGGTGAGAAAGTGAGGTCAGTGCATACCCTCTCTTTGGGGCACCACAAAGCACACACACACACACTAATAACAGAACAAAGGAAGGATGGAAAGAGGAATAGAAGTATAGAAAAATCTTACCATAGTTATGTAGTGCTCGGGAGAGCAGCAGGGTGGCACTGGCGAGGCGAGCAGGACCAGGCACCGTGAGGGGGGAGAAGAGCAAAGACAGCTCACAGATGTAGCTGAAGAGATAAGCAGTACGGCGCTGCATGGGCAGTAGAGACTGCAGTACCTCACCATAGTCCAGCAGAGTGGGAGTCTGGAATAACGCGCATGCATATTAAACACTTTACACATTTAGTGCACTTACACCTAGTAACTGAAGAATGTGTGCATTCTCTATAAAAGGACTAAAAGCTAATCAATCACAACCTCTAAGCCTCATACAATAAAATTAATAGAGAATAGTGTAAAAGCCTGCTTTCTGTTGCACTAAGTATTTAATGTTATTCACATGGTTATATGCAGGAGCAGGTTGTATCAATGGGCTTTTTGGCAACCACATAGTCTCATTTGCGGTTAACGAATGTTTTAAAGAGGATCGTTTTGGACAGTGCCACCAGTGGTTGTAATAAAAACTCAGAGACTGATATACAAGGCTAAATCTAATGCCATTCACTTTGGTACAGGCTGAAGCAGTCACCGATTTTTTAATAATGTCACGAAAGTGCTCATAATAGATGTATTGTGTGTTACTTTTCTCTCCATGTCAAAAGCAGCACAACTAATGTATATACTTGATATGATAAAAATGTCACATTGACAGTGACACATGAGCTCTGTACTTCATATATTAAAGCAGCACTCAGTGTAGACCCCAAAAGAGACCAATATCCGTGAACTGTAATGTAAATAATCCATAAAAGCCAGATTAGCTCAAATTTGGGAAACTGGCTGGCTATTGGCCATGTATTGCGCTGCATGGGCTGTTGAACACACACACACACACACACACACACACACACACTAACTAAAGCAATCCCCAAAAATGTAAGTTTTTTTTTTTTTTTTTTTTTGCGTGGAGCTACACATTTACACATTTTTAGCAGTGATTTCAAATCTATGTTTGAAAAGTCATCTTTAATCTGTTTTGGAGCCATGGGTCTCTTTCCATTGAAGGAGATAAGTGCCTGGTCTTACGGAAAGGGACATCGCTGTTGCCAAGATGCCGAGTAGACAGAATTTATTATGAACAAAAATCACTCACTCGGATCTTCCCGTCGAGCACAGAGATGACCTCCCCCATCATCCTGACCAGGTCCTCATACTGATACGTGTTATCAGTGAGCCACACAGCCTCTCGAATGGTCAGAATTTCTTTACTGATATACCTGAAAAAATAAAACATATCAGCACAAGCCTCTTAGAGGCAGCAGAAAAAGAAACATTTTATGAGGAAAAAAAAAAAAAAGCTGAAAATGGAGATGTCTTGTATAATTTTCATATTTCTCAGCTTAGTTGTCCATGAGGACTTGCAAAGGTCTTAAAAGCAAGCCAGTGTTCTTTTCCAAAAGATTATTTTTTCTCTCACCCTAGTAGACCAAACATATTGAAAAAATAAAATACTGAATATTATGACCTATGCGCAGGACCTCACCTTGTGCAGATGACCATGCAGGCGATACCCAGAAGCTGTAACCTAGCCTTGGGCACCGAGCGTCTGGCCAGGTAGCGGTCCACACAGCCCACAGTCACATGCAGTGCCAAGCTGGAGAAATCCTTCATGGTGGCTACCTCCACCAACCAGTCCACCAGGATGTACCTTATAGAAGGTGAAAGGCCAAAGTGAGCACACTGTAAACAGCCTAACAAATATGCATATAACAAAGGAAGTATTTTAAATGATAAGATATTGGTGGTACCTCATGGTGTCATTGATGCCCTCTTTGTGTAAGCTGTCAGAGCGTTGTGGAGGTGATGGACAGGAAAGAAAGAGTTGGGCCACCAGGTCAGCACAGGCCCGAGGCTCTAAACCCAGAGGATTGCCGCTGGCACATGACTTTGCTAAAGATAACTGAGAAATGAGATCCAAAGAAAATATTAGGTTCAACTGAAGCTAACGGTCCCATTGTGCTGATAGGCTTTTGGTAAATACAAGCATGCCCAAAATAAATGAACAAAAACAACTCATCTATCCAGAATGGAATTACTCATTCAGCAGTATTTAGCATGCTTAAGTGTCAGCAATGACACAGCTCACTGGGGGAAATATAAGGACCATGACACAGATCAGGCACAGGGATGGGAACACAAACATTGAGAATGATGAAACAAAATGAATGACAAAGAGCCAATCAAAAAATGAGCAGCTCCTAATTTGTAGATGGTTAAAAAATAAATAGTGCACATTGGGGACACATTATTTCATTTTCGTGAAACAGACATTTTTATTAGATTTAAAATGCCATGGTTCCCTGTAAATAGCTACACTCACCAAGTCAGTCACTGAAAACATTGGCCATTTTACATCTAACCTCAAAATTATGTACATTTACCCATTTTATTTGTCTATTTGTCTCCTCTAGAAAAAGAAATGACAGCAGCAGGGCAAACAGGGAAAAAGTCTGAAGAGGAATTTTTCAGGAATTACACCAGACAAAATGGATACAAGGGGAAAATGCAAAAAATACACACGCACAAACGCACATGCACGCACGCACACACCCCCCACCTGAGCTTCCCAGCAGCCCTTGGCAGCATAGTCCCGGAGTGTACGCACACACTGCAGATACCTGCCAGGGTCTACCATCTGTAGGAAAAAAACAAACAAAAAAACAAACAAACAAAGAGTCAGCGAAGGTCAATCAGAAGCCACCGAGTGTGAAATAATTTGCGAACTCATAGAAGCTTCTTACAGCCGTGCGGCGATTTTTCTCCCACAAGAGGTATGAGCTCTGCACACTGCCGCAGCACGACGATTCGTCCAACACGGCAAGCGCTTCCGAGCGCGTCTCCTCTTCCTGACACACACAAACACAAAACACAAAATAAAAATCCAAACAAGTGCATGGAAAGCGACTTTAAAATAAACATGATGCTGTTTCCTCCTGGTTCTTCACTTTCCTCTCACCGCACAAATACATACCAGTAGAAGCACAACAAATTGCCTCTAAATGTAAATGTGTGTGCGCGTTGTGCCCTATGGTAGATTATCGTCCCATCCGGGGTATAATCCTACCCACAGGTACCAACACAGGCTTGATGCTTTCTTTTTATATAATGGCTTTCTAACGGCACAAAAGGATCTACCCCCTACTCATATCAGTCTGGTCTTGGGCACCAACAGCAAACCAGCGTTGGAGGACCTGAGCGACCAAGCAGGAGTGCAGAGCTGCGGCAGCTCAGGGTGGGGTGAGGACAGGTCATGTAGTGTTTTGAAAGTGAGAAGTAGGGCTTTGTATTTATGTTTTAATTGCGTTATACAGGTGTAGTAGGTGTAATGAGCGCGGAACGTTGTACGAGTATGTTATACGTGGATGCCTATTTAGGGTTTTAACAAAAGATGCCATAGAATAGGGAACTATAGTAGTCCAAATGAGAAGTTATGAACGTGTGAGCCAGGGTTGATTGGTTCACCACGACCCTGATCGGGATATAGCGGTTACTGCAGTAAATGAATCAATGGTAGCCATTAGACACACTGTGGTTTTACCATCTGCTGATAATCAAAAGCCCTGATGGGTGACGGAGACATACAATTCATTCCATGTGACAAATACAGGGTGCTTAATCGGTCACTTACGTCAGACAGCTCAAGGACTCTAGCCAGGCAATGCAGTAGCGCTCCTTTCCTCTCCTACAAAAAAGAAATGGTGATAATACACTGAAGAACTGATTTTATTTCTATATAAGACAAAGATGAACTTTCTCTAGCACTAAAAGACAAGTAGAATGTGCAAGAGGTCAACCCCTCTTTTCTTTCAGTAATAAGTGTGTTCTTCACTGTGGGTGAAGAATGGGCGTGTACAGATGAATAGATACAGATGATACTGGTAGTGCATTTCCTTACCAAGTTGCTCTCACACTCTGCTTTGAGATGCTCGTACACCACAGCCTTGCAGCAGCTCCCGGAGGGAGACCATGGTGGCCGGATGAAGAGCCAGATGAAGGGATCGGCCAGCGGCGAGCGTGCACGCTCAGCCAGGGTGAAGAATCTCGCAGCCATCCTGCCGCAGAGATCAGCCCGGCCCTCGTCGCTGAGTGACGCTGGAGAGAAATAACAGTCAGCCTGCTTGGACCAAATTTAAACAGTTTGTTGCTGATGAAATGAAAAAAAAGCTCATCAGTCTAATCAAGTGAAAAAATATAATTAACCACTGATCGATCTAGTGACCCCTTCACATGCATGAGTTCATAAACTTACGTCCTTCATTGTACAAATACGCAATTCCTAGTTTTACTGCAGCCTCGAAATTTCCTTTCTCTGCAGCCCTGGTGAGAAGACCAAAGACAACGGAGCGAATGAAGTCGGACATGGAGTGGCAAAATGTATTTAAGACCAAATAAGCTCCGTTTCCTTCTCAGTTCTTAATACACGCACTAATAGACAGCACATCAGTTGACTGTAAGATTCTCAACATATATTCCTAGAGTTAATAAACATGCTGCTAGGGCGCGTTATGAACAGCTACCTCTCAAAAAGCCAGACGGTGTCCGGAGCCGGCCAGCGGTCGTTGAAGCTGACTCGTGCCCAAACGCTTGAGTTGTTATCAATGATATTACGGAGATGAGAGTGCACCTATGAGAAGGAACACAAACAAATACACAAGATAAGTATCTATACAGGCAGTATCACTTACCTGTGGCTGGACTAACATTCACAATTCATCATTCATGCATTCATTTATTTATCAAACCGCAGAGATAACATTTATGTACACTGTACTTAAAAACAAATTTAAAAATAATAAAAATTCAATTTTTTTTTTAAACATTAACTCAATAATGACATTTGCACTTTTTCCTCAGACCTGAGGTCAGTTGCATAGAGTTTAGTATTCACATTTTGTTAAGTATGAAAGCTGTTTGGGTCAGCGTAGCGCTCACAGACCGGATCTCTGGGCCACATTTACATTTATGGTAGACGCCCTCTATCCAGAGCGACTTAGAGTTCTCATTTTATACAACCGAGCAGTTGTGGTTTAAGGGTCTTGCTCAAGGGCCCAGCACTGGCAGTTTCAGTGCTGGGATTTGAACTCACAACATTCCGATCACTAGTCCAACATCTTAAGCACATGAATGCTGATCCGAACTTCCCTTCATGTGCACCAAGACAAAGATCATTTTCACAGGACCAGGTACCAAAAAGTGTGACTGGAAGTATCATGAAAAGTTAAAGTCTTTAATTTAAACTACAAAATGGTGTGGACCTGCTTCAGTCTGCATGTAGACGATACAGAATGCTTTGTCTTGTCATACATTTAAAACAATCGTCCTCTCACCTCCCCTACTTGGGGGTGGCATGTGCCTTCCTCAACCTTGGGTACATACATACATACATGTGTGTATGTGCATGCACAACTCATAAAACTGAATCATTTTTTTAATAAAGGCTTCATGCAAAACGTTGAATTGATAACACGAATTGAATAAATGATGCAAGAAATAAAGCTTTTTTGCACTGAGCACATGCAAGTGTGCTGTGAAACTGAACCAAACAAACCCAGAAGTGAGAGTGAATAGGATTTATTCATGTATTTACTCTGGCGTACTGTTATCTACCCAGTGAACATGGTGACTACAGGTGCACGTTCAGAGGCGACTCACGGCTCTGACGGCGAGCAGGTCTTCAGCAGAGAGACACTGGAGGACACAAAGCAGCACCTCTTCAGGAAGAGACAGGAGGCTCAGAGAGGAGACCTGCTTTCGGACCCGCTTCCTCGCAGGCACAGAGGAACATTTATGGCATCGACAGTGTAGCACTAGAAATGGACAGAAAGTAAAAGGTCTTTAGTAAGCTTACTGATGATGAAGAAATGATGCTGCATAAAGCCTGGGCTATAATCAATGGGCTTTTCTTCTTCTTCCTAGTCAGTTTTTCGGTTTTCTCTCCAGGACATCCTCACTCGACAACTGCCACAAACTCACAAGAAAACAGTGTGAAATCGTGCTAATTGTATCTCAAGTCTGAGTGAAACGTTAGTCCGTTAAAGGGGTCAATCAGGACACTCGAACAGCGTGAATATGATCAGCG
Source organism: Notoglanidium macrostoma (assembly GCA_030068235.1). Lineage (NCBI taxonomy): Eukaryota > Metazoa > Chordata > Actinopteri > Siluriformes > Auchenoglanididae > Notoglanidium > Notoglanidium macrostoma. The sequence continues at coordinate 14,103,959 of JAQQZR010000008.1, read as the reverse complement.
CCTAATTTTCCCTCCTTGACTGTAACTCGACAGAAGCTAACTGCTTCCTTCCACACTAATGCACTAACCAGCCTAACCTCCATGGGCACAGACGTTAAATTAACCAGCTCGCAAGACAGAAGTTTTTATGACTATTTCACGTGTAAACATTCACGTGCTTCTAAACACACAAGTTACAGAAATAAAATGCCAAAGGTCAGTTTAGCATCTTACCTGGTGAGTTAATGTTAGCTACATTACTAGCTTTTTTACATTACAATTTAAATCCAGGTATAATGACAAACAAACACATCTATAACATTTTTATATATAATATTTATCCACATATGGCAAAGAGGTTTATTAACCTCCCAGTAAGATTAACCTAAAGCTAACTAGCTGGCTAACCGCTAAAGAAATATACTCACCGCCCGCTTTCATTTCAAGAGAATATCGATACGCTACCACAAACAACACAACCCCAAAGTGAGTATATTCAGAAATTGTAACGTTTATAGTTATTTTAGTTAATTTGTGCTACTTGTTGGAGGCTGGGCGCTAACAGCAGAGCTAAGTGTTGGACTGTTTAACTTCATGTACACAGTTTAAGTTGTGGATCCTCCCCTAAACTGCTTAGCACCGCCCGCGCGCAGTTTAAACATCAACTTTGCCAGCCCATTGGTCAAATCTGGACCACGCCCACACAGAGGTCTGCATCACTCTGATTTGTCAGTCCCTAAAAGTCGGCATGCAATTGGTTTATTTTCTGAATAATTAAAAAGCTCTTCGCTGATTGGGCATAATGATGCTATTTCGAATTGTGCGTTTCCATTCCTACATTTAAGCTTACAGTTGTTGGATAAATATCTGAGATTTTTTAAGAGTTATGCAGAATTTAAAATGTATTATAAATTAATAAAAAAAAATTTATGATAAAGATTAGGCATATAGATCTTTAAATTATATTCATTTTGACAGACTATTAATAAACTATCCATAATTTTAGACTCGAAGGTTTCAGACTCACAATGGTGGTCAGCTTATGATGCCAGATAATTGTCACAAAGAGCTTCACACAGGATGCTGGGCTTTTATAAAACTGACTGCAATAAATATTATTAAGTTTTGCTCCAGCTTTCTAGGACTCAGGCCTGATTTAAACAAAATGGATAAAAAATCTAATTTTATAACAGCTGGACCTAGAGAATCAGTTAGGACTCCTGCTTCTGACAGTTCACTTACAGTAAATTTATAAATATAGGTAGAGGCCTGTAAAACGTATTACAGATTTAATAAAAAATTGATTACATTTATATCATTTATACATTCATATTTTCTCTGATATCAGAGAACAAACGAATGAATGCCTGGATTCGGATATAGAAAAGATTTACATATAAAGAGACTTGATTGTGTTTTCTAGATTGATTTTATATTTTTAAACTTTACTATATTTCAAATGCAAATGATTTTTGAATGAGACCTGTGGTTTTGTGTGAGTCATGTATTAATATGTATTTTGTCCTATTATTTAAATGCTTCAGTTAAAAATCATTTTAAAGCTTTTAAATGTCAGATGGGTATCGATATTGGCTGATACTCAAGGTTTTGGTATCAGTATCAGTATTGGAAAAGAAAAAGTGGTATTGTGCCATCTATTACAAAAATCCACAGTGAATAAAGACTAGGAACATTTGGCTAAGGCACTGATCTTATCTTAAAATGTCTTTAGAGTTTGATGGCAGTCCACCGGTGGCAAGTTCAGTTGACTGGACATGATTTAGAAGGTCATGCACTTGTGTGTATAAGGTCCCGCAATTCACAGTGTGATACACTTGGTTATAAAAATGACCCCTGAGTGATAGGATCACAAGTGGACAGTGCTAAACAAAAGTGTAAATGACCACCAAGACGCATTCAAGATGCATTCACTCAAACCACTTGCTGAGGTGGTCTGGGACGCATTTGACCACATATCATTTGTAGTGTAAACGTTAATGTGTCCTGATGCGTCCCCGACAAGGTCATAACAAGAAAATACGTCTTTAATGCAGGACGCGGTGGTGGTTTTGGTGAAAGCAGGCAAACATGTAAACAAAAAAATGGAGAGGAGCAGTGATGGACATGGTTGGAGAGCAAGAAAAAAATAAAGGTCTGTTGCAAGTTCAACATTCTTACATAATTAACACAATTAACATAATTATGCACAGGCACCTTTGACCTTCTATTGGAAGTGATGTGCGCAGTAACAAAATCTGAACAAAAGTGATCAGCTAGCTAGACACCATGGAGAGATATGATAGACACTGGTGTAAACAGCGATGTGTCTCAGCTGTCCACCTGTGACCTGATTGTTCAAGACACATTTTAAAACCAAGTGTAAACAGTGTAGACTTCTGTAATTAAACCGTGTTGAGACATAGTGGTATATCTGGTAAAGGGTGCAAAGGATGCCATTACGGCTCAAGGCTTCACCATGGACATCACTATGTCACTCAGCTCTACATCGGATATCGCTCTGCCTCCTTGCTTCACTGAGGACCTCGCTCCATTTCCTTGCTCTGTTGAGGACATCGCTCCTTTCACCGCTTTGTATACATCACTCCCCCTTTGGTCTCATATAGGATGTCGCTCTTCCCCTGGCCTCACAGAGGACATTGCAACCTTAGCTGGCTTTACGGAGGACATCACTACCCCCTCGAGCTCTGTCGAGGACGCTGCTCTTGCTCTGGCTTCAACTTGGCCGATGCTCCTCTCTCGTGCTCCGCACTGGACATCTCGCTACTGCTTAGCTGCGAGGAAGAGGTTGCTTCACCTCACTGCCTTGTGGAGGATGTTGCGTCTCCTGCTGGTTTTGCTAAGCTTATTGCTCCTAAAGAACCTTGTTAGTCTATGGGCCCACATCATCTAAGAGATATCTTGCATGGCTGTCCAGGACGTCCTCTTGAATGTGTTTCACACTTTGGGAACTGTGCATTAAGAGGCTGTTCTGTCATGGTAGAGCGAAGAGGTGCGGCGCTACACTGCCCATTAGCCCCTGCATGTCACATGTTTCGCTAAACACTCTCACCTGTGTCTCTTTATGACTTATTAGCACCACTGCATTAGTTCTAGTTTTGTGTCTCATTATCAAGCTGTTGTTGTAGTGTTGTTTTTTGTTGTGTGTGCCACAGTATTGCTTATATATTCTTGTATAGCCTGTATGTTCTTTGCTTTGTATCCTCAGTTCACGTTTACGGTTGTTGCTGTCATGTCTTTCATTGTTTTGGGCGCACTTAATAAATTGTCTGCACTTGCATGTCCCAATCGTGACAACCACATGCACACAAAAACACAGATAATATTCACAAAGCAGTCAGACTACAAACAGGGCTTCAGGGGAATGAGACACTGTTTTTGACATTTAGGACAAAATTTGTAGTATATAACATTAATGAAAGATGTTATGTCCTTTATGATAAGTAACCTAACACATATAGCATATTTTATACCATGCCTGCAACAAACACTCATTTCAAGAATATTTTCATTTGTTTACAACCTGATAATTGTAGCCAGTTGATAATTTGGAGAATAGAATATTAGCTTATCTAATAATCTAATAACTATCAGATGCTTTATTAGTTATTAAAATAAGAAACTGAATAAAGCCTTTGTTTTTTAACAAATTTCTCACTGCCTAGTTGCCATGGTAGGATGCTATTTTGCTTGTTTTCGTTTGCTGGATTGACACTCCCACCACGCCAACACACACACACACACACACAAACAAACAAAAATGGTGAGAGACATAGGCCTACATGGGAGCAGGAGAAACACAGGGGAATGACAAATGGAAAAACAGAGAATAAACAGAAAGGATGACTGTGACACTGTAATTTTTGGGCATTTTATTGGCTGTTGTCTTTTGCATGTTACGTGGTAGAAATAACTGGCAGTTTTTTCAAGACAAGTCTCGTATGGTGTATGGTGGCTTCAGATTACATGCCAGTTGTTTTGACAATTAGCAGTAATGGTAACAGCACAAAGTTACAGATTTACATAAGCTCTCATGACAAATCCTGGCAGCATGTGATCTTTACATTACACATTAATGAAGTGGTTATAAAGTGGTCAGTTATATTATTTAAGATGGTGCATTGTTTGAGTAAAGTGTTATTTAGTGTGGCAGCAGATTCACTTGTCCATACTGAAAAGCATTTGATGTTGCCATGAGAGTCCCTATACTCATAATTTCTATATGTCAAGTCATTAATATTTTTTAATCTTTCACATAACAAGGACTTAAGAGAATGAAGCAGTTTGGCAGAAGGATGTGTGGGGTTGAAATAATTTCCTTAAATTGTGCACTTGGAATGCTGTCTGTGTGAAATAAAGCAGGTGATAGACAATGTTAGCATGTAATTAGAGTAAGCACAATAAAATGAGTGTGTTGCCATTCAACTGAAAACTACAGATGTGTTCAGGCCAAATGACCCATACTTAGTGTGCCAAATGAGGACTGAGTAAGAGCTTCCATGGCAACTTGAAACAATTAACAGTGATGTCCTAAAGTGGAAGATGTCTTATGCAGAAAATTCAACCCTTTTGCTCTTCTTCAACTTCAACAGTGCAAAAACTGACATCTTACTTATTTTGAGACATTCTTACTCATTCTAAGCCTTAAATGGAATTCTTATTCTATTGGCAGACAATTTTGCTTCTTTCTAGAAATAAATGCTTAAAATATAGCTTCATGTAAAGCTTAAAATGAGGAGAAAAATCTCAAAAATAGGTTTAATAATGATCGATTTGATTCAGGATAATCTTATGATACTAGATAAATTTGACTATATTCAAGATATTGAATATCACTTGCTAAAATATCATTTTTTTATAGTGAACAGTAACTTCATGCGTTTTATCGATTGTTGCTAATGTGCTAATTGACAATTCAGTTCAGTGCTAAAATACCTTTATCATTAAGTTCCCAATTGTATCTTCAGCAGGTCCATGTATTTATTATAATTCCTTATAAAATGGGTTTTTATTATAATGACTTTTTATTATAATATATTTATGGTTACTAGATTTCATGTCTAGTTAGACATGAAATTAGAAAATTAGAAATTAGAAATGTCTAGTTAGAAAAGTTGTGTGTAAAGGAGAAGATCTGGAGTCTCATATCAAAATAAAGACAGTTGCAATTTTTGCAACTGTAAGAGACCAGTATGAATTAAATACACATTTATTACTTTCATCCAGAGCAATTTCTATCTGCCAGTTTAAAGGATAGTCCACTTGTGGCAGTCAGTTAGTGTTGAAGCTTTGGCTACAGCAGCATTAACACAATGCTATCAGCTGGCATCAACCCCAGAGCTTAGTTCATAGCCAGGTTTGGCGACCACATGGATAGTGGATAGTATTTGTAGACTACTGAAATTAAAGTGGGGTGTCACAGAGGTGCAACGAGTAACGTTGCCAACTCACAGCATCATGGTCCGGGGTTCTCTGCTCTGAGCTCAGGTCAGGTCTGTGTGAAGTTTGACATTGTCCTGTTGTCCGTATCGTTCTGAAATGCCTACTAGGTGTTAATAAGTACGGTCCCAAAAGGAAACCTAAAAACAAAAATTATTCAGAAAGAATTATTTGACAATTGCTACAAAAACTAAACCCAGTTTTTTTTATATACATCAGTAAGTCAGTAAGTTACCAGTTAATATTATACTTTTAATATTATTTTAGTATGTTTTAATTGAGATTAAATGAAATTTCACAGTTTTACTACAGTAGAGAGTCTGCATCTGACTGTGAGTGCTAAGTCATATTTCCACTGTTTGGCAGAGGAAAACCAGTGACTTGAAAAATGAGCTCATATTTCCTGTGATGTTGAAGTATAATGGTCAGGAAATTAAGGCTCAAAGGCTATATAGAGCACAAAGCTACAAATTTCTACTTCTGACTAGTTTGAATATAATAATAATAATAATAATCATCATCATCATCAACAACATCTACATTGCTATTTACAGTTTTGTAGCCTTAATTTTATTATTATTGGGTTTCCTCTGTGTGCTCCGGTTCATTCCACAGCCCAAAGGTATGCAGATTATCTTAACTGCCTGCTCTAAAATGTCCATAGGTGTGAATGTGAGTTTGAATGGTTGTTCATCTATGTGTTAAACCTGCAATAGATTGGCAACCTTCCCAGAGTGTACCCTGCCTCTCACCCGAAGTCAGCTGGGATTGGATCGAGCTTCGCCACAACCCTTAATAGATAAGCAGTATACAATGGATGGATGGATGGATTTTTTTTTTTTTTTTTACATTAAATGCAGTTTTCTCTGTCAATTTGTTTTATTTTAATAACTTTATTAAAAAAGATTTCAGATTTAATGGTATTAATTATGACAAGAAAACTACAAACAAGACATAACCCTAATTTAAAAACAAAGAAACAAAAGGACTGTTGTGATATAATATAGCATAATCAGTATACTGGATTAGTGCCACTTTCTCTGTCCAAGGTATATTTCAGGTTTTTTTTATTAAAATTTGAGGAATTGTATCATTGTTCTGCCCAGGATGTACCCTGCCTCAAGCCTCAAATGGATTAACTCTAGCTTCCCTGGGACTCTGACATATAAGCGTAGATAATATAAGTGTAGATAATGGATGGATGGGTGGCAACTTGGAAACATTTTTTGCTGCCGTCCTCAACTTATACTCAGTTCACCCTTAAAGATAAGGTGGATGTTACATTATTTAAACCATAATAAAATCATGATAAGATCGTAATACCATGACAATATTTTTTTATGTTTTTGATCAACCAAATTGAAAAATAAATAAAATAGTAAATAAGTGACTTACGTCAAAAAAACAAAACAAAACAAACCTCGAAGACATACACAATTATCTAGAATGTAAAGATGTTTTGAGTTCATGGATTCATTCATTCCTTGAGAAGGCCTGCTTTTCTTTAGTAAGGCGACTAGACGAAGTTTGTCTGTTCCCATAATGTGCTGAAAGCAGATTTTTTTTTACAGAAGTAGATGAAAAAAATGAAATTGATGTTTTTTTTATACTTTTTCTTTTTTTTTGTTTTGCACTGGAACTGGTTACCACAAAAGAGAAGTGTATTAACCTGTAATTTAGCATTATGCTTTCTTCATGTCTAAATCTTTACTCCTGTCTAACACTGACTAACACTATAAAATTTTAATAATGGTCACAATAAAAATATTTTGCCTATTATGTTTGTTTAATGCTCCCTGTGCCTCTCTATCACTCAGCTGAGTTAGCAGGTCTTATCTCATACACTTCCCATTCATTAGCCCTTGCACTTTCCCTTCAATTCAGTTCAGTTCAATGCAATTTTATTTGTATAGCACGTTTAACAATGCACAGTGTCACAAAGCAGCTTTACAGAAATATATCAATTCTGGTTATGAATTTTAAACATATGAACTCATAAATGTATCCCTGAGCAAGCCTTCAGCAATGATGGCAAGGAAAAACTCCCTGAGTCAACATGAGGAAGAAACCTTGAGAGGAACCAGACTCAAAAGAGAATTTGGGTGACACTGGATAGTATATCTACTACTACTATATATAACTATGTGCTCTTTGGTCAAAAAGTACAATTGTGTAGTTAAGAATTTCACTATATTTTTAACATGGAGTCTGTTCACTTAAACCCATTGTCATCCAAACAACAGTTTCTCAATGACTTGTTAGAGTGAATACAAGTAATATCTCTTGTATTAAAAAGTAATTTTTAAGATACACCAATGGTATTTTCCACAATGGCAGTATTGCCACATGAAACAACTAGAAAGTGCTTTCTTTTCTTCCAGCTAATTTCACGGCATGAAAACAGCTTGGCAAAAATTAGGAAAACAGACTCGCACATGGCATCTCATGGAAAAGACACAGTTTTAAGACTTAAATCTGTGAGTATTTTTACTTCACTCCGTAAAGTAAGTCAAAGCAGTAGTGTTGTGGCGGAGTGTACTGAATTCATTCTGTACCATCTCCCTGTGTGGTTTGATTTTGATGATGGGAGGGAAAAAATCAAAGGGTGCAGTTTTCCAGGAAACTTGCAGTGTTCAATTGCCGGATAAGTGCCCAAGAACATCTGGCAGAGTTCACCCTGCACTCTTAACAGTCAATTTAGCACCGTCAGTTCTTGTTTCCCCATTTATATACTGATTGCTCTCAGGCAGGCTACTTCTCTCTCTCTGGG
>JAQQZR010000008.1:14065557-14086705 GCA_030068235.1 Notoglanidium macrostoma | reverse complement strand
GTGTGGTTGTTTGTCTGTGTTGGCCCTGTGGTGGACTGGCGACCTGCCCAGGGTGTACCCCGCCTCTCGCCCGAAAACACTGGGATTGGCTCCAGCTTCCCCGCGACCCAGACGGATAAAGCGCTATAGATAATGGATGGATGGACAATGAAGATTTTAAAAGAGAACAATAGTAATTGTGCAAATATACAAAAATATGACAGTATATGACAATTGTGCAAATATACAAAAATATGACCGATTATTATTATATACAGATTATTAATGTTGGTTATGAAAAGTGACTTTTCATATTGGGGATCTTTTCTGTCCAATGCTATCAGGTTGCACATCATCTCCTTCCACCATGCTATCCAGCCCCTAAGTCTTTCAAAGTCCTGGTTTATTTACAATAGATCCTGCTTCCTTCCAAAGAGGGAACTTCCTCTTTGTGCCTTGCCCCACCCCCTCTGTGACATTACATTCATCCTGATTTATCACATGGTCACACTACTAAGGGTAATCAATTGCAATGTTTACCTGCTCTGCTAAAGCAGGAACTAAACAAAGTTCCCTATTACCAAAGTTAATCTATATGTTTATACCACTACAGTATGGATTCCCTTACAGAGCTTCTAAGTCCCTTAAAAGTGGGCTGAAATTGTACCAGATTGAACTGGATGCAAGACATTAAGCAAAAGAGAGTGGAGATTTGACATAACCTATCTGAAAATACCCAGTCAATGTACACTTTGATTAGGTCTTTCATATCCTATATATATTTTAGATTCATCATAATTAGAAGCAAGACAAATAGTATTTATGGATATGTGTACAAAAGTGTTTCATCTGGCGATCCTCCTGTATATGAACAGATGAGAGTACAATGGGACAAGAATTAAATTCAGCTTACTGTTTCAAATGCACAAATTAATTTACATTAAAAAAAAAAATTTCACAGAAACTTACCAGGGACATGTTAAGCAACAGTTTAATGTTATGTTTAATTGTTTAATGTTTAATTTATAGTAAAATGAATTGATTTATTGTGACAAAGCAGAATGTAAGGGTTAGGGAAATCTGGCAGTTCTGAGTCTGTGAGCCAAGAAGCAATGGTCATAAACAGTGAGAAAGCTGTGTGTCCAACATTCATTTCTTCCTTTGAGACACACTATAGATCTTGGCTGTGGCTTTATGGAAATTCATTAGAAATGTCATTGTTAAACAGTATCACCATCTTGGTTCGTGACTGCATGGAATTACAGGCCATACCGCGCATAGATACCGTAGATCACTGGATTGATGATATAAGGATGAGCATGGTGGTTTAAAAGTGAGTGAGCTCATGCATGTGGGGTGGGTGTCTCATCTGCTGTTTGTCCATTTCATTGTGCTCTTTTTTGGTTTCCCCCTTTTCTTGGTGAGTCACTGAGAAAGGAGGAGTGCGTGGGGGTTGGAGGAGGCTCCCACCAGCACCACCTGTCCCCCCAGTCTGTATCAGCCTACATGGCCAGGATGTCACTTTCACTTACAGGAGTCTGGCGTAAATAAAGTCTCATACAAGTCCTCATACAAGCCACGGACAGCACTGATCGCACTGCGTATGCTCCATAATGATGACAAATTAGACTTTCATTGTACTGCAAAGAGCAGGATGAGTCACACTGTTGAGCTGGCAGCATGTTAAAACTACGCTGTGCATAAAAGCTATGTAGTAGGCATACAACGGTGCATAAAATTAATGTGTCATTCGCGTCTCCTTTGTAACCAGGGAAATATTTAAAGATTGGCTCATTGTGCCGTACACATACATGATTAGTTTGAAGACAGACCCTGTGTGGTGCTCTAAAAGCAGGATTAGATCAGTGAGAAAAACCTACACTAGTTCCTATCTCAGAATGACCTGGCAGTTCTGTATTTACTACACAACATTACTCTGTTAATCTCACTCACATTACACTGTCCAAACAATATCACAGAGCAGACTTAAAAATAACCTGTAAGTGTCTAAACCTGGATCGTGTTTATGCATTAGCCTTATGTATTCAATTTATTTTCAGTAGCATATTATTTAAATGACAGCTGATATGTGGGCTCTGCCAAATTGGTTTGCAAATGTTGCTCATTCTCATGGACCTATCTGCTAGATCTCTTACAATGCCTTTACTAAATCAGGCCTGCAGATCAAAAACATTGTTTTCTTATATTTAATACTTTGCCATTCTAATTGTTTATCCTCAACAAAAGCAAAAACAATGGGAGATGAAAAATCTTGTTCCCAAGTGTATACGTGATGCCTGTTTTTCATAAAGTCTACATTGATGTTCATAAATGTTTGTTTGCATTTGGCCAATAAGTAAGTTGTTAAAAGCTCCGCAAATTAAATTTGACAATAAATCCTCTGGGTATGCAAGAACACTATCTTTATGTCCACAACAAAATTAAAAAAGGGCTTCGCTGGGACTTCATCAAAAACAGAGAATTTATCAGGGTGAGATGGAAACAGCATACCGCACACTGTACTGTATTATGTTGTTTCACGATTGAAAAAGGGGAAAATTAATTAACCAACTTCACTCCGATGTCACATTTATTTACAGTCTGATTGTGTTAAGAAACATTCTCATTCCTAATTAAAAGGTTTAAACACTTGAGAGGATGTAGGATTTTAAAGTACAGTGAATGTACAGTGACTGATGATACAATAGTACAAAAGTACAATAAAAACTAATTTGTTCCTAAATTCACTGAAAAATTGTTACAAATCATCGTGACCGTTTCAGGCAATATCCAGCAGCCCTCAGTCCAGGTGCTCGAGCGTCTCTTGTTGCACATTTTGGTGCTTTCCTTGTTCTCAACACACACAATGTAACCTTTAACATATTTAACAGTCCACTGATTTGTAAAATCTACGTCATGGCAAAAGGTACAATCAGAATGGCAGGTACGGCTTAACCTAATCTGCAAATTAATTTGTAACATGGTGCTCTCTGCTGGTAAAAACACAGCAAAACATGACTCATGAGACATAATCCACAACATTTATATTACCGATCAGTGTCATAAATGCTTGAAATGTAAATGCTGTTGATGAGCCTCCAAACGATCTCCTGCAGTGTGGTGATTTCAAATAGAATACAGGCAGTTGTTAATGGCAGCTGGCAGCTTTATTCCTGCTACATCCGACAGCTGCGGGATCTTGGCTGCCAGTATTTAAGCCGTAAGAGCCATTTTAGCAAACATCTGTCGAACGCATACACCAAGAATATCTGTTCATGTCTGGTTTAGTAGGACAGTGTTCAAACAGCTCGTAGGTCCAGTCCAGTTTCATCACTTTGTCCACGTCTTCGTAAAATTAATTTGATCTTTCTTCATGTTTGGGCTGAATCAATGTCCAAAACCAGGCTGGGAAATTGAGCACCTCTTTCTCCCAGGAGTGAATACACACCACGTAGCACAGTAGCACTGGGGCGCCCAGATGAGGAGGACTCACAGGAGATCAGATCTATGAGTGTATCACACATGGCCTGTAGTAAGCGAAAAATGCAAACAGCTGCTATTATTCGTGTAATGGAATTAAACACAATCAGAACACTTTCAGGTAGCAAACTGAATTAAAAAAAACAAAAAAAAAAAAAAACAGAAACCGTTTAGTTTGAAGACTTTGAGGTAACAAAGTGAAATGCGCTCAGAAAAGGGGCTCAAACAGGAAATGTAAGGAGCTTAAATTAAAACTTGCTCCAGGCGTGAGCCAGGATGTTTATAATAAGGAAGCTGCCAACTGAATGGAAATGTGATGTAGCTGTATTTTATAGAGAAGCACAGGGGATCCATGGCTTGTGTGCACGTAACCATCAGCCCTAGCACCCTTCATAGCCTGGGGAAACAAGACATGAATTATTTCCTGTTACTGCACCATTGGTGCATACCCACTAACGTTTGCCCACCTGTTATTACAGGCGCTGAATCAAAAAACAGTAACTACAGAGTACTAGCTGTAGTCCCTGCTGGAGTGGTTGGATTGTTTTCTGCAGAACTGTTAGCTGAGGTAGTATCTGATGGAGTGACTGGATAAGGTCCTGATTTGTTGTTAACTCCATCCTTGTCTTCTATCCCTTAGTATTTTTCCATTAATTTTAGCTTTCTTTGAAGTATTACTTGAAAGAAGCTTGATATTTTCTGTTTGCCATTACTGCTTGCCAAACATGTGGGCAGCATCTATGCAGCAAAGACTTTACAGTGAATGGTCCTGATTATCCAAACAATTGTTCAAATTACGCATTTCTTCAACAAATTTCCTCAACACAATTAAAAATATATATTCAATGTAATTCAACCATTTTAACTTCTTGTTTTAACAAAAGCAGATCTATCCTACTTTTGTCCTATTCCCAAGTTTCCTAGACTTCTTTCACACTTTAAAGTTGATGTACTAATAACTATCATTAAATTACTGGTAGTCTTTTGTCCTTTATTAAAGACAATTTTTGAACTAAATTACAGATAGACTGATCAGCACCTAGTCACTACAAACCAAGACCTGAAATCAGCTGTATGTGGTGATGCATAGAAAATATAGAACAGAAAAATAATTACTAAGGGAATTTCCACTAAGGATAACAAATGGCACATGTACCATATCATTCTTCCTCTGTTTTCTCATTACCCTTGTATTATTCCTATGTCTACGTAGTTTAAATAAATCCGCTTAAACTGTTAATATTTTTTTTAATCAAACATTTGAGTGTCCAAAACGCATTATAATTTCATATATAATGGAACCCTAACCTAATCAATAAATCAGCGTGTGAGTATAGAAAGCTTTTGGTGTAGGATTTTGAGGGATGAGAAACAAACTCTAACCTGGTGTATGTGAATCTCCAGCTTCAGCTGAGCTACATGTAGTCTCAGACTGTGCAGTTCTTCTAGCTCACCTTTGCTGCTATATGCCAGTATAGGGGGCAGGCAGGGTTGCTCTGAGTCACGCCACTCAACCCTGCTGCGCAGTGGACACAATGCCCCATGCCACCACGCTAGCCTCCTCTCCCAATCTGACAAGGTATTTAATTAAAAAAGGAAGAATATTACAATAGAACCTACATCCAGTATGATGCCATTCTTACAACTGTGCCCTTTATCAGTGCTTAGTTTCTGTACTTTACCTGTAGATGTTTTTAATTTGTTTGTAAGATTAAATGTACACTATGTTACTAGTTTATTTCATTTCATCTGTGTTGTACCTCATTTACCACTCTATCAGGTAAACCCATCATAAGTACACTGCGCAGGTATACAATTACTGACTGTAGACCATATGATGCTTTGCATATTAGTCAGCACCTTGCTTCCCATCATGAATGGAAAGACATCATTTTATGGCCAGTTTTATCAAATACACCCATCTTATTGGTCCACCTAGACGTAGAGTTGAAGAGTATATCTCATCTCTGGCTATGTTTACGTGCAAAGATTTTTACCAATCTGAATAAATTAATTTCGACTGTGTTTCCGTGCATCTTAAACTGTACTCTCTGTAGACAATTAATATAAAGTTCCAGACAATCGTGATGTTATATTCATGTTAGTGAACTGCACATGCATGCAGACTGTATTAGTTACTATGCAATGCTGGTGGGAAAGCTCTATTCCTTTGCGTCCCTCATCAAACAGGCTTCATTAAGTACCTTTTTTGAGGCGATCAGCTTTCTTTATGACCTGGACCATCATTTTTTCCAGACCTGCCAGCATTAGCAAAGATTCATATTCCTTCTCTGTTGATGGTTCTGTAGACATATACACACACACAAATAGAGTACAGAATATTTCCACACACAGTTTACCCAGGGCAGTGCAGTTACCACTGAGACAACACTGACTTGCCTTTTAAAAGCTGCCAAAATATAAAACACATTATTACAGTGGTGTTAAAGCAAATGAGAGCATTAGATCAATTCTCTGCTGAATGAGCTGCCTGAAAGCTTTGATTCCACATTACTCCCTCTGGTCTTGTGGCTCATCTCTCAGTCTCTCCTCCCACACCCTTCTGCTACAATCTCTGGCAGACTCCCTGAAGAGCGTTCTCTCTCTTCAAGTCTGTTCTTTTAATAATCTACTACCTGGCCTCCATCCCAGTTGGCGGCTTTTGAGCTCTGCATTATAGCAGTGAGTCAGGTCCAGCCCTAGCTGTGTAAGGACATCCAGCTTAGCTTCCATGGCTGCTATGTGGCCAGAAGGCCATTCTGTGGGAAACTGGCACAATTAGAGGTCAAGGAGCCATAACATGCTGTTCAGAAAAACCAGAATGATGTGTATGACCAATGCTTGGATTGAATATGCAAAGAGTAAAAAAGAATGTGTCATAATAACAATTGACATAATTTAACATTAAAAGCATACTATTAGGAAGATGAGGCAAATGAAACACTGTGAAAAATACATGAAAAAATACATATTAAAAACAAATTAGCCCTACAATATTGCATATTATACTGCTCAAAGTTGACACTAATTCATTAGTGTTAATATTTTATGATTGAACTTAATTATGACTGTTTTTTTTTTTACTTAATAACGAGTAATTAAAATTAACACTGTAGCCTGGCATCCCAGATGCACCCCCTCCGCAACCGACTACCCAGGGTCATTTTGGAGCCCAACTGATGTCTTTCCATTTCACCCATAGCCACTGGATGCTTCGTTCAGCTGCAACTGAGAGTTCTTTCCGGTGGACCTGGCCTTGAATCCCCACTGTCTTATTGTGGATGTGGGACTGAGTATCAATGCTGATTTTATATATATATATATATATATATATATATATATGACGTAGAATCGCATTGAAAGACGAAAATATCATAAGTCGGAAAGCCTTTTGTATAGGGTATAGACGATAACAATGTAATATATGTTATATAATATGATGTAATGTATAGTGTTATAGCGTGATGTATTGTATAGTTTTGTGTTAAATTTAACAAACTCCATACTCTAAATTGAAATACACTAAATACTGTACTGTATTATAGAGTATTTGTACTATAAAGCACTGTAGAGTTAATTAACCCTTCGGCCACGCATACATCAATTGATGCCATTTTTCCCATTCAAAATAAGGCATTAATTGATGCCATGAAGGGCTGAAGGATTAATAAACCTTTGAAATTGTATAACAGTACAGTAATCTTCGATTACAGTACAGTCAATTACAGTACAGTCATTATTTTTCAAATTTTGTCGTATGGGATCAGCCATCGTAAGATCGAAATATCGTAACTCAAGCCATCATAAGCTGGGGAGTACCTCTGTGTGTGTGTGTGTGTGTGTGTGTGTGTGTGTGTGTGTGTGTATATTTTTTTCTCCCTCCCCCACACATTTAAAAAAAATCTAATTTAACACAGACATACAATGTGTTACAATAAGGTTCCAGGATAATAATAATAATTAAAAAAAAAAAACATTTATCTTAGTATAGTGGTTAATATCACATATCTGTTGAATTCTCGCCTTTTAAAATCTCCACACTTCTAAACATGAATTACCTGTGTATCTCCTTCACCAAATTTACCTGCTCAGCAATGTTAGCATCTGCTTGATGAAGCCTTACTTTAAATAAATGGCAATGAAAACAAAAGAAACTAAATTAGTCCTCGACATATTCTTCTTCTTTAGCCAATATTGAAAGGATACAGTACTAATAAGTCTCTTCTTAAAGAGGTCTCTCTCTGGTACAGGCTTCGAATGGCTGGTCAAAACTTTATTCCACAATCTGGTGATGGAGACACAATTGGGAAATTAGCTTTTGAGATGTTCAAGTGAACCTCAATGATGATATAAGACATATAATAAGGAGAGGGAGGTTTATATCTAGTTTCAGATCACTTACACACACACACACACACACACACACACACACACTAACCTGTTCTTTTTGGCCCGTTCTGCCTGCCAAAATGGTAAGGAAGGAGAGGGCACCCTACAACACAGAAAGCATGTAATTTTCAGAAAATTCAAATAAGGAGCTACAGCAAATGCTAAACAACAGAGGTTAACCTCACCACTGCTCTTTAGGAGCTGATGCTTCACTTTGGGTTTTTAGCTCCCGATATGAATGAGATGTACTCTCTGAAGAAGATAAACTGATGCTCATCATCCCTCTTTCTGATTCTAGGGAACAGCTGGTCATCTGACGGGACTTTATTTGGACATCGGCTCCCGTCATTTTTTGTGTAGTAAAAGGTTTCGGTGCCGACTGCTTCCCTTTGATGGTGGGCTGACATGATCGCCCTGTCTTGACCAGAACCTGGCGTGTAGCAACATCTCCATGGACAACAGTGCTTTGTAATTGTCCTGTACGCTGACGGCTTCCTTTCACCTCCGAAGATGACAAGGATGATTTTTGTGGGTTTCTTTTATCACGGTCTTTAACAGCAGGAGCTTTACTAGCGCTGCCACTTGATGATGGTATTTCTTCGTAATTCGAGCCGACTGCTGAGCTGCTGCGGATTTTCAGAGCCTTTTTCAAGACTTGTTCTAGGAGCTCAACCTCTTGTCTCTCTTTCAGTGGAATGTCTAATAAAAGAATATAACAAATGATTATCATACCCAGTGAGTAGTTAGTCAAAGAAATAAAGTGGAGGAGGAATTTGAACATAAGCACTAACATGGATATTTTCATGTATGAAAATAACATCTGGCAGTAGTTCAATGACTTCTAAACATGCACCAGTATAGCTTTTTAGCAGATACTCTGTTTGAGTTCATCCCATTATAACACGAATGCAGGTTATTTAGCTGAAGGCAGATCATCAGACCAATACGGAAGAGGATTGCGGCCACATGAAATAAATTTCAAAGAATTCTGAGGGAAAAAAAAGTCAGAACTCTGAGGGGGAAATAATCTCATAATTCTGAATTTTTCCTCAGGGTTGTGAGGTTTTTTTTTTTTCCTCAGAATACTCTGAAATGCATTTCATGTGGCCCTAATCGTCTTCTGTAGGACAAGAGACTACACACAGGGCTAAACATGCCAGGTCAGAAAGGGCAGTGTTTTCACAGACTCTTATTGATTTTTCATTCAGTCTGATTAGTGATGGCATGGCACATACAAGAAAGAACATTCAAATGTATGTGTTTATTCTGTTCAGTTCAATTCAATTTTATTCGTATAGCGCTTTTAACAAAAGACATGATCGCAAAGCAGCTTCACAGAAGTATATAGATTCTGAATATAAACTTATGCATCTATGATTTATCTCTCTATATATCCCTTTATATATTTGTTATTGCTTATCCAGATTGTTAAAGATGAACATATATTGCATAATAAGAGAATACTCTTCATACTGTCTCTGAAATGCAGACTTTACATTTACCTAACTAACTTTTACTTTGTGGCACAAAGACAAGGACAGAGCAAGTCATCTTTGGCTACGTTCTCACTGCAAGCCTCATTGTGAAATTCTGATTTTTTTGCTCAGATTGTGACAGTACACGCTCATAATTGCAACTGACCCGTATCTAACTTCAACGAGAATGCGCCTGTCCTCTGAAAAGGCACGCATACACACAGTGATACGATTTTGCAGGCGTCCTGCATCACTAACAACAAAATCGCATTTGTGAGATGACTCATCGTATTAAAACCGACAAAAAGGACGTGCTAGTAGCTAATGCATGCATAATATTTTGCTCTGGAGGGTAAACAGCTCATCAGCTGTAGCTCTCCAGTATTGTTTTGCTGTGCTGCCGGTGTTCTGAGTATTTGCACTGGCTTGGCTACCGTAGTGCTAAGGAGCATCTCTCAATAGATAGCACAAATCGCCAGGACAGCGTACCTGCTAATGACGACACGCACAGCGCATGCGTACAGGCAAAAAGCCGCATGAATTCTGATCCGAGCGTTCTCATTCAGGTCGCATATGGATACATATCGGATTTAAAACCACATATGAAAGTGACTCAAATCTGATTTGAAAAGATCACACAGCCCTGAAATGATCAGATCTGTGTCACATTAAGGCAAAAAAACAAATTTGAGTCACTTCAGCATCACATTCTGATGAAAACAGATGGCTAATTCTGCTTGGTACTGACGTCATCGCTAGCAAATGTAGCCCCGCCCAACTCGAGTCGGTACTAAAACTGGCTGGTTCAAAACATATAAACTAACGTGGCTCTATTTCATACAAGCATATGCGTGAAATACAACGACTACATTAAGCAATGGTCGTACACATCCCTGACTGGAACTTTACCTTAAGTATCCTATGTGAATTCATTATTATTGGACTTTTCCTTTCACGTTGATTCTCTTACCACTATCTTTCATGCTGCTCGGCGTTTCTGCTTCACTGTCTTTCACACGCGTTTTCCTGCCAAATGTCACACCATTTTATTACAGGTATATTAGGTAACGATTTCCTCTGTATGAGCAGGTACATTCAGCAATAAACACGACTTACATGGAGCGTAAAATCTCTTTATATTGTCGGATACTTTCGGTGAGACTTTGCTCCTCTGCTCTGCAGAGTTTGATCGCTTCATCCACAAGTGCAGACATGCTGAAAGAGAAAACATACTGCACAGTAAACGTTTAAATCCACTCTGTGGGGCCATAACCAAGGGAAAGACAACATGGCAGGCTACCTTACATTTAGCTTCTCTTTGACACGCTCACCTCGCAAAGTGTCAGTTTCAAGTCACCCGCCAGGAAGCGAAACTTCACTCGTATCCGGTGGACACATTGTAAAGTTACATATTTACAAAACAATGCCATAAACCAGCATATCAACTGTCTTTTAACTAGTTACCGGTGTTGATAGTAATATAGGCTACATCTTGTAACAGCTACCAGAAGCTGCCCAAGACGTATGATTCCGTGCTCTGTACTCTGACTTCCGCATACTGCCA
Source organism: Notoglanidium macrostoma (assembly GCA_030068235.1). NCBI lineage: Eukaryota > Metazoa > Chordata > Actinopteri > Siluriformes > Auchenoglanididae > Notoglanidium > Notoglanidium macrostoma. The sequence goes on along the minus strand of JAQQZR010000008.1, from coordinate 14,075,818 downwards.
TTCTATAGAGTATGCTAAAATAGTGCGCATTAGTGCTATAGTCTCCTGTCTAGACCGCACACTAGCATACTAAATAGAAGCTCGGACAAAATAGGGCGCAACATGGCAACTCTATAAACAAACGCGAGCGAGTCTAACATCTCGCGAGAGCAGGTTACGTTACCATGGAAACAGCGAGACGCCTCAACACAAGGTTCTTCATAAAGAAAAACCCTTTTGTTGAGGCTTGTTTTAGCTGATTTTTCATCATGGACCAAGAAGCGAGCGGTGTGGCAGTGCAGATCAATGTATTACGAGGAGAAAATTTGGTAAAAATATTTTTTTCTGTTCATTGTAGCTAATTATTTTACCGTAGCAAAGCCACTCAATCCTCGAATGCCCCCTTTCTATATATTGCATTTTTTTTTATTTAATAAACATGAATGTATGGCCAGATGTTATACCGCTGTTTGGTGTGATTTCAGAGAGGTAACAAAAACCAGCCTTTTCTCAGCTTTGTGCGTGCTGAATTTAACGGTGTGGTGTTGGGAGACTCACAGAAGCTGCATGTGCCTGTGGAAGAAAGTGTGAACTACAACTTCACCTGCAGATTTGAATGTTCAGAAATGACCCACACCCTGGATGATCTAGCGCATAAACCTGTCGTATGTGAGTGCAGAAAAGACTTTCTGACTTTTATGATTTTCATCTCCCTGCTTGCCTTTTTTTAGTCAGTCAGTAACATACAGTCAATTATTTATTATCCATTTAGGCCAGTGATTCTCAAAGTGAGGTCCCTGAGGCATAGCCAGGCATAAAATCACAATCCACCATCATGTATAAAGTCATTATATTTTTTAAATTCATTATACATTCATCTTCAGTAACCATTTAATCCTGTTCATCCTGGTTGGAGTGCCAGCCCATCGCAGGACACCTTGCACACATATTCACACACTCATTCACACCTGTGGACAATTTAATGTAGCCAATATCCCGCTTGGCATGCTTTTGGGAGGAAATCAGAGGAAACCCACACAGACATGGGGAGAACATGCGAAAGTTCACACAGAGAGTAACACTAGCACAGGTTCAAACAAGAGACCCTGGAGCTGTTAGGCAGCAACGCTCCTCTGCACCACCATGCCTTCATGGCATTATTATGTTTCGCTTGTGTGTGCAGGCCTAATTTAATTCAATCTGTTCGTTGTAAAGGCTTATCGAAACTTCTCTGTCTTTGTGATTCACTAGTAACGCTGATTGAGATCTTCCCAAAAGAAAAAAAACAAAAAGAGGAGAAGACTTCTGTCTTGGGCCAGGCTGTTGTGGACCTACTCCCTCTGTTGCAGGGTGAGACCTCAGCATTTGCTCATTCCATTCATACATGTGAAGTAAGAAATCTGCATTTAAACAAAACTCTACTCTATTTGAACTTTAGGGCAGTGTAGCTTCTCCTCCACTGTGGTGCTTCACCCTACACATGGCGCACCCAATGAGACTGTCTCACAAGACAGAGGAATTAAGGTAAGGCCACAGCAACACATGTTGCATAAAGCCTTCTTTAACAGAATTATTGAAAGAATTGCACAGCAACTTGAATTACCATTAGACTGTCTGTTTTTTAGGCAAAAAAAACAAAAAAACAAGGAACATGCTACACTCTATTGCTTTTACTCTTCTTTCTGCTCTGAAATTTAAATATACAGAACCATAATTTTATATAAATTATGTACATTATGTGAAATTATATGACCAGTGGTGTACCGTGTTAACTCCTGGCAGAAGTGGCAACCCATTTTGGCAGTGTACAGCCGTTGCCAAAAGTTTTGCGAATGACAAGTAAGTATGGAAGTATGGGTTTTCACAAAGTTTGCTGCTTCAGTGTTTTTAGTTGTGTTTTGGTATACTGAAGTATAATTACAAGCATTACATAAGTGTCAAAGGCTTTTATTGACAATTACATTACGTTTATGCAAAGAGTCAATATTTGCACTGTTGGCCCTTCTTTTTCAAGACCTCTACAATTCGTACTGGCATGCTGTCAATCAACTTCTGGGCCAAATCCTGACTGATGGCCGTCCATTCTTGCATAATCAATGCTTGGAGTTTGTCAGAATTTGTGGGTTTTTGTTTGTCCACCTGCCTCTTGAGGATTGACCACGAATTTAAAAGGAGGGTGTCACTCTTCATAACTTTCTGGAGTATATGCAAATTGTCAAAATGGGATTAAGGTCTGGGGAGTTTCCTGGTCATGGACCCAAAATTTCGATGTTTTGTTCCCCGAGCCACTTAGTTATCACTTTTGCCTTATGGCACGGTGCTCCATCATGCTGGAAAAGGCATTGTTCGTCTACCAAACTTGGATGGTTGGTAGAAGTTGCTCTCAAAGGATGTTTTGGTACCAGTTTTTATTCATGGCTGTGTTCTTAGGCAAAATTGTGAGTGAGCCACTCCCTTGGCTGAGAAGCAGCCCCACACATGAATGGGCTCGGGATGCTTTACTGTTGGCATGACACAGGACTGATGGTAGCGCTCACCTTTTCTTCTGCGGACAGTCTTTTTTCCGGATGCTCCAAACAGTCATAAAGGGAATTAATCAGAGAAAATGACTTTATCCCAGTCCTCAGCAGTCCAATCCCTGTACCTTTTGCAGAATATAGTCTGTCCCTGATGTTTTTCTTGGAGAGAAGTGGCTTCTTTTCTACCCTTCTTGACACCAGGCCATCCTCCAAAAGTCTTCACCTCACTGTGCATGCAGATGCACTCACCTCACCTGCTACCGTTCCTGAGCAAGCTCTGCACTGGTGGTGCCCCGATCCCGCAGCTGAATCAACGTTAGGAGACTTTCTTGGGCACCCTGAAGCCTTCTTCCCAACAAATAAACCTCTCTCGAAGTTCTTGATGAGCCGATCAATACCTGATTTACGTGCAATCCTACTAGCAGCAATATCCTTGCCTTTGAATCCATTTTTATGCAAAGCAATGATGACTGCACGTGTTTTCTTGCAGGTAACCATGGTTAACAGAGAAAGAACAATGATTTCAAGCACCACCCTCCTTTTAAAGCATCCAGTCTGCTATTCTAACACAATCAGCATGATGGAGTGATCTCCAGGGGGGGGTTTGGGATTAAGTTCATTTTTATGGCAAAGAGTGACTTTGCAATTAATTTCAATTCATCTGATCACTCTTCATAACTTTGTGGAGTATATGCAAATTGTTATCATAAAAACTGAGGCAACAGACTTTATGAAAATTAATATTTGTGTCATTCTCAAAACGTTTGGCCATGGCTGTATATTAAAGGTGGACAAGGCACACAACTCCATTATTTTAGTCAAAGTATAGATACTCCTGGTGAAATATTACTCCAAAACAAGTGAAAGTTGTTCTGTCAAATTTTTACTTGAGTTAAAGTACTGGAGTACTTGCTTTTAAAAGTACTTAATTATTCAAAAGTACTTTTTAATGTTTTTACATTTTTAATGCTTTCAATGTTTAATGTTGCTAATGTTTTCTTTTTAATGTCAAAGCATTGTTGTATTGCTGCTACAATGCATTTAGAAAACCTATTGACTTTGAGACGTATTTCTGAAAGGACTTTAGTCAGTAATGTTATTTCGGCATTTTCACTAGCTAGCTATTAGTATGCGCCAGCAGTAGATTCAAGCAATACCCAATCCCAATATAACAGCTTTTTGGGCAAATCCATTAAAAGCCATGTTGTTTTTGTAGCCAGTAAAAGCCAGGCATGTTTTTGTAGGCGGTGATGATGTTTGTGTGTGGTAAATAGAGCAAATATTTAAAATGATGCAAATCGTTCCTTGTTTCAAAAACCTCAAATATGGACTTCAGATATGGCCATGGGTGCTCTGTTGAAGAACTGTCTTTTTTTTTTTTTCTGCTGTAGCCATCATTGCCACCTACAAGTTCAAACTGAATTGTTCAGAAAATTGCAGCCAGCACTTTGAACTTGAGCGTAGGAACAGATTACTGTGATTGGATTTCTCATACGATAAAACACACACATTTTAGAAAGGAAAAGGAAATTTGTCCACAGACTTCAAAGCTATGATTTAAAGTAACAAGTAATGGGAATCTTCATAGAAATGTAGTGGAATCAAAAGTACAATATTTGTCTTTCAGATATAGTGGAGTAAAAGCCATAAGTTTCCAAAAAACAATACACAAGCAAAGTACAGATACGCAAATAAATGTATTTTGTTACAGTCCACCCTTGTGTATATATGAAAATATCAGAATGGTGCTTTAAGTGCTCCAAGTGCACTAGAATATACAAGGAATTACAAGATTTCAAAGACAAGGACATAGACAACAATGGTAATAACACACATGCTTTGGACAGAAGTGGATAGTAAATACAACGATTGCACAGTTACTCTGCTTGTCCGAGGTCTGTTGAGACTGTTTGGGCACTCAGGCAACTCTCACTAGAGGTTTATTAGGCACATCCCTGTGGATGGAAACCCCAGGGAAGAGCCAGGAGCTGTTGGATAGATTATATCTCACAGTTGGCTTGGATATCGTTGGACGATCTCGCAGGAGGAGCTGGAATCTGTGACCAGGAATAGAGAAGTCTGGGCTGACTCCCTTAGTCTTTTGCCACCATGACCCTCAAAAGAAAATGTGGAAGGAAAATTAATGAAAAATGAATAAATAGATTTCCTATTTGTTCGTTTAGTTGAATAATTCACAGTAGTTTCTCAATAAAATGCTTCATGATGAATAACTGAGTAATAAGCTGAGGGTCTGAGGGTGAATAAGTTCTCCCCTGAAGTTGCCTTTTTACTGAACTATGGAATGCTCTTTCCACAGCCAACACTGGAAGTAACAGTTAATACGTCAGAGCCATTACTCTCAGACACCCAGCTCTCTGAGTCTAACCTGCTTACAGTCACAGTGGAGACGGCTTACTCTGTACCTGAGGTTTGGAGCACTGCCACTGGGCCTCAACACAGTTACGTAGCTGCTCTGCAAGTCCCCCTAACATCACATAAGGTATGAGAAGATACCACTGTATTAAGTGTATTATGACTGGAGTTTAATGATTAATTAAGCATTATCTCTCTTGGGGTTTCAGTGCTCTAGGTTTCCAATCCTTGTACTGGTGTATCCACTGTCCTGCACAGTTTAATATTTTCCCTGCGCTAACACACTCGCATTAACTCAGAAAGGGCTGTTATTGAGCCAATTAATTGAATCAGTTGTGTTGGGAGCACAACCCACTAAACTAAACTGCCCAAAGCTGTTTCTGGAGTAGAAACAATTGAACTGCAATCAAGGTCAGGAATTTAACCACCTGCATCCTGGCATTGAGGCTATTTTTTCATCTTCTTCTTAACTTCTACCGTAAGACATTGAGCCTATAAAAAGACTATTTTTCAGCTCCTTCTGCTCAACATTGTCTATCCATCAAATATTAGGTAGCAAAGCTATTTCATTACCTTCTCCTCAACCTCTGCCTAAAGACAATCGGCTCTAGTTTAACAGTCTAAGTGCATGGTCTGAAGTGCATGGCTCCTGGCTGGCTCGCCGACTTTGTCATGTAGAATTCTTCCCATCTCACAGGTAGGCTTGAGTATAAACAAGGAAGCCAAAAGTTAATTAAATAAACAGTAAACATTATTAGAAAGGTAAACCTAAGCATTAAAAGAGGTTAGTCTCAATAATGAATGCTTAAGTATGACCATAGTGCATAATCTGAAAAAAAACCCCAAAGGTTCATTTTTGCCTCCTCTACTTGCTTTATCTCTCTGTCACTCTAACTCCCTTCACTGCCCCTAGATGTCCTCCTATGCTTTTAATTCACCCATTAACCCAAGGCTGCTGAAACTGCAACAGGTCAAGTTGACCTTAAGAAATGACTCCACTCTCTGTCCCTATGATGTTGTGTGTGCCTGCAGAGGAGAAAGAATGTATCTGTTACATTGTTCCCCTGACAGGGTATCTGTTAGTGATGTCTTCGTCCCTGTTCAAAGTCCTAGGAAGTAAGGCCATTTGAAAACAGTGAACTTGTTTTTATGTCATGCTGCCCTTTGCATTAAAGCCTAAGTCAGTGCTCTTTCTCAAGACACATTAAGACCAACATTATAAAATGGATTATATACAATATAGTAATAGACAATATGAACATTTAAAACTGTATTTTTTTATTATTTTACACAGTAGGGCAGTGGGTACTCCAGGTCCAGGATTGAGAACGTGTGCTCTATTTACAACCACTTGATACATATTGACATTTCTGATTGAGTTTCTTCTTTTAATAATAACAATTATTGGTGTGCTTATTTTCTAAAACAATCATTTGTCTGTATAGCTCCAAAGAACATTGCAAGCCGACTGCTTTATGGCTATTGTTTGAAGCACTTCTGTTCACTTTTTTTAACCCTCATTCTTAATTGTGTCTCTTTGTTCTCTCTTACAACAAATCTTTTCAGTCATTTTTTAAAAATGCAATTTGGAAACAGTTATATTTCTTCACCCCATTAACAGCTTTATGCCTGAATTGCTTTCTTCATCACATTTATTCAAAGCATCAGCTAACTATTTAAATGTGCAAAAGTCACAAATGTTCTTTTTCAGAAAGAGGAGATATTGTTGTTCTCCAATGGCATATTAAAAATGGGTGGTGAAAGAGAGCCAGTGCCTAGGGGCAAAAAATGGCCGCTTGGTTCATTCCTCGCCCCAGACGCCCAGTTCATCCAAGGCATCTCCATTGTTGACGAGCCTGTTAATCTGGACCATAGTGACCTTATTAGTATTGAGGTAAGTCTGGACGTTTCAAAGGCAATAGGATTTACAGTAATGAGGCATTACAATGTACAAATTGATGTGCATGAAGTGACAGCTCATTAACATGTTTGTGTAACAGGATGGGGCTGAGCGTAACAAAAAAAGAGTGAGCTGGGATACACAGCGCCGGTGTTTTCTAGATTCAGGAGGGGCTACATGGTCAGGAAAGCTACGTTTGCACTTCATAATTGCCTATATTATTATAGTCTACTGTTTTCCATCCTAACTCCTAGGTCCTGAACTCCCATTGTGTAAACCTTGGTTTACAATGCAAAAGCTTCTGAAGTTCTTGATTTGATGGATCATGTTTTAGATTAGTGCTGTGTTCTATTGTGTATCAGAATTTCAAACTTGCAATGAATGATCTAAATCCAGTGCTTCTATTTAAGAAAACATGGATATCCACAGTACACTGGTGTGCAAATATTGGTGTTTGAAAAGCATCTGTAAAAGGATGTACATTAATCACTTCACGTGAGTGTGAGCTAATGTATCTCCATTTCTATATGCTTATTTGCCCACCTGGAGTGCTTTCTTTTCAAGTGCTTGAAAAAAATTGATGCCATTTTGCAATTTGCTAGTAATGTTAAGAAGAAAGCTTGAAGAAGAAAGAAGAAGAAAAAAACAACTCTGTAGAGCACAGTTTACATGAACACAATATACATTACAAATAGAAACCAAAACCATTATTATATGAAGGGTTCTTAAGAAACATATCTATATCAATTTTTATAAAGTTAAAATGATTAAGATTTTGAGTGTGATGCCTATCTGGCTATTCTGTCAGCCATATTTATGTTGAAAACCTCAGGCAAGATGGATTGTCTAAGTGGGAATTCTAGTTTAGATGACCATTCCATTGCAGATTTCCTAATCTGAGGTCCTGGCATCTTAGTACACTGGAATGAAGCATAGCGCTCCAGGAACTTGGTTGGGTGTACTTGCTGTACTTAGTCGCTCATGTTAATCCAGTGCTTTTACTTTTTCTTTGTATCGTGACAATTTTGAGATTGTCCTTCTAATGACCATGCTCTCTGTCATTTCTTAGTCTGTCCCGCAGAATTGTCGAATGCAGGCTGTGGCCAGTGGAAGTTATGAGATGTGCGCAGTTTGGATCTTGCAAAGCAGGAGGAGGAAAAGTAGGCAAAGTAAAACCTGTAAGCAATGATGTACGAAACTGTATATCTACTTAGTATGATATTGTCCATTTTCCTTTTTTTAATATTTATTAAAAAAATTATACTTTTCTTTCTATTTGTGTACAGCAACTGGAGGATGACATTCAGATTTCTTTCCATGGAGTGGCCTATGTCGACTTTGCACCTTTGCTATACCCTGGGGTCACGCGTATCCGTGGAGCATACAGAATCCACCCATTCTCTGACTCTGACCTCCTAATGAAGGTAGGAGTGGGTGAAAGCACAGGAGAAAATCATTTAATTAAATCACATTTAAATAAATCAGTAAAGACTCAGACTAGATTAACACATACATGCACAAAATCTAAATTATAATGTTAGAAAACATTTTATGTAGTAGCACTCCTTGATTATTTTTGATTAGCCTGGTTTCTGTTATTTCACAAATGATTTGCTCTACCATCCTCCCATTGTACTAAATTTGTGGTTTACTTGTACTTATGTTGAAGACCAAGAGGCAGGCAAGTGTGGTGAGTGAGAACATGAAAGCACTGGTAGCAGAGGCCCGTCATCGTCCAGCTTCATCTTTAGCCTCCTGGAACGCAGCACCAAGCAAAATTTTGGGAGGCAAAGACAGAAAAGAAGACATGAAAAAGGTATTCATTCATAACATTGCAATGCATAAATATAATTGTAGAGAGCAGGGGTTCCCAAACATTTTGGTTAAAAGACCCCAAATGGACAGAATGAATATTCTGTGACCCAAAGCCTTGAGCAACATACCCCTAGATTTATAGCCTAAAATAGACTACTGTAACATTTGTACATTTTTTTGTATTAATGTGTAATTGTGATGTAAAAACCAAAGTAATGTCCCTTGCACTGACTTAGCGGTCTCGTGGAAAGAGTGGGAAATGAGCAGTGGATGTCAATAACAGTCTTGGGATGTTATGCTTCGTATATTTTAATGTTTCTCCACTCTACCAGAACTGGGTCAGCTCATAGAGGGCTTGATAATTAACTGATAATTTAAGTAAAGAATGTGCAGAGTATGAACGTCCCCGGACAGGAATGAATAAAAAATATTCAAGAAACTCAGCTGACTATTCAATTATGGTGGCTTCTGTTTATAAATGAGATGTGCAGTGAGTGCTCTGAAAGTGACTGTTATGTCTAGATAACTCGCGTAACAATATGCGAATCAGGACAGAACTCCGACTGAATGTAACTGCTTTATTGTCCGTCTGCATGGTCCGTCTCATGGTCGGCAACCCCATACAACACGTCGTTACCCATGCTCCATAGGTGTTCTTCTATGGGTGCCATGTAGGCTCAAAATACACAACATCTCCTCCCCTCTTACAAAGAATGTCTATAAAATTAACAAGAGAAACTCCTAAACTTTCAATTCTGTGCTATAGCACAACATCCACAATAGCCATTAAGAGGTATGAACATAAAAACAACCATCAACAATCAATCTTACTCTGTCTGACATATTTGCTCCCATTTCACAACATTTGTATTAACTGCCCATTATTTATTCCCCTTTTTATTACAACACTATAACCTTAGCTCAGGAATAAGAGTAGACAACCTCAATTCCCTAACGGTGCTTATAGGGATTGTTCTGCTCCATTTAATAGGGTCAGTCACTAATCCCACCTATAAATTCAGATGTGAGGGAGGCCGCCGCTCTCTGGTAGGATACCAGCTTCCTACAGGTACATCCGTCCCACTGTCCTTCAATAATACCCTAGCAGTTGGTGCCGATGCAGAGGAAGGTGTCTCAACGCTCCCTGTGGTCACATCCATGACTGAACTTTTTGTCTCGAATGTGGCTGAATTCTGTACCTGAGGTTGTAGGTGATTGGTTTCGTCGACAAGTGCATCTGAAGAATCTCCAGAGGACAGCTCCACAGTCACTGGGAAAGTCTGCAGTAATTGGTCGACATGTCTCCTCCACACAGTGTTGGCAGTTTGAACTTTATACAATACTGGTCCAGTGCGTGCAATGACAGTGGCAGGAGCCCATTTAGGTTCACCATGGTAGTTTCTTGCCAATACAGAATCTCCTGGAGTGAAAACTCTATCTTTGGCCTGTTGTTCTCTACGTGTAATCTGTTTTTCCTGTTGACGTTGGACAATGTCTTTCACTGCAGGGGGCTTCAAAAGATCAAAGGCGGTGTGCAATTCTCTCTTTAGCATCAGTCTAGCAGGAGATAGTCTTAGTGGTTGCATGAGGACTACTGCGATCAAGTCAAGTGTCTTTTATTGTCATTTCAACGTATACATGTGGTACAGTGTACAGTTAAAACGAGACAACGTTT
>JAQQZR010000008.1:14049984-14065457 GCA_030068235.1 Notoglanidium macrostoma | reverse complement strand
TTGTGCGTAATAATTTGGAACAGTGCATTTTAAGTTTTTTATTTTTGAAAACCATACTGTTATCATTGGGAGGTTTGATCAGTAGCATTCGAATAATACTCTAATGGTTGATGACTCGAAAATTATGGTGACTGTCACTTGCATCAACTATTTAGGAAAATCAGAGAAAAATATCATTTGCATAATAATTTGGAACAGGGTGTAATGTATTTTAATATCAAACCTTAATGATTTAATGATGTAAATTTCTTTAGTTAATCACGTGTTAACTTCTGTGTACACTATATCACCAACAATTTGGGGACACCTGACCATCACACCCATATGTGAAGGCCTTCCACTAGATTTTGGCGCATGGCTCTACCCATTCAGCCACAAGAGCATGAGTGGCTGGCACTGATATCAGGTGAGGCCTAGTGTACAGTCAGCGTTCCAGTTCACCCCAAAGGTGTTAAGTGGGGTTGAGGTCAAGGTTTTGTGCAGAACACTCAATTTCTTCCAATCCAACCTTGATACACCATGAGGAGTCTATTGGCGATGGCGGTTACGTCATGGCGGCGTGGCAGTAGCACGCAGCGGCCACTCCGGAAATGGTGTTTTTTTGTGTTATTCCGTTTCTTGGCGCGACTCCGACGGCACATGGACACCAAAACAAACGGTGTTGATGTCTACCCATGAGAAACATTGCTGGACATAAAGGAATACTCAAAAACTGACCTGCAGGATGACCTCTTGGAAACGCTATACGTCCTTGGGTTGCTACGGAAACCAGGCCTCCGGTCCTCGGCATCGCCTGATGCCAGCGGCCGGGAGGGGGTCCGCCGAGAGCGGTGTGCGAGGAAGCGGAAGCCCGGCAAGCGGGCGGGGGTCCGCGCTAGGCCAAGAGCTAATCCTAGCTGACCACCCCTACCAACCATGGCACTTTCCAATGTCTGTTCTCTGGACAAATAAATTGGACTATATCCAATATAAAGTACATGTCTCGGATCCTGCTCCAGTACAAGTACACGTCTTGGAGCCTGCTCCAGTACAAGTACACGTCTTGGAGCCTGCTCCAGCCCAAGCTAAAGCACCCGTTCTGGTCCAAGCCTCTAGAACTGTTCAAGTTCCTGTTCCTCCTCCTGTTCAGGCTACAGGGCCTGTCACTGTCATGGAATCCGCTTCTGTTCCAGTTCCAGTTCCAGTAGCGCAGCTCGCTGTCTTTTAGCTCACTCTCAACAGCTCAAGTCATGGCACAAGTTCCTGTCGCGCTCTCCGAGCCTGCTCCTGTTCCCGCGCAGCTCTCCGAGCCTGTTCCTGTTTCTATGCTCGAGTTCCTGCCTGAGTTTCTACCCTCATCGTTGCCCTCAAACAAAAGATAGACATGGCACTATAACAGGCAGGACCTTGTTATATTGAATGTTGTCCATATGCCTCTGGCTGTCCCAAAGGCCTCTCTTCCAGCTCTGTTCTGAACACTCCCTCTAATTATTGACCACCTGTTCCTCACTATTATTCCCTTTGTGTGTCTCATTGTGACTTGTTTTTGCTGCTGTTGTTGTTGTTATTACTTTTAAGTCTTGTATGTATTGTTACATAGACAGGCAGTTCTAAGCCCCTGGTTCCACCGCCATGTTTTTTCTAGTGGTATTTCCTGATTTTGACCACTTCCTGCCTGTTTGGATGGTGAATTTACCAGGTATTAGGTTGTGTGGCTGTGTTCTGTCCTGTGCTATGGACTGCCAGTACAGTTTTCAGATCATGCCACATGTCTTGATGATTTGATGGTGTCCAGCAAACAGTAAAGATCTATTAGGAGCAAATGGTAAGTGGATAGAAATGAAACTAAAACAAAGTTATAATTGAGAGCCTGTCTTTATAGGCAAAACCGGCTCAAGCAGAAAGCGTGATGGACGTTGAACTGAACAGGAATACTGAAGCTCAGGTTGGTCTATTTGATAATGAATCCATATAAATCTTGAACCTTTAAGTCTTTCTGACATTTTGTGAAGCTAATGGGAAACGTGTTGATAGATGTATGCAGATTCGAGCTCATACATTATTACTGAAATTGCCTTGGAAAAACCACTGGTTCCAAAGAGACAGCCAGAGGAGCTAGCAAGACGGTAACAGGAAATCTGTTAAATTGCTTTAAAAATATATGATATTTTATGTTCTATTGTGTCTTATAAGAGCATTGAAAGACTGTATATCCTTACTGAATATTTTTGTGAACATGTGTGGTTTAGAGTGAGGGAGCTGATTCCTCACAGGCCTCAACTACCCCGACGTTCTGGAGGAGCAGAGAGAGTGAGAGAGAAGCAGCACACACACACATGCACGCACACACACCCCTCCTTCATAACGCTCATTTTTTATTTCAAACCATGCTCTGTCCATTTGTCAGTGTCGCCCTCATGTGGAAAGTCAACTGCATAAATGTCAGTTACACCCTTTATTAATCTCTTTAAAGGAACAGTTTGTCTTTTACATTTTCTTATGCTGGCAAAGCAAATGGTTATTCAATTATAATAATGACAAACTTTCTTCATCAACCCTCCAGCTGACCCCATTCCTTCTGTTCCTTTTTCCTTATGTCCAGTTGCCTTTTAGGAAAAAGGGGCAGAGCATCTCTGCTCTTGCTGTGGGTGTGGCTAATTTCTGGGCCAAAACACATAAACAGAAATCTCAAACAAAGAAACTAGCCATATTTTTCTGTATTTTTGTCTCAAAACACAAAGTGCCCCTTTATAACAAATGATAAACTTTTTTTTCTGTCACTCATACACACTCACACTAAGATTCACCAATTTAAGTCTCAGTATTAGAATCAAATACTAATATCTCTTTAATAGAATTCAATCCCACATTTATTTTGTTTGCGCTATTTCCTCATAGTTCTAGACTATGCATGGCATGTGTGCCTGACTGTCCCAATGAAAGACACATGACCTCTGTGCTCGTCAATTCCAAAGAAGGAGATATAACCCCTGAGCCCATAAGTCCCAACGAGTGAGGCTTGGCCTGTGTGCCTATCAGTCCTAATGAATGAGGCCTGTGATGATCTCATTAATAGAGTGTGAAGTTAGTGTGAAGACACCGAGAAGAAGGTGTGGCCTGTTTAAGTTATTACATCCAAACAGCTTAGAAATATTTGTATTCCTTTATATATTTATGTAGATCTCCTACATTGAATCATGTACAAGTTGAAAGAGAGATACACACCTCTAACCTGTATGGATCTCTCTAGCACACTTGCTTTCTCCCTCTCTCTTTCTAGAACACTAATACTTTTCATGCTATTTTTTCTGCATTTTTGTCTGTACTGAGGACATTTAAATGCATTACCTGATAACAAAAATGATTAAGCTATATTGGGCTTTGGTGCAGGCTGTGCAGGATTACCATGCACAGATACTGAGTGTAGCGGCACAGGTGTTGCAGCAGTATGAGCAGATGTTTGGAGCTGCATTTGTTCCTGGTGCCAAGCCTCTGGATCCTGCCACCAAAGAGCAACGCAAAACACAGTTGGTTGGAGAGCTGAACTGCTCTGGGAAATACTTCGCCTTTAAGGAACAAATTAAAGTAAGTTAGTGAGTTGATTTGGCCTGGAAATATTAAAGTAAGGCCAAAACAATAGCACGATGCAGTTTGCTGTTACAGGAGAATAATTAACTACAGGGTGGCATGTAGCCAAGGTGAAGCAGAATTACTGTTATCACCTATATTATATTCCTATAACAGCATGTATCAATATTTTCTATTCCTCTCCTAGCATATCAGTTTGCAGATACTTGTGTTGAGGAATGTCCATGAAACAAATTAGGTGCTGTTACTTCCCACTTACATTATAGCAGCTGCCGCACCAGTCTTGAAATGAATAAGACCAAATGCAGCTTGTCAGCTGTTACTATAGAAATTATAATGTATTAGAACAAGAACATTAATATAAACCTAGGGTTTGCATTACAGCCGGTAGTTTTGTCCGAGATGCTGTTTCAGAAAATTCATCAACCCTTTCTGACCAATCAGATTTGAGAATTCAACAACATGATGGTATAATATCTGATTATCAGGATCATATAGTCCCACAATGTTTCACCTATGAACTATCCAAAAATTCTAACAGCCAAGACATTTTCAGAAAATTCCTGATTCTGGCAATGTTTTTCTGTAGTAGCAAACTTTAAAATTAAGGAAATGTCATTTAAGTCAACAAAATATTTCATTTCCATATGCAAATTCATTCTTAAATAATAAGTAAAGTTTTGTGTTATTTTTTCTGATAAATAATGTGGTGTTACAAACTGTTTTACTGTATGCATAGAATGACCAGTTTATTGATCTTGTCTGCGACCAGTACTCAGTAGTGCGAATTGTGCGTGAGAAAATGGTGAGGACGGAGCCTTTCGCCAACGCAGAGGAGCTGCAGGCTTTCCTGAGTCAGCTCTACGTCTTCCTGGTGGACGAAATGCATGTTGCACTTAATAAGGTGTGGCTTTGACATTCTAAACAAATTTATCACTGATTTGTCCAACTTGTGCTGTATATGTTTTCAGTATATGACTTTCAGTGAATGCAAGCTTGGACATATAATGGTAATAGATGCTGTTAGAACACTAGTCAGCACTAGTTAGTTAGTACTTCATGAGAGAAAATTTATTTTAAAATCAGACTGTCAAACAGCTTTTCTCCCTGATCTTCCTGCAGACATTATCAGCCGAAGAACGAGAGTCCCAGACTCGGCCCCTGCTGGACTGCACTCAGCTCAGGCACTTTGCCAAAGAAGCCCAGCTAAATGAGGATTATCAACTAGCTGCCCACTATTACCTAGAGGTTCATCTCACTTGTTCCAAAATCTTAGCAACAGTTTTTTTTGTGATAGACCAGGAATCAAAACTGTTCTCTCTTCAAAACCCTTTCTGTGTAGCTGCTGGCTCAAGATCGGAACAATCCTACCCACTGGTTTGATTATGGTGTGCTTTACATGTTCACTGCTGAGTATATGAAGGCTAAGGAGTGTTTCCACCTGGCTGTGTCTGTTGACCAAGAACACATACCCAGGTATGAGACGAACACGGATTACACTGAACTCTGAATGATAACACAGTGTGGCATTTCATCATGCAACATACAGTATATGACAAATGTATGTGGACACCTGACCACCACACCCATCTTCCACAAAACAAACTGTTGCCACAAATTGTAACACAAGTGTTGAGAATGTCTTTATAGGCTTTATCCCTTCACTGGAACTAAGGGGTCCAAACATGTTCCAGCATGACAATGCCCCTGTTTACACAGCGAGGTCTATAAAGGCGTGGTGTGCCACGGTTGGTGTGGAAAAATTCAAGTGACCTGCACAGAGCTCTGACCTTAACCCCACTGAACACTTTCAGGATGAACTGGAACACTGACTACACACCAGGACTCTTTACCCAAAATCAGTGCCTGAACTCATTAATGCTCTTGTGGCTGAATGGGCACAGTCCCCATAATCAAGCTCCAAAATCTTATAAGTTATTATAAGAACAAAGTCGGACTAAATCTGGAATGGGATGTTCAAACAGCACATATGAGTGTGATGGTCAGCTGTCCACATATTTTTAGCCAAATATGTACGCATATGTAAAAATTTATCATTAAAGTGCTCATTTTTGTTCACCAGCTTGCTTATGTGTGGGATTCTGTCAGAAATGAACAGCCAATATGAGGAAGCAGAGACCTTTTTCGAGAGGGCAACATGTATCAACTCAAGCTCCATAGTCCCCTGGACCTTATTTGGTAAGGCCAGCATGAAATGAGAAAGGCTGGTGTTTTTTGTTGCTTTTGTTTTTTTTATTATTATTATCATTTTTCTCCTCAATTTGGTCACCTGCAAATTCCCATCCACCATCCAGCCCTTTCCTATCATTTGACAGTTACCAGCCTGGGAAGGGTTAAAGCTAACACCTGCTTCCACATGAAAACTAACTGCATCTTTTCAGACTGCTCATCAGCTGTGCAGAGTAGTGTATCACACTTTGAGCAAAGCACTCTCTGCAGGAGCTGACTGACACCCACAATTGGTTAGTGGCACTGTGATTGACTGGGAGGAGAGGATATGCTGTCTCTTCCATCCAGAGGTCACGGCCAATATTGCTCTCTTGGCTCCTGCCACAAACGGCTGTGACATTGCTGGGATTTGAACTTTTGATCTGCTGGCAATAGGGCAAACACTATGAGAAATGCTTTTGAAAGCTTTATAGAAAATATAAAAAAAATGGCCCAGGTGGGTACAATAGCAAAGTTCTTATTGCCAAATCTGTCCAGTGAGTATCTTGATCTTAATTTTACAGTTAAGTACATACAGTCAAAACCTGCATTCTATCTACTTGATTGGGGAGAGACACATCAACATGAGAATGATAGCCAAGCCAAACAAAAATACACACATGAATGCTATGACACCTCCTTTATGATTGTTTGTGGTATATGGTAGTGGTGCAAAATGTAATTTATTTCAGTTACAGTGTATAGATATTCACCCAAGCTGGGATCTAACCTGAGGCTACAGAGGTGTAGATATGATGTTATATGATATTTGATATGATATATACAGGTATGTATTAACTAGCGTACTGCCTTTATCTAGTCTACATTCTGAAATGGAGTTTGTGTGTAGACTGCTCTTTCTTCACAAATACTGTCATCTAATTAATAATAAACCATATACATGTTGGATTAACAGATTAAGTATTGTAAAGTTTGTCTTGCTTTTAGCATGAAGAGAATAGTAAAGGATAATATCTCTGTTATATGGATGTTTGTAATATTTATCAAAAATTGTCTGTCACAAGTACAGTAGTATCCTAGTAGGTTTATAATATTTATGTAATACTTGTATGATGTTAACTAGCATTGTCCATGAATATTAAAAATCTATGTGCTGTGCTTAAATGACTGTTTTGCTTCCAGCTAACAAATGTTAAGATTACCTTTATCTCCAAAGTGTATGTGTTGTATGTGCACAGGCTTGTTTTACTTGGCCCAGGAGAACTTTATACGAGCAGAAATGGCATTCGTGGAAGCAACCAAGCAGCTGAGAGCAGCGCTGGTGTGTAAGAGCCAAGAACCGAGAACAGAGGCTGTGTGCGACAGTCACTTTCATTCAGAAGATAATGAGCTGATCGACAAACAAGGTGAATAGTTTTGTTTTTAAGTTTTGTTTTTATTTCTTGTTTCAGTGGTACTACTCTTTGGCTTTATACAATACTGATCTACTAAGTTTGACATCATCAACATCCATCCAGAACCTTCTTGCTGTGAGGCGACAGTGCTAACCACTGCACCACAGTGCTGCCCAGCATCAACATTGTTATAGATTTTAGTTCTACATTTAATGTTTTTATTTATTATGTTATTTATGCCCTGCCTGTCCAAAATAAAATTCACACACACTAATATTCCCTTGGACCGCCTTTAGCTTTGATTACGACACGCATTCGCTGTGGCATCGTTTCGATGAGCTTCTGCAATGTCGCAACATTTATTTCCATCCAGAGTTACATTAATTTTTCACCAAGGTCTTGTAGAGATGATGGGACAGTCGGACGGCTGCGCAAATTCTTCTCCAGCACATCCCAAAGATTCTCAATGGGGTTAAGGTCTGGAGTCTGTGGTGACCAATCATGTGTGAAAATGCATGCTCATGCTCCTTGAACCACTCATTCACAATTTGAGCCCGATGAATCCTGGCGTAGTCATCTTGGAATATACCCGTGCCATCAGGGAAGAAGAAATTCGGTGATGGAATAACCTGGTCATTCAGTATATTCAGGTAGTCGGCTGACCTCATTCTTTGGGCACTTAACGTTGCTGAACCTAGACCTGACCAACTGCAGCAACTTACGGCTACACAGCTGTTCAGTCCCCATCCCTTGAGTTCCCTTCACATTGTGCGTGTGGAAATGCTCTTACTGTCACTGTTGAACATAGCCATGAGTTCAGCTGTTGATTTTTTACGATATGATTTCACCAATCGTTTCAGTGATCTCCGATCAAGATCATTCAAGATTTTTTCTGACCACATTTCTTCCGTTAAGATGATGGTTCCCCACTATCCTTCCAGTCTATAATAATGCATTGGACAGTTCTTAACCCAATTCTAGTAGTTTCAGCAATCTCCTTAGATGTTTTCTTTGATTGATGCATGCCAGTAATGCCACTAACATCTTTTCCACGACTACAGGATGTGTCTTCTGACATGGTTGTTTAAGAAATAAGAAGCTACTCACTGCAACTTGTTGCCAGCTGAAACATAATCATCCATGCAGTAATTATCCAATGGGAGGCTCTCACCTATTTGCTTTGTTAAATCCGGGTGGTGACCTTTTTTTTGGACAGGCAGTTAATTTTTACCACACAATCTGATTCCGGTGGAAAATCATTCTAGGTGTGTTAACAGCAAATTTTTTTCCAAATCCGTATCAGATTCCAATTCCTGTAGCAGGTTGCTAAGCAACAGTAGAGGCTGTGACAACCCTGTTGAATCAACAAAATTAGAGAAGGCTTACTTTATGTATACTATTTTAGTTAGAAATGGAAGGAGAGCGTTTTTATTTAGTGAATTATTATTATTATTATTATTCGATTTTTTCCCCCTGATTAATCTTGGCCAATTTGCACCCACTAGCCGCTCTGCCCTATCCCTACCTATGCTCATGCAGCATCGTGGGGCAGCGTAACACACTCCCCAGGTGCTATCCCAAGTGCTATTTGCCTGCATCTGCATGCATGAGCTCACAAATGCCCATGATTGGTGAGCACTTTTTTGCTGTCACTGAGAAGCCTATTATTATTATTATTATTATTATTTTATAAGACTATAGCCCAAGTGGTAACTGTGAACTTTCTGTAGCTAGAGCTTAATTTGGGCAAACTGCAGCATGCAGAAGTTTTTATTTTCTCTTGATGTCAAAAATATGTTATGAATACTATTTTTCATACACTTAATTTCTGCAGGATATTGGATAAACCCAATATACTTCACTTGCTGGTGAATCAGCATGTGAAAAAAAGTGAAATTTCTTCCTGATATCCTGAGGGAACCTGCATCAAATTAGTCTACAAAACTCTCTACATTTGGACTCCCTCAACATGTTTAAGATGAAACAAGCCTTACTTCACTGAAAACAAAACTCATGATACACATGCACTCAGTGTTTAACCTCCCACCCCCAAAGCTAATACACTATAAAGTTTGTGTACACATCGCCATCACACATAATCTCCACTCTTCCGAGTAGGATTTCCACTAGATTTTGGATCTTGACTGTTGGGATTTGTGCTCATTCGGCCATAAGAGCACTAATCACAGATGTTGAGGTGAGGAGGACTGGTGCACAGTCAGCGTTTCTGTTAATCCCAGAGGTGATCAGTGGGTTTGAGGTCCGAACTCCCTGCAGGACACTTGCGTTATTTCACATCAACCTTGGCAAACCATGTCTTTAAAGACCTCGCTTTTTGCTGGAATGTGTTTGGCCCCCTTAGTTCCAGTGAAGGGAAATTGTAAAGAAAAGGACATCCTATACAATTCTGGGTGTTGCAACAGTTTGGGGAAGAACCACTTATAGGTGTGATGGTTAGGTGTCCACATATTTTTGGTCATATAGTATACTTTTCGCCCTTACAGGAATTTGCCGGTTCTGAACAAGGCCCTACCAGGAACCTTTTTTTTTTTTACATTTATTTTATATAATTTAAATACAGGGCGATGCATGCATGCTGCTAATCTATTTGTTTGGACATTATCATCTCTGCATGACCTTCTTATGGACCACACCGTAGCTAATATCAGGGTTTTGATTCTGCAGCTGTGGAAGAACTCACTAAGGGTGAGACAGCAGGACAGGACAAACCTCTGAGCAGCCAGGAAATTAGAGCAGAAGGGGGTGACGAAACAATAGTTGATGCTGCGCAAGCCTTCCATCGAGACCATCAGTCTCCCACTAAAGTTGGCACCTCCATCTACATGGAGACGGTGAAGTTTCTACTACAGTGTTGCGCAATACAGGTGATCCCGAGTCACGCAACAAAACACAACACACTTCAGGATAGAAGACTTCTCATTATGCTGCGATTTTTGTGTTATTACCTTCTAGATAAGTGCTTGTGAGAGAACAACTGTTCGTAGTTATTGTAATGTAACAGACAGGAAGTAACTAGTTTCCTAGGTATTCTACAACAATAAATATAACAACAAATTGATAAAATGTATGGTGTGACATTCTTTAATAAATTGCAATTATTGGCAAATTGCGTGGCGTAAGCAGTATAACATTCCTCGGGCCATGCAGTTATAGGAAAATAATCAACTTCAAGGTGGTAACAGTAACTCCATTTTGCAGTGGGTTGCATCACATCACCCCGCAGTTGAATATTTCCTTGTAATAACATTCCCCCAATGCGATTTATATATGCTGAGTGTATATATACGCATATTATATGCTGAGTGTATAATTATATTTGTATACAGTGAGACATTTGTGTGTGTGTGTGTGTATGTTCAAGATGGCTCAGAGGGCTTTGGCTCAGGAGTTGTTGTGTCCAGATGGAGGGCCAAGCAGCTCATATCATTTGGCTCTGGCCCAAGTACAGCTGCTGAGAGAAGAGTACAGCAGTGCTGAGGCCAGTTTGCAGCAGGCCCTCAGTGATAACTTTCAGGTATATGTGGTCTTTGGAGTCGTAAGCCTTAAAGCTGCACATGTGCTCTGTTACATTGATTGTTCAAACAATTAATAGCTCTGAATGTCTGCTTTTTGTGTTTGAGTTTTACTTGTGCAGTCTGCATTTGCTGTTAAAAAGGATAAACCCACATGAAGACCAGAGAGCTGTCTATGGGAGAATCCATTTTGAAGCTGAGAAAAGAGGGGAAAATGTATTCACTGGTATATTAACAACTAGATATAAGACAGTTTGTTCAAGGAAAACAACAGCAGTTAATGACAGAAGACATTGTGAGAGCTGTAAAGAAAACCAACAACCTCTAATGTGCAGGGGTGAAGGTATCTCAATCCACAGTGTGGAGAAGCCTTTGAGAGCAGAAATAGATGTAGACCACTGATCAGCAGTAACAGTTAGAAGGCCAGATTTCCGGAATTCAGAAAGAAATAAAGAGGCGAGGCTCAAAGTTGAATAAACTGATGGAAAAGCCAAAGTGTGGAGAAAGAAAGGATCTGCTCATGGTCCAAAACATACAAATTTATCGATCAAGTATTGTGGAGGTACAGTCCTGGCTTGGGCTTGCATGGTTGCTCCTGGAACGGTCTCATTAATCTTTAATCTTTATTGTTGATGTAACTCATGATGGTAGCAGCAGAATGAATTCAGAAGTCTTCAGAAACAATCTACCTGCCAATTTACAGAGAAATACATCCAATCTAATTGGGAAGAGTGTCATTATGCACCAAGAAAATGACCCAAAACACTGCCAACACAACGAAAGATGTCATCAGGGTAAAATTGGAAGGTTTTAGACTGGTCAAGTCAATCACCAGACTTTGGTGGAAAAGCTTGGAAAAGCATCACAAAAGAAGAATGCAACAGTTTGGTGATATCAGTGGGTCACCAGCTTGACATGGTTATTTCAAGCACAGTTATGCAAGCAAATATGAAGAGTTATTCTATTATCATCTGTTGAGTTCTTCATGGAGCACTGATTATAGCATTTTGTGCTAGTAATGTGAACTTGGATTCAGTGAGTCATACTAAACGTGATTGTTTTTGTTGTTGTTATTGTTGTTTAGAACCATGATGTGTGGGCCCTCTCTGGTCACATGTACTACATGAAAAAAGATTACAATCAAGCTCAAAAGTCCTATGAGAGAACTCTGGAATTTTTGACCGATGCTTCAGACACACATCCTGTTTACCTGCGTCTGGGCTCCATCTACTTACAGAAAGGACAGGTGAGAGAATGTCTGTTTCTCGAACTGAGTGTATTCTCCATTATCTTTTCATGTCAGATGTGATATATTGCCTAATATATCAAATGGGCTGGATTTGTGGAATAATGTTGCTTTTACTTACTGATATTAGACAATTCAGTGATGTGGATGACTGAAGGACATATTCAATCTGTTTGTTTACAATCCATTGTAGTATGATAAAGCAAAAGCCACATACATGCATGCCTGCAAGAGTTCTCCTTCCTGTCTCACCTGGCTGCAGCTGGGGATTGCCTGCTACAGGGTGAGTGTGTCCTGTAAAAGACAGTGACCTCATATCCATAACAAACCTATACTTACTGGTAGACCTGACAGACACTTACTGGTAAATTCTGAGCCCAACCCTGAACTCTGAGCTGATGAGCTCTGAGATGAGGAAACTCTGTTTTCAACTCTAGAACAGCTGGTCTGAGTTAGTTCATTCAACTCTGAGTATATTCACTCTGGATTAAGCGCATGCATGATGAATATAAAAAGGCATCACCAATAGAACACTGATACTATGAGTCACCATGGCAACCGGTCATCCTGCATCCGAGTTTCCCAAAGTGTTTTGTGGGAATCCAGGAGGCGAGCAGACTGCCTCTAGAGGGTGTGCAAGACAAAAAATTGTAATGGCGGAAAGTAAAAATAATAATTTAAAAAAATCTAAAATAAACTCCTTGAAGTGTTTTTTTTTCTCCTTTGCATGCATTTAAAAATATGAAATTCTGAATTGAAATTTTAATATATTTTAGACTTTAATGATTACACAGGGCAGTACATCTCATCGGAGTCTTAAAATTCTCTCCCGATGTAAGACTTCAACATCATGCGGTTTAACGAGGAAAGGACGCCGGATGTCTGACCGCTGTTTCAGGCTCAGCAGGAGGGTGGAGATAGTGAGAAACTCGGGGTTTGTTAAAAGAAAATCTCCCGGCGAGAAGGCTAGGTTCACAGAGTCAGTTACCTTGGTAACTGACCCACAGTTTGAATTACCTCTCTTTTGGGAGACAAAAACCCAGAGTTTCCTTCATCTCAGGGCAAACAAACGCAGAGTTTACACTAATTTCGGACTTGGACTGTGTACTAACTTCATTTATACAGCAGCGCTGTTGAATTCTCTAATGTGATTGGTCCAAAGAGGTTGATTCGATTAATTTTCAATAGAAGATGTTTATTTAGTCATCAATTATGGAGAAAGATTGTTTATATTTGAACTCAACAACCAAACAAATCCACACGTCCGTTCAGTGCTCCTTCAGAAACTCCACCCCCAAAATCATGGATGAGCATCGCCAAGGCAACGACATTAAGAAGACACACCCGCTCCACCCCCTGTACAAACGCCAGGTTTTTTTCAGCGCACACAGAACAGGCCGCTGGCGTATAATGAATAGATATTTGCTGAGCTTGACAAAAAGAGTATTAGAATAGAATTGATGACTACACCTTTAATGAAAGGATTCTTGGATGTCAGCACTTCGTAATGGTCAGTACTGATTTTCTGCTGTGGGAAAATCATAATTTTATTGTTTCGCAGTGTCATGGCTTTTTACTAACTTCAAGAGAGATTAAAAAAAAAGAGAGGCTGGTTAGTAAACAACTGTTTATAACTGGCACAACACTCTCACCATCCAATTTATTAGGAACACTTGTATACCTACGCATTCATGTATTTATCAAGTAAGCCTATCATCCGGCAGCTGTGCAGTGCATCAGCTCATGCAGTTAATGTTCACATAAAGCATCAGAATGGCATGATTGTTGGTGCCACAGAGACCAGGCCACATTTTTCAAATCTTCAGCTGTATAGTTTCAGTGAACCTGTGCTCAGAATCCTCAGATTCCTGTTGTTGGCTGACATTAATGGAACCTGATGGTGTCTTCTCCCGTTGTAGCTCATCCACCTCAAGATTCGACAAGCTGCACATGCATTAGATGCTTTTCTGCTCACCATGGTTATATTGAGCGGTTGCTTGATTTACTGTAGGCCGTCAGCTCAACCCAGTTTTCGTTTCTCCTCTGAACACGCTCATCAATAAGATACTTTAGCCCATGGAACTGCTGCTGGATGGATTTTTTTTTCACCATTTCGCGTCTGCTGTCTGCGAAAATAGCAGTTTCTGAAGTACTCAAACTAGCCTGTCTAGCACTTACAACCTCAGTGTCACTCGGATCATGTTTTAAATCTGTTGAACATCTAATTTCTTTGCCGTACTGCACGCATATTGCATTTTTCCTCTGTGGAATTAGATGCGGGAGTTGACGGAGGCTGAAGACGCTCTGACTGAAGCTAATGCCCTCAATAACAAGAACCCTGAGGTCTGGGGCTACCTGTCACTGGTTTGTTTACAGGTAATGTCTGACCATGCTGTTTACAACACAGCAGTGTTGAAAATAATCATCTTCAGGTTGGTAAACAGTAACTCTGCTTCGTATGGGGATGCATCGCTTCACCCTGCCATTAATTTTTATCCTACAACAGTATGCTGGGCCATGTATTATTCTTTACTTGGGTAATATTAATTATTGCTCTTTCAGACTGGAAGGAAATTTGAAGCAGAGCAGTCATACAAGTACGCTGTAAAGGTTGGTCCTCCTTTAATACCTGGTGGTCGACGTTTTTCTATATAATCATTTGAGTAAAAATGTAATATTTTGAAACATAATGCACATAGAAAAAAACCTGTATGAATGTAAATGAGTCATCTACATATAATGATCTTTGTCTCTACAGTTCAATGTATCAGAGGCACTGCTGCAGGAGATTACAGATGTGCAGACACGTGTTGGATTTGGAAACCCATGTTTCTGATAGCACATGTACACTACACCTATAAAATCTTTTTAAGCAAATGTGTTCAAATACAGATGTCTAAATGTCTACTGCTTAAGAAATAATAAAATGAAACATCATTACTTAGTATTGCATGATTATTATTATTATTATTATTATTATTATTATAATGTTGAATCCAGAACTCGGGTTACTGCCTGCGTGGCGTTCTTCTTGTGTCCATGTGAGTTTTCTCTGGGTTTTCCAATTTCCCCCCACCTTCTGAAAACAAGTCAGTAGGTGGATTGGCTTAAATAAAATGCCCCTAGGTGCGTGTGCATGTGTGTGTGGATAGGTGTGCATGGTGCCCTGTAATGAACTGGCTTCTCACCCAGGTTGTACTCCCACTTCATGGTTAATGTTCCCAGGATGGACTCCAGATCCACAGCGACCTGCTCAGGATAAGCAGGTACTGACGATGACTGTGTGGATCGTTTTTCCACAGGACTTTGCAAAAGGAGTCCGCTGAAAGTTCCCTTCGTATGTTAAAGTAGCCAACAAATAAAGCTATTGCATTTGCTAGTACGTAAAACACGATTGAATATGAAGTTCATGCAAGAATCTCAGATCTTCAGCAGCAAGCTTACTAATCTACAAGTCCTCATATCTTACACTACCGGTCAAAAGCTTGGACACACCTTCTAATTCAATTATTTCTTTATTTTTATGACTTTAAAAGAGACTGG
>JAQQZR010000008.1:14038500-14048706 GCA_030068235.1 Notoglanidium macrostoma | reverse complement strand
ATAAAAATACAGTAAACAGCCCTATAGAACAACTATAGTAATCCATATTAACAAGGCGCACGTGTTCACTGAAAAGCGTTCCAGGTGACGACTTCATGAAGCTGGGTAAGATAATGCCGATTGGACCATCACGGTAAATGGTGGCTACTTTGAAGAATCTGAAATATGAAATATATTTTTTTTGTTTACACTTTTTTGTTTACCACATGATTCAGTATATGCCGTACGTGATGCTTCATAGTTTTGATGTATTCAGTAATGTTTTACAACGTAGAAAGCAAAAAAACTAAAGAAAAACCTATGAAAAAGAGTAGGTGACCCCAAACCTTTGACCGGTAGTGTATATGTCGCGTTTATAGATGAAATATCATGTGCTATGAAGCTGCTACATTTGAGCTAACATGGGTAGAGCTGAATCTCTCCATAGACACGCATTATTTTACAGTCGTCTTACGGTTGAGTCCGGACCGTTCCAATATGGCGGACGCGATGACGTATTACGGGAGATCACGAGCTAGTGTTTTCCTGTGCGCTTGACAACCATGTAGCGAATAAGCACTTCCCTTTCTGACGAGGCACGGAGCACACATAAGTGAGTGTTTCTGGTTAGATGAGTTTTAGACTGGTTAATGTTATCAGTGTTTTGCGTAGCAGTTGTTTAACAAGTCTTTGGGGATTATGTGAAGGGTTTGAGGCTGATTTATTGTGCGCGTTAAACAGAGACGCTCTTGTTTACAGCTGAGCTATCTCGCTAGCTAGCGGCCAGTGGGCTTGTGAATAATCAGAGTGTTTGTTAGCATTTCTGTTGCTAGCTCACTAAAGCGTCGCGCGGTCGCGTGTCTGAAGGACGTAGCGGTTCTGCAGTACCGACATTTATAGAAACAAACAGGTATGTAGCTGTTAATGTCAGTAGCTTTCAGCTGCTCTTCACTGTGAGCTTGGTGGTAAACACACAGAGACTTTCTGACACACCTTGTCTGTTGTGCTTTTATTTACTTTCTCACCATCAGCTGAAACAGTCGCGTAAACAGGTCTTGGCTCGGGATGTTTGTAGGCTTTGCTGGTTAAGCTGAGTCAGCTGTTTCACTGTTTATTTTCCCTGAGCATTGTCTGCGCTCAGGCCCTGGGCCTAGGGCCACGCTGGCTTTTCTCTCACCAGATATTTTCAAGTCATGTTGCTAACATACTGCTGGCTATCTTACATTTATTACAGAGCTGTACACGTGTTTATAACATTAGCTTAGCTACAGGATGTACGCACGCGCACGCGCACGCGCACTTGCTGAAGCAAAACAAGATTCAGTGAATTGCATTAATCTTCACACCTTTTAGCGAACTGCTAAAGACTTGCTGCTATTCATATTCTTTCAAGAATGCATTTTCTGTCATATCATATTGTGGGATTTGTTTTTAAACCAAACTCTTCAAATTGTCCAGTCAACAAATGACATGCCTTCTGACAGAAACCGCTTTCACTGTAATGGCGCGTGAACGCGAATGCCATTACACATTTAAATGGGTTTTTTTATTTGTAAATACACTTGCTAATTATATTACAAAAAAAAAACCCCACACACACACGCGTCAACATTGTGTGTGTAGAGTCATGACATAAAACAGAAACACATTAACAGATCAGGAGTTTGAATAAGCAGTCATACTGAAATGCCTATTTCCCCTCAGACTGAGACTCCACGTGTTCCCACAGGGTTCCCAGTATAAAGGTTGTGAAAGCATCCAGAGAACGCACGTGCCTCCACCACGTCCACACTTGTGGTGCAACGCGGCCAGTCAGCAGAGCCGAAGGCTGAAACATGTCAGCAGTAAAGACAGAAGAGTCAGCCAATGGAGTGAGTGTGGTGAATGGTGGAGGATACGAGTACGAGGATAAAGAAGAAAACGGCAGTTCCAGGTGTTGTTATGGCCTTTTGACAGTTAAAATAATAAGAAATGTCTTTAATACTTTACCAATACAGAAATATAAAAAAAAATGCATATAGTAGAATTACCGTTGTGGTGGTAATGTCATCGCTAATGTTCTACTGCACCAGTTTACTACTTGATGACAAATTTTTGTTGATTGTATAGATTTCGCCGTATTATAATACACAGCCAGTGAACACTGTATTTCTACATATATAGTTTTCATAAACGTATGAAGGCTAAGAATTACCTTCTGTCCATTTTAATACATTTTTAAGAAATTTCCTCTAATCAGGTTTGAGCAGATCATAAATTCATTCGCTAGTCCAGTCCCGCGTGACACGAGGCCTGATTAGCTAAGATAAAAATATGCACTCATGATGTGCATTAATACAGAGGCTGTATGGAACCTTGGTGTAATCCTCTCCTGATGTCTCTGGTGATTTGCATCCCAAGCAGAAAGGATTCGACTTTAGCCGTGAGCTGTGCTGGTTCCTCTTCGATGGTATTTGAGTCTGACTAGCGTCTTCATTTGTGCCCGATAAAGTGTTTCCTTGACTTTTTGCTGGATTTCAGGTGACGGTGTTGTGCTAGCACTGGGGTTCTTGTGCCACACTGTTGTGTGCTTTTCTCAGTTTGGTCACCCTCTCCACATTTGCTTCCTATTCCTGATTCTGGGAAGAATGTCTAGCAGCGTAATTCATATGCCTAGAAAAAGAATTCCGACCAAGCCGTATAAAAACTTATATCCCCGACATATAAACACATTTTTGGTGCTAGGGCTTCCACCATGCTTATCAATGTTTAACACTTGGGCTCAATGTAATGGCATGAGCAATAATCATGATGCTCCAAAGACCATGTCTTTGGGTAGTATTCATTATAATACGTAATAATTCATACTTTTCTTTATGTCAGCCTTCTGAAGCTCTTTACCTTACAGACCCGAAGATCTCTCTGAGCTGCTGGCTGCAGGAACCAAAGAAGTTCATGAGCAAGCTGAAAACACACAGTTTGTTAAAGATTTCCTTCACGGACGCATCCGCAAGGAGCTCTTTAAGGTTAGACTTAATGTACACTAAATCTGCAGTTGCCTATGTGTAAATTTCTGCATCCATACTGTGAAGACTGCAGGAATGGGGCTCATTTTCACTTGAACTTCTGGCACTGGTTAATATTTTTCGGACGAAATATCCGTATGAAATCACACGGGTCGTTACACACACACACACACACACTCTTGTCAGTCTTTACACATCAAGAGCAAATCACATGCCGATATCCACCAATGAGTCATTTTTCGAGATCATTTCAGATTTCTTGGTACACACATCTCGTACACCCTCATGTGGTCACTCAACACTAACTGCATTGTCAAGAAAGCTGTACTTTCTAACACATCTCGAGAGTTTTGCCACATGCACCAAAGCCCTTATGAACTTCTATCGCTGCACTACGGAAAGCACACTCACGGCTGCGTTACAGTGTGGTTTGGCAGCCGAACCGCACAAGACTACAAACTGCTACATAAGACTGTACAGACAGCAGCCAGAATGATTGGCACAGAACTACCACAACTCTATAACATCTACACCGTTCTCTACACAACAGCCCCCACACCCTGTTCTCACTCCTTCCGTCTAATAAACATTATCAGAGTATCAGATCACGCATTAGTAGCATTCATAATAGTTTCTTCCCCAAAGCAGTCGGGCTGCTGAACAGCTAGCACCTCCATGTGCACCACATGCTGATACCACACTGAGCTCATGTACTATTGTATTGGACCACAGTGGTTATGATGCACATTGCTTTATTGTACTTAGTGTACAGTACTTTATTTTACGTTTGTGTTTATTGAACTGTATTGAATGTTGTATTGTGGATCTCAAATGTTGGTTTTTGTGAGGTTTTTTTTTTTTTTTTTTATGTCTCTTGTGTAAGGCAGAGAGAACCAGCGCACAATATTTCATTGTATTCTTAATACACATGACCGTGAACAAGAACAAAATTCAGTACGAGGAAAAATACATTTGCTTCCGTCTTGATCACCAGACCAATCAAATGAGGGTACCTGAGACGTGTCCTTGGGTTAGGTTCAAACCCCACATCTGATTACCGTAGCCTGACATCCATGGTTTTCTCTCTTTTCTTTCTCTCTCCCTCTCCTGCTCTCTCTGACTCTTTCTTTCTCTCTCTGTCTTGCTTTTTCTCTCCATTTTCTGTCGTTCATGCTCTCTGTCTCTCGGTCTGCCTTGCTCTCCCTCACTTTTCTGTCTCTTTTTTTTTTTTCCCCTTCTTTCTATTTATTCTTTATCCGTCTCTCTCTGTCGCTTTCCCTCCTTTGCTCTCTCTGTCACTTTCTTCTCTGTTCTTAATCTCTCCCTCTCTGTCTATTACATTATTGGCTAGTAATGGCCCAGCAATTCTTTAGAACAGAGCAAACTCCACTCTAAACTGCACTTCCGTGTCTGAAATCTCTCTGTTTCCAGCTCGGAGCTGTGGCGCTCTACTATACCTATTCAGCCATGGAGGAAGAGATTGAGAAAAACAAGGATCACCAACACTTTGCACCCCTTTACTTCCCCAACGAGCTTCACAGGCATGAGGCCTTGGCACGGGATCTCGAGTACTTCTACGGCGAGGACTGGCAGGGTCAGATCAGCTGCTCTCCGGCCACTCAGCGCTACGTGGAGCGCATTCATGAAGTCGGTCGTGACGACCCTGTGTTGCTGGTGGCTCACGCATACACGCGCTACATGGGCGACCTCTCAGGGGGTCAGGTGTTGAAGAAAGTGGCCCAGCGTGCCCTCAAGCTGCCCCCTACAGGCGAGGGAGTCTTTTTCTACCACTTCGACAGCATCCACAGCAACAAAGCGTTCAAGCAGCTGTACCGCAGCCGAATGAATGATCTGGAGCTCGACGCTAGCACCAAGGACAGGATTGTTCAGGAGGCTGTGCGGGCTTTCCAGTTCAACATGGAGGTAGGAAGCAGCAAAGACGCTATTGACTGTCCCAAATGCTAGAATTCATGTCTGGTTAGAGTTCATACTCAAACATCAACCCTTTAATGCTTGGAATGATGGACATGGCTGATTCCATGTCAAGTCAACCAGTGCTGAATACAATACAGGGTCAAAAATGTACATACAGGGTTAGAAATGTATACACGTATCACACCTAATCTTTGGTTAAATCCTTTAGCAGGTTTCACCTTGACCAGACACGTATCCGTCAACAAGCTTCTGGCAGAATTCTGGTTGAAGATTTGACCACTGTTTATGGCAGAATTGGTAGAGTTCAATTAAATGTGTATTTTTCCTGGCACAGACCTGACTTTGAAGCACAGTCCACATATTTTCGATAGGGTTGAGGTGGTCTACTATATCCATTGCCTAACCAGATGTGTGTCGTGTCCATATTTCAACCATCTGGCTGATGGCCTAAAGTTATTCTGAAGAATTGTGAGGTTCTTCAAAATTCCATCCACTTTGTGCAATGCATTCGTTCCACTGGCAATAAAACAGCCCCCGAGCAAGATGCTACTGCCACCATGCTTAACAGCTGGTGCAGTGTTCCTTTGTAACTCTGGTCATTGTGGCCAAACAACTCAACATTTGTCTCATCTGATCAGAAAACTTTCTTCCAGAAGGCTTTTTCTTTGTCCATATAAACTTTAGAAAAGCTTGACGGTGTGGATTGATGGCAGTCTCTCAATCCAAGGAGATGGAAACCTCACCTGACAGTAGACGGCGTTCCAACAGCTTCCAGTTCATGGCAGTCCTGTGCCTTGGTGGTTCCTGGATTGTTCCTGACCATCCAAACCACTTTCCTCTCCTCTGAGGGTGACCGTTTGGATTTTCTTCCGCACCTTGGCAACATGGCTACATCTTCCATTAACTTGTACTTGTCAAACCGGTTTTTTTTTTTTCTTCTTTTTTTTTTTTTTTTTTAATGTTGTGCACAAAGATGCTACCAGCTGTAGTCAATCATGATCAGTAACAGGAAGTTGAGTCCTTGGCAAGGTTAAAAGACACTGTGGAACTTTCAGTACTCACTCAATAATCTAAGTAGGTGTAGTATGTATATTTCTGACCCTGTATGTGTAATTTTGACTCTCTGTTGTGATTTCAGAAAACACCAAACACATTAAATCTTATTAAAAGGAAAAAGGGCTGTTTTGCGAATGTATAATAAATAGTCACGACTTTCCCTGAGAGTTGGTAAATTACACTGACAATAGGCAAAGCAATGCAAATGAGGGGGATGCTGGTATGCTTTTTTATTTGCGTTATTGTTTTGGTGCAAATGGAGTGCAGCGATTGTAAAGAGCGAGCCTTGATGTGACACTAGAAAGTGATGTATTGCACAGATGCAGTTTCTAGCTGGAAGACCTCTGTTTGGCCATCAGTGATTTAATCAATTTTAGGAAGGACTGTTGCTGCTAGTGTGTGTGTGCAAGGTTGAACTAAAGTGCAAGGTGCTGTATTCGGTGGGGCTAGCACCGTTA
The DNA here is from genome assembly GCA_030068235.1 of Notoglanidium macrostoma. Classification (NCBI taxonomy): domain Eukaryota; kingdom Metazoa; phylum Chordata; class Actinopteri; order Siluriformes; family Auchenoglanididae; genus Notoglanidium; species Notoglanidium macrostoma. Next base: position 14,042,273 of record JAQQZR010000008.1, on the reverse strand, counting down.
GCATACATAAGAATTTCCTTCCTCCTGCACCTGAGTGGCCCACCAGAAAAGCGTTCACCTTATCGGGAGTTTGAACCCTGGTGATGCCATAGAGCTCAAGAGAGCAAAACTGGCCTGTCCTCTCAGGAAGGGACAGAGGGGTGGCTTACTCTGTCCCCAGTCACTCACAGCAGCACCAGCCAATCACAGGCATCTGTGAGCTCACGTGTACAGAAAGGGCTAGTGCTTTTCTCCGTGTGTGTTACACCGCCCCCTGGTGTCGCATATGTGAGCAGTTCAAAAAGATGCGGCTGGCTGATTTCCTCGGAGGAAGCACATGATGGTCTCCCCCTCCCTGGTTGGGGATGGTGTGTGGCGGGGCATGAGACCTGTCTGATGAATGGGAATTGGGCACAACTAGGGTTGGGGGGATTGGGGGGGATTGCTTCATCCTTGCGCTGTTTAATTCTGTCTTCAATGTAGGTTTTCCAAGAGTTGGAGGAAATGGGGAAGACTATTCAGGAAGACGTTCTGGATGGAGGTCCCGTCCATGGTCACATGCAAGGAGACCTCAGTAAATGTCCTTACTATGCAGCCAAAATGGGTAAGCCTGATCCAAGAGCTAGTCTTACAAAATATTTTGGAAATAAAGGCTCGGAATGACTTGCTGATTACGTGGTGCTCTACGTGTTTGTGTTGTTGCTCCCTTTTTCTTGCTGTAGCTGCCAGTGGAGGATCAGCGTATGTTTATCAAATGGCTGCGGCGCTCCTCAGAAACCCCACAGGCCAAGTGCTGTTAGCCGCGTGGATCGCTGCTCTTGCCGGATTGGTTGCCTGGTACCTCATATGATCCGTCCGTGTGTCGATGGAATTGTAGATGTGAAGTGTTTATGCTGATGTAGGAGCACTTTCCCCTTACCAGTAAGCTGTTCTCGGATGAGCAAGGAGGAGGAACTTCCACCACCAGCCTTAGACGAGAAGGATGATGGTGTGGGTCTGATGGAGGAATACACATTCTTTACATTCTTCTGCTACCTGGGAAACGTTGTGTCCCTTTCGCCTTTTAGTTATTGAGTGAATATGTTTAGACTTTTACTCAAATATTTTCACATGGCAGATCTGTGCTGAATAGCGTATTGTGTATAGAGAGCTGTTAATACTAACACTATTATAATTCCTGCTTTGTGATGTATTTAATTCCGTTCAGAATTTTATTTTTGAACAACGCATTCATGCCCTGGCCCAGATGGCATACTTGCGGTCTTGCAGTCCTCGTTCCTGCGTACCTGTGGGGTTCGTGAGACTGTAAGATGTCCGATACTTCTTTTGAAAAGGCTTCAGACTGGTCTCTCCAATGACGTGCACAGTGTTATCATAACATTCTGGTCAGTCCTAGTTCGCATCAGCTAAATAACTAGCCTTGCTTGCTCTATAGACTAATTATCGCCAGTGGTAAAGATTAAATAAAGATCGGTTTAAGCCTGGTAAGTCTTGGAGGCAGAAATTGTAGAGAAGAGGAGCTGCATGATGTTATTTAGAGCTCCTGCATGCAGACAGCCGAGTCAACAGCTGCATGTAATTTGAATTTGTCAGTGTGATCAGAGTGGATGTTTTTTCTTTTTAAACCATAGGAATACAACTGCACGGGCATTAGGACCTGCTTTTAATGAGTAATCTGAATATTGCACATTTGACTACATTTTGTTTGTTCACTAAACGGTTTATTCTTCATATCACACAGAAAATGCTGTTCTGCATGAAACGCACCACAGTACATCTGCAGGGCAGACTGCTAGTGGGGGCTTTATTAGCAACTATTTGCCACTGTTTAAGGACAAGATTGGTGTTGCAGTGTATGTCTTACTTAATATACAAGTTTTAAGTGTGCCTTTTAAGTGACCAAAATATAATCTGGGCATTCAAAGCCAAACATCGCTACTACCGAATCAGTTCTTGATGCAGTACGCAATTCTTTTGACAGTTTAATACATACTAGTGTCACATGCTTAATTTTTGCAACAATTGGAGGTGTTGGTGCCACACTGTAAGCGTTTTCATGAACGTGGTGGTAAGAGGTTTTGACGAGAATTGAAATACAAAAAGAAGTATTGCAGAAAGTAGATATATATTTGTAAAAGTGCTATCCACATGCTGCCTGATGTGATTTTAGGTACTGATTGATCAAGCCTGTTTTTAAGTGTTGGGTAATACACCATATATTGGTGCGTTTTAAGAAGTTCTAAAGCTGTAACGGTGTTACTGACAGGTGATGGTTCTGTAGCATTTTCCTTCAGCTAATGATGTGCTTATGAGTATATAATGATATAATTAAGCTATATTCATGACATAAATCTAATACGGCTTTACACTGTCGGCTCTGTGTTGGTGCAGTATTAGTGTTAAGCATTATTGAGCATGCAGTTACATTTTGCTTGAGGTTGTCTCTAATTTTGAGGAAATGAAGTTACCAAACTGGCCATTTTTATCCAACTTGTAAAAACATTAGTTAGATGTGTCTGCACACCAATCCAGCAGCTCTTGAATCAGTAGAAAATAATGGAAGGAAAAGCTTAAAGGCTCCCATTAAGCTCTTGTACGAGGTTTGCGACGATGTACGAGCCTGAATTTTAGATCATTATGCAGTATGAAACTGATGTAAGCAATAGTAAAACTCCAGATCAGGATTTAACCGAATTGTACATTAATAATATATTTGCATAAAGCAGTTTGTTGACGGTTTGAATATTGGAGCTATTTCAGACCGTCTCATGGTCTCGCTCCCTTTTACACAGGTATATGTTAATGCTCTAAAAGCGAAAGTGCACACAAACAGCCTCGTTTTGCACTCTACATTATATATGCACAGTAGCTTGTTTCCTGGAATGAAAGCATTTTACAGTTTAGTCTCGTCTCCTGATAAATATATCGGCATGCAATTTGCTTACATTTTGACAGGAGTCTTAAGTTTTCCTGGACCCAAAGAACAGATGGACTCGAGCTGGATCACTTTATTGTCATTTAAGTGCTGTCTAATGTATTTCAGGTTAATTTGGCAGATCGAACGTAACGCAGACCAACACTGGATTTATGGACATGTTTACCAAATTCACTACAATAGCAGGTTGTCTCCTGAAGTCTGTGATTTTTTTGAAAGCGGCTTTTCAGACTCCAGCTGTCGTATGAGACAGGCAATTATGTGCATAACAAAATGTTAAGTAAAGGTTGATTTGTAACCGATGCCACTGATGGGCTGACCAAACTCTTAAAATCAAACACTGGAGAAAGTTTAATACACACACAAACATCTTGTAATACCAAAATGAGATTCCATATCCAACAGACAAACAGACTTATTCATTCATTTTTACATGTTGCAGCTTTAATTGGGGACTATACTGTAGTGGGGCAGTTTAACAATACAGTCAGCTTAGGATTAGTAACTGTTTCGCTTATAGTTCAGTATGTACACACACGTGTTTTTTTTTTTTAAACTACCAACTGTGTGACTAAGTCAACATTAGACTAATAAAATCTTAATCCAGCACATTTGATGCGTCATGTTCCTGTTTGTTGTCACCTTTAATTTAATTTAATGTAATGTAAATTAATTTAATGGTCATTAAAAGTTTGTGACTTCTGTTTAAACAGTGACCAACATTTAAATAATAACAGCTGATGAGGCAGCGCAGAGGTTACTGTAACACACTGATCTGTGTTGCAGAGGTTACTGTAACACACTGATCTGTGTTGCAGAGGTTACTGTAACACACTGATCTGTGTTGCAGAGGTTACTG
>JAQQZR010000008.1:13993907-14006308 GCA_030068235.1 Notoglanidium macrostoma | reverse complement strand
ATGTATATATATATATATATATATATATATATATATATATACACTTTATTAACAGAAAGTACACACAAAAATAATTTTTCTAAACTAAAATAATTCGGTGTGTGAGTGGCTCTGTCCTTGATTAGGCCATTGTTTAGGTGACTAGTAGACAGGGGTGCACTGGTCACATCCTGTTTCTATTATCGCTAATTTCTCCTCAATCATCCGATATGTCTTTTCTGATTGGCTCTCCTCATTAACAGTGTATGCCAGAGGTCAGTCGATGGTCAGTGACTGGTTTACAGACCTGAATTGTATTCAGAGCTCTAAAAAGCAACTTAAAAGAATTTCGGCTACTAATGTCTGGGCCACATTCAAAAAGAATGCAATCCTATCCAGTGTTGAAAATGAGACCCCACATATAATTACACTGATTGCATTGATTTTTGTTTTGGATCATCTTACAGCCATCAAACTCACCACACTTCTAGATTTACCCTGAATAAAACACCACACACTTTCAGATGCCGACACACTACAGGATGTTGTGTTGTAAATATTGAAAGCCAAACTAAAATCATGACTCTGTCTGTGATCGTCAGGAGGAGCGAATCACAGATTATAATCTAGTGTGGAATTTTCTACATTTATTAGATAATGTCTTCGTTCAATGCCTGCGCATGTATAGATTTTGTCATGTGATGCAGTTCTGCACATTCATTAACCCTTTAACTACTAGATGTGGCTCCATTGGAACCAGTTGCGCATCAATTAGCATTTCTCATATTCACGCTAAAAAATTAGCAACTCCCACTAAATAAATACGCACTTAAAGGGAAACACTTAACTACACGCAAAACCTACATTTTTACCTAGACAAAACACAATTTATATTTTATGTTACAAAAACGTGTGCTACAGGGGTAAAAGGGTTTTAATCCTCATATTTGTTTATTTCTATTATGCATTAGGTTGTTTCGATGCTCACCAGCACTCTGTGGTGTATGCAGTGTGAGTGTGTGCCAGGACTTTATCGTTGTTCTCTTTCCTTCTTTTTCCCCAGGACAAAAACCTGCGCATCTTTGATCTGAGAGCACAGCTGACTGCAGTCCAGGTACCGTGCTTCACAACTGTTGTCACTTGAGTGCCAGTAGACTATCAATCACCAGTGACTTGGGTTTCAGTTAGACGACTGTCTAAACCGCATGCAGTCTGCGGTTAGAGCACTGATTTTAATTGGTGTGTGTAGTCCGCTCACTGGTCACACTGTTGTGTTTCATTGTCAAATCAGAACAGTGCTGATCTCAGAAACGAAATAGAAAAGGTTTTTGCTATATCTTGGAGGTATACGCGTGCATGTGCGTACTTGTACTTGCTACGTATTGAGGACCGGAAAACCTATTAAACCAACAGAGTGAGGACATTATTGGGAAGTGAGGACATTTTGGCTGGTCCTCAGGTCTTCAAAGGGCTGTTTGAGGGTTAAGACTTGGTTTTAGTGTTCAGGTTAGAATTAGGTTTGGGTTGGGGTTAGGCATTTAGTTGTGATGGTTAAGGTTGGGGTGAGGAGCTAGGGAATACGTTGCGTCAATGAGTGTCCTCACAAAGATAGTACCAGGATTAGGATTGGGGTTCGAGTTAGTATGGGAGTAAGTTTGATTAAGGTTTATTCACAATTAAATTACCACAATTGTTCATTCCATCAAAACTTTGCGAATATAAGGACATCTTCATTGTCCATGCTCAGATTCGAATGTGACTCTAAATGAGCGGTTTATTAAAGGCAAGTGCACTTATTTGGTGAAGGGCAGATTTGTCTTACAGTTTACACTAGTGTTCGTAGATCATTCTTTTCCTGTTAGAGGGAAAACATTTTTACAGTTTATTTCACCACACTTATACATTCATTTGAAATGAAGCAATCAGGATGTGATTGAAGTATAAACTTTACACAGTCCATCCATTTTCACAGACCCAAAAGTAATTGGACAATTGACTGATAAGTAGTTTCATGGCCAAATGTGGCCTCCTAGCTCATTATTTCATGATAAATTAAGGAGATAAAAGGTGTAAAGTTGATTCCAAGTGTTAAATTAACATTCGGTAGCTGCTCATGGGAAATCCCAATATGCGATCCAAAGAGGTGTTGATGCAAGTGAACAAAGCCATCATTAGGCTAAAAAAACAAAACGGACCCATCAGAGAGGCAGCAAAATCTTTAGGAGTGGCGAAGTCAACAATTTGGTGCATTCTTAAGAAGTGCAGTGGTGATTTCAACAACACCAAAAGGTCTATGGTTAGAGAAGATGGAAGACCGATAAAGAGGATGATCTCACTAAACTTTCCTTGATGAAGAAAAATCCCTTCACAGAATCTACCCAAGTCAAGAACACTCTTGAGGAGGTAGGCCTTTAATTATCCAAGTCTACAAATAAGAGATGTCTTCATGAAAGTAAATTCAGATTTACCGCTGGCATCGCTCAAAAACAGAAAGACCCGATTAGACTTTGCGAGAAAATATCAATGTTAAATTTCACAAAATCTTTATTGATCTCAACAATGCATCAACACAAGCAAATGAGTGAGTATTGACCATGTGAGTTTATGACTCTCTGTTGGTATTGTTGCAAAAGCACAATGCTGAAAACAACATCTTATTTAGAAGTCTTGAGCATTGTCCAATTCTCACTTTAAGGCCCATTTGGGACGGGGCAATAGAACTGTTAGAATTGTTAAATCTTCCAAAAGCTAGTTGTGGTGTAGAGCCACTAGTGGCCAAATCTGCCACACCATACACAATCTGCAGGATCAGCTCTATCTGTGGAGAACAGTCGTACCAAGCCAAGTGTTGAAGGACAAAAGAAGAAAGAACAACTTCCCCACTATCAGCAAGCGCACAGAGGCGACCATGCAAAGTACACATACCGATAAGACAATGAATTTGAGTTTAGTGTCCCATGCTTTGGTTGCTAATGTCAAAAATGGTAATGAAAGCTAGTTAAGTGAAAGCTAGTGAACTTAACAAGCTATGGCAAGCTAGTTAAGTTCATTAATACAGACACAAGCAAGTAAATGAATTTCCACCTAGGGGATGACTTGGCCATTATCATTATCCTGTTCTAAGAAAGTGTCTCATATTGTGTTTGCGCCCTTGACAAAAAGTCAGCAACACTATCAGGAAGCTGTGGTGTTTTTTTCTTTCTCTGTTTGAATGCTGGTGACCGCTAGCCTACTGAACATACCAATGGCCTGGATGTATAATCTTCTTGTCCAGGCTGCCCAGGTTAGTAGTTTTGTGCCCTCCTTCTTGCCATTCCGAAATGCTGTTTAGGTTGGTAATGCCTGGCTTTAGACCTTCCCGTTAGATTTTCCCATGCACTAGTGATTCACAAGCATTGTGACCGTGAACCCATCAAGCCGCTTGTTTTGCCACAGAATTAAGGTGTCAATAGCTGCCTGTGTCTACTGAGTAAATCAATCCTGGTAAATGTAGCAGGAATGGGGAAATGGATTAGGATCAGGATGACCTACCGATCAAACCTTCCCGCAGTCTTTTCAGCTGAGGTGTGTGGGCCTCGTTTTTAGTTTTCAGTAGGCAAAGAAAGCCTTAACAAAAACAACAGTGGCCACGCAGGATTAAACATTAGCCTTCTCTTCTTAGAGTAAATACCTGGGCAGTTTTGTACAGCCAGTCAAAAACTATTCAAACACACACACACACTAAAAAGTGTATGTGTATTTTAGGTGTGTGTTTGATGCTGAATGAATTCCTTCCTGCTGTTTTAAACAGAGTTGTCTCTAATTTCACTCTTTCTTTTTTTTTCTGGCTCTAGGCTTTTAATTACCACACGTTCATATTACAGAAGGATTAGTTTTACTGCAGTATGTGCTGTTGTATTGAATTAGCGGATCACCAGAAATGGAACAGTATTTTTCTATGGTCTGTTATGACCATTTTTCATAACCTTACCCAACTCCATGGCATGTTTTTGCTTGGCGGTGTGCTGAATGTGGTGATGGACAGTGTAATGATTGTGCTTTGAGAATTTTTTGACCTTTTGAAGTCGGATGGCTACGGCGCATAGGCTGTTTTGTTAGATGCCATGTGGAACTGCCGAGTTTGGAGAAGTTAGCAGACTAAACTCTGGCCTGCCTGCATGTGTTGTGGAGGCGCTTTGCTTTCCACGGAAAGAGCGAGAAAGTGTGCTTCATGCTTCTGTACAAAATAAGCTTTGGCTGGGGGGGAAAAAAAAAACCCCAACTTCTGACTCAGCATCACAGATCGCCCTCATCTCTGTCAGTTTCCATTTCTAAGCGCCCTTGCTTCTGTTACCTCTCTCATTAACGCCACATTTGCTTGAGCGCTCTTAAGTGAGCCGTTCTCAGCCAATCATAGCAAGGGGGTTTAATGGCTCCACCCTTGAGGGTTTTAAGCTTTTGGTGTACATACCGCACAGACAAATCCAAAATGATGCAGCCTGTTTCTTTTGGGTCTGTGTGTAGAGGATTCCCCTCCTGCTGAATTTGTTTTGCCTACAACCCGGACTAACTTTTAACTGTTAATAACCTCACTTTAAAAATATCACAGTTGTCATGGTTTCACAGAATTAAATGTCCATTTGGTGAAAAGTGACCGAAAAGCTTTGTACGAAGATCGCTTTGCATATGTAAAAAAAAAAATACTTGGCGTGGTATAAGATGTCTGGACATACAGGATGTCTGTTTAGTAAAATTGCAGGACGATTTATGTAATAATACCCATTGAGTCTCACGGGATAAGTGAAATCTGCACAAATCAAAGAGTTTCTGTTGGAGTACGCATGGTTGTACCACTAAAAAAATGTGTAGTACACGTACCAAATTTTAATACAGTATCTGACCTTTATTATAATTGTTATAAGAGGCATGACTACTGGAATTACACCTAGGTCCACCCCACCATGGCCATAACATGTGTATAGGCTGTACTTGTGCTAGGAAAGCAGTAACTTACTTAAACCCCTCTGAACCATTTAACATTGTCTTTGGTAGGAGATGACAGAAAAGATTCCTTGGTTTTCACAACCTGAAGAAAAAGTGTGAAAACCCGTTTCCTACAGGATGAACAAAATTTTTACTAAAAGATATTTTTGAGAATAGCATTTCTCTATTACTTTTGTCTGTGTTTGTTACATTTCCTTGTAATATGAAAAAGAGCGTGGCTGTGAGGAAGAGATGAAAATGTAACATCTGGGGTTTTTTTCCTTAATTTTCTCCTAACACTTGACCTCGTAGTTCTCCCGTCTCATGACCGCTACTGGTCCGTGAGGGTGAACGCTAAAATGGGCAGTGGAGGCTCTGCAGTTTGCAAGGGCTGTGGTTTACTGATCAGAAGGTTGTGAGTTTAAAACCTGGTACCAACAAACTACCACTGTCGTGTCCTTGAACAAGACCTTTAATGAACTTTCATGAGCTCAGCTCAAATGTCAAATGAATGTAAATGTAACTGCTTCTTCTGACACGCGTGAAACCTTTGCGTCTTTCGGAGGCAGCTTGGAGGTTAATGCTAAAAGCAACACATCCGTTAACTCACGATGCCACGATTGGTTCCTGTCATTGACGATAAAGAGAGGGTCAGTGATTCTGTCTCAAACTCCTGACCAGCGGCCGCCATGGTATTGTTGGGATGTGAATCAGTATAGCGAGCGCTTGTGTAACGCTGGATGGTTGAGGAGACTCTTTTCAGGTATATTGGCAGGTGGAAACCGTATACGTAAACATCATGCATTTACAAAGACATCTGATTATTTTCATGTAGACTACTAGAATAATAGAATTCAGCTATATAATTAGTGTGTACGTGTAATTGCATGCAGCATAAACAGAAGAAAGAACATATACATGCTATCTCGTTTCGCAGGCCCTAACCCTGGATATTTGATTGTCATCATCTCATCCTAGCGTTGAATAAACAACTCTTAGTAAACGATTAGAACGAATAGTAGAACGAATCTTTTGATAGGACGATGTGAGGAAAAGAGTATTTCTTTTTTAATAGAAGAACCTCCATTTGTCACTGTCAGCTCTGGATTTCCTGGGGTTATGTACATTCTTTTTCTTTGACATGTGTCTTAAGAAAGGCAGGTAGGATGGAAATAGAAAGTAATTGCAGTTCTGTGTGCACTGTATTTACGGGAATGAGGGGAAGCTGGGTAATTTGGGTGGATGAGCGCAAGTGGAATCTCTAATCAGCGTGCATTCAGGAGCTGGTTTTATTTAGTTTGCTCGCACACTGTGTGTGTTTTTGGAGAGTCTGGCAGTGTAAATGATTTCTGTTGCTTTTATGTGGACGTTGGTTGAGAGTTTGGAATGGCTCTATGATATACTCTTTTTCTTGCCTTTGTAACCTTGTGACCTTGATCCAGTCACTACTTTTGAGACCGTTAATACCATCCATTAACTACTGCAGTTGCTCCTGCTCTTCTCCACACTCCAATCTGTGCAGATCATCTCCTCTTTTAGCTGAAATAATCGGTTGGATTGGAAGGAAGTGGCAGTCTGGGGTGTGGTGCACATTGCCCAAAGAGGGCATATGTGCCTTCTAGCCTCGATGTATATGTGTGTGTGTGCGTGTGCGTGTGCGTGTGTGTGTGTGCGCGCGCATGTTTGTTTCAAATTACAGAGCTGAAAATACTCCTCATAGTTTTGGGCTGGTGCTGGCTGCAGTGATGGAGAGATGTGGTCCCTGGCACACAGGAAGACAGGAAAGGGAATATTTTTTGGACTCGGGGAGCCAGATTTCTCGATTTCATCGTCGGCTGCTGCTTTTGGTGAAATTAGAGAGCCCCTGGAATGAGTATGAAACAGGAAAAAAAGGGCAGGGCTGAATGAAAAACATTCAGAACAGACAGAGTGGCTGCAGGGGTTTTTACACACACACACACACACACACACACGAACAGTCTAAAAAGGAGAAGATTGTTGAATCTTGACTTTCTGGATTAGGTCTTTTTGATTGGCTGTGCTGTATAGCGCACTGTAGTGAAGCAGTGTTTAAAACCCTGCAAAATCTGTTCGAATCAGTTGCAACTTTTAGTGAGCGCTCTTATGTGTACAGTTTAATGTGTTTGCACTTTAAACATTAAATTTATGCGACAGCCTGGGAAATCCTTTCACACCTCATTTATAGTAGTATAACATTTATAACCTACTTATTGAAAAAACAACATTAATGGCAAATTTGACAGAAATGTTTATAATATACGTTCAAAATAATTTGCAGTGCCAGTCAGACATTTGGACACACCTTCTAATTCAGTGGTTTTTATTACTTAAAAGATACTTCAATGTCTTAAAGTAATAATGGCCAGTTGTTTCTCTTTCCTTGACATACACAAGGACACACCTTCTCTTTCATAGGTTTTTCTTTATTTTTTTGTTTGTTTTCTACATTGTAAAACAATACTGAAGACCTCAAACTATGAAGCAACACATGTACTGAATTATGTAGTAAACAAAAAAGTGTAAAAAAGAAAACAAAAAAAAAACAAACAAAATATCTTTCATATTTTAGATTCTTCAAAGTGGCCCCCATTGAGCTTGATGATATTGTGGGCATTATCTTACCCAGCTGCATGAAGTCGTCACCTGGAATGCTTTTCAGTGAACAGGTGCGCCTCGTTAAACGCTTATTAGTGGCATTTCTTGCCTCCTTAATGCATTTAAAAAAAATGAATGGCTTAAAACAAGAACCAAATTTATCTAGGCAACACATTTAACACTTCTGCTAATTCTGGAATTTTTTTACGGACAATAAAAATGTTCAATTTGGCGCGAGAACCTAATGCTGAACTCAGAAGGGCATCTTGGTATCTGTACACGATGAGAACACGTGAAACTCGGCTCAGGCTCGAACCTTGAAGCTGTGAGATGGAAACACATCCTGCTGCACCAGTGCTGGCCATGCTAAACATTTTCTTTTTAAATGAAACTGAATATTATAGCGTAATGAAATCGATCGGTATGACTTCAGGCTGTAGCTACACACTGCACACCCCAGCAGCTTAAGACTGAAGTAATGTAAATGGTTTGAGAAGCCGGCATTTAAACTTTTTTTGCATATTCCTATGCATGTTTTGTTTTTAATTCTCATGTGTGTGTATATAATACAAAAAAATGATCTCCTCTCATAACCATGCTAATAACAAACCAGCATTGCATACTAATCTGGATGCTGAAAATGCCCTTAAAAGTAAAAGCAGCCTTAACTCATAAATTAGTATGTTACCTCTCAGACTGCTGCTTTATTAGTTTTGTTGAGGGAGGAGCAGTGGTCATGCAGTTTTGTATATAAAAATTGGTATGGATTAAATGGACATGGAATGTGGTTACAAAATAAGGCATTCGTAAGGTTATGATTCATTGCTAAAGGCAGTCCAGGCACCTCTAAAAGTTCTCATTTATTTTATGCATAATTTGGCTATTGATTAGAACCATAGCTGCCATCGTGCCAACCAGGGCAATACCATATATCCCACTTAACCTGTATTTACCCTATTTAGATATTATAATTGTGATCATTTTAATGTGGGTTCATGCTTCTTGACCACCCTTTAGGGTTTTGGGTTCACCAACTGTAGGAAAAAAAACCTTTTGCATTACAGTGATCGAAAATTACATTGTTACAGTATTTCACATTTAAACATACAGTAACCACACAGTACAAAAATAGTTCGTTTTATGAGTCCTTTCTCTAATGCATATTTTGCTTGGCGAGAAAGTCTGGCAATACTACTTCTACACTGGTGATGACACCTACGATTAGAGCTGCAGAGATTTCTATTCATGAATTTTCCACAGACATACAACATTCATTTATTATAATTGTTATTAGATTTAATTTGGCATTATTTATAGACCTACCTTTCAGTTTTTGAGGATTAGTTCATCTCCATCCAATTCAAGTGCCCAGTCAAAAAGACTTATAAGTATAGATACAATAGTGAACAAAATTTTAAAAGATTGTAGAACCTGGTGGTTCCTGGACCATACATTGAGAACACACTGACTATCTGCTACATTTTGTAGTCAGTTTTTACTGAAAGCATTGGCTTTGCTGGTTCCTTATAAATCCATAACCAATTACACTCAAGGAATGTTTAATACTAACAAACGGTTGTGGGATGCCAATATCGTGAAATAAGTAATATCACATCTGTGAAGCTTCACACAAAGCCTACGTAAAATTTTAAGCTCGTACCAGGGATTGCCTTTTCAAGAAGTTTGCTTTATTAACATCGTTCAAAGTGTTGTAAATCCCAAAAACGTCACCATGGAGACCATTTTGTTGCTCTGTTTGCCAGTTGTCATAGAAATTGTGCAGGCCAAGAGCATCAAACACATTCAAAGGGCCATTGCTCTTCATAATTATAAACATTTCACCAGTGAAAGGTCCAGCTGCCTCACAGCCACTCAGCAGAGCCTGACCAGGTGGTGGCTGACACACACACTCTTCTAGAAAAGCATCACAGAGCATGATAACCCGGACAGCTCCATATAAACACACTATGACCTGGGCACTTTATTAAGTGGATAATACATTTAATGTCAGACTGCTGTCTGAAAACCTTTTTGTAAAGGCCAACTACAAAATTTTTCGACGTGAAAAAACCTGAAATGCTTTACCTCATCCCACCCGGAGTTATATAAACAATAGCATCTGAACAAATGATGATTCCTCCATGAATCGCTGCCATGAATGTTATGAATGAGTGCTAATGCGATTCAGGAGTGAAAAAAGGACGCCTTGGAAAATGAAATGGAAGGTGGAAATGGATTCGGACTCCGTTAATCCCAGACCGGATTAATCCTGACCTGCCTGCTGCACTTCCTGTGAACCCGACACATCTGCCGGGTTTTGTTGTGCTTTATAGACCCAGACCCATGTATCAACTTAATCCATACATATCAAAACTCCTCAGAGATATGGCTGCTCATCTCTTTTGCCTTTCACGATGGAATAAATCTCATTAAGAGGCAGAAGGTAGCAGATCCCGCAGCAGCGCTCATATCTGCATGTGGTTGGACTGTTCATCAGAATCAGAAATTGCTTATTTGCCAGACATGCCACATATTGTATGTAATTTATTTATTCATTTATCCTGAGGCTGTATCTGTGAGGCAGCAACATTACCTGCTGCACCACCATGCTGCGCCATGCCACAGATGACACATAATAAATACAGACATGTACTCGCCATCAGCTTAACAGGAATGCCTGTATGCCAGCTCATTTTTGCCTAAATCTGAGGCTATCATGGGCACAGACTCACCAAAACTGGACAGTTGAAGAATGGAAAAAGACCAGGTGATTTTTCTTTTCTTTTCCCTCTAATCTTCAATGGTCCAGTTTGGGTGAGCCTGTGCCCACGATGGCCTCACATTCTTGTTCTTGGCTGACAGGAGTGGAGGCTGATGTGGTCTTCCGCTGTTGTAGCCCAACCACTGCAAGGTTCAATGTTTTGTGCATGCTGATATACTTTTCTGCTCACCACGGTTGTAAAGAGTGGTTATTTGAGTTCCTTCCTGGTGGTTTGAACCAATTTGGCCATTTTCCGCTAACCTCTTTTATCAGTACGGCTTTTCCACTTACAGAACTGTTGCTCACTCAAAGTTGTTTGTATTTCACACCTTCTGTGTAAACTCAAGAAACTGTTGAGTTCCCAGGAGATGAGCAGCTTCTGAAATACTCAAACCAGCCCTTCTGTCTTTACCTGTATCTGCATGATTTTTGCCTCGTGTTGCTGCCACATGAATGTTGGTGCCAGATGGACTGGTTTGAATATTTTTAGAACTGTTAATCTCCTGGAATTTTCAGACAAATCAGTCTCTAGAGTTTACTCAGAATGGTGCATTTAAGAAAAAGCATCCAGTGAGCTGCTGTTTTGCGGACGGAAATGGTTAGTTGATGAGAGAGGTGTCCGGAGAATGGCCAGACTGACAGAAAGGATACAGATAGACACGCTGTACATTTGTGGTGAGCAGAAGAGCATCTCAGAATGCACAACACGCCACGCTGTCAGGCTCATTGACTACAACGGTAAGATCACATTGGGTTCCACTTCTGTCAGCCAAGAACTGAAAGTTGAGGCTGCAGTGGGCACAGGCTCACCAAAACTGGACAGCTGAAATCTGGAAAAAAACCATAACATGATGTGAGGAATCTCAATTTCTGCTGAGGCACGCTGATGGTAGGGTCAGAATTTGCCACCAGCAGTCTTGCTCAGCAGTCCATGCTGGTGGAGGTGGTGTAATTGTGTGTGGATTGTTTTCTTGTAACACTTTGGGGGCTCGTTAATACCAGTCAATCAACCCTTGAATGGCACAGGCTATTTGAATATTGTTGCTGACCATGTGTATCTTTTCATGGCCACAAGTTACCCATCTTCTAATGGCTGCTTCCAGCATGATAATGCAGCATGTCACAATGCAAAAGTGTTCTCAAACTGGTGAACATGAACAAGACAATGAGTTTAGTGTTCTTCAGTAGCCCTCCCAATCACCGGATCTGAATCCAATGCAACACCTTTGGGATGTAGTAGAACGGCAGATTTGCAGAATGAAATTGCACCTGAAAAAACTGCAGGAATTGCGGGATGCAATCATGTCAACATGGACCAGACTCTCAAAGGGATGTTTCCAATGTCTTGTGAAATCCATGTCACAAACACTGCAGCTGTTTTAAGTGCAAAAAGAAGCCCTACACAGTATTAGTATAGTGTTCCTAATAAAGTGCTCTATGCATGCAAGTAAGAAATAAAAACTTTGGGTTATGCAAATAATTAAATAATCATTGATATGGTGGGGCGATGTGGCCAGACAGGAAGCAGAGTTATTTTTACAAACTTGTAATTGATTTTCTGAATGTTTTTATTCCCCTTGAACAACAGAGATTTGCCAACGATTACAAGGGACAAAGTCCTTTATCCTGAACACATAGTAGTCTTAATTTTCTGAAAGAAAACTTACTGTTACAAAGTGTGGACACCATGCTTTCTTTCATTGATCTTTCTTGTAGATAATTATAAAACAAAGCTACATTTTACTTTTTGTGTCACAAATAAATGCAGGATGCAAATTTTAGCAGATTTCACTTTATATGCAAATGAATAAAGGAACAGGTATAGTATGTACGTTTTGCTGGCTGGTGTTAATACATGTCACGCTCTCCAACAGCTAATATGCTCATGTGTTTTCCATTCACATGATATGGATGTTTTGGCACCAGAAATATGGACACCAAATTGCCCACTGAACCTTTCCCCCTTCCTCGTCGCTCCCGTCCATAACAATTTCAGGAAGCAGTATAAAAAGAATTTTCCGGACTGAATGAATATATATATATATATATATATATATATATATATATATATATATCTATAGTG
>JAQQZR010000008.1:13974759-13989016 GCA_030068235.1 Notoglanidium macrostoma | reverse complement strand
GCAATTCAGCCTTTGTGATTCAGCAGAAGAAATAATGACAATATACTGTGCCCTCTACACTTGCCCTCTGCACAAAAATGATTGGAAAAAAAGAAATAAACATTATACACTGTAATTCAAATTTTCCACTCCACCAAGAGGAGAATCTGTATTCCAGCATAACATTTTTTTAATTACTGTTTAAAAATATATGTGCCGAAAGTAAATGAAAGCCAAATTTAATTCTTGGAAAAAAATATTATTTTTCATTTGCACTCAGTCTCCAAGATTCCCGCTGTTGCCTTTAACCATGTCCTGTTTACCTGGATTATAAATATGAGGTTACACACACAAAATCCCTTATGTCAGCCATTATAATGGGAGGCAAAAAAAAGACTTTAGCACCAACGAGACAGGTGGTTGTTGTGACCTGACCAAAAAGTTTTACAATTGCATAGATGATTCTTATGGCTGTCAAGTTTCATAATCAGCTGTTAAACACTTACTCTCATAAAAACAAGCTGTTTGGAGGCATAGCAAGTGTTTCATGAGTGCATTTCATAAAACACGGCCTGATCACCAAGCGTCATTAGAACTGCATCTGGCATCATGTACATTTGCTCAAATGAGATCAGAATCAGACTTTTTGGTCATGTGCGGTGACATATCACTGATGCTTAGGGACTGTTTTGTTGCATCTGCCAGGAGGTTCAGAGGGCAACAAGTAGAGCTTTCAACAAGACGATGAGACGAGCAGAGTTCAAAATGAACACGGAGAAATATTTAAAGAAATACAAGCACAGTTCGTATTGGTATTTGTTTTTTTTATGTAATGGTCTCCAGATTTGAACCCCACTGAAAAGGCCATTTGCACAAACATAAGAAATTAAATAAATCTATGCACATAAGTCTGTTAAACTGTACATTCCAACCTATTTTACTGGATTTTTGGAAATTGTTCATGCAACAGTATTATTACTTCGTAAACAATGGCATTGTAATAAATACATCAAGCGCTTTTTGAGGCCAGTTGCTGGATCCATGTCACTAGTACTTGTTTGTTACGTTCGCCCTGTGATGTCGGTGAAATAGTAATAGAAATAATGGCTTCCTAAATAAAAGGTGGCTATGAATGCCATGTGTAGGGAGGAGGAGGCATTTTGAAGAACGAGGCTCATTTCATGTGGTTATGGGCGAATGAAAATCGACTAACTGTTTCAGCGGTGAAAGAGCTGTTAATGACAAAAAGCACAGGAGAGCCTTTTCTTCTCTCTCTGTCTCGCGCTCTCTCTCTCTCATTCTCTTGCTCTGCTATTCAGGAAGTAGTCTGCGTGATGCATCGGCATGTACAATCCTGGTACCGGTCTATATATCCTTCAGTCTGTTCTGTATTTTTGTCTCGTTTGTTTATCATGCTATATGTAAATCTACTTATTTAGTCACTGCACTTGGGTGGCTTCTGAACAGAACTGGAATACATTTCATTCAGAAAGCACGTAAAGTCGCCTTCAAAGCCAATCAGCATCAGAGGATCTTCACTGGATTGTTTTGTCAACTCGCCAATCCTGGTTAAAAAGCTGATTAACTCGGGAGCTAATTATATAATACAACTTTACAGCCATGTTTTACTTCTGCAAATACTTTTCTCCCATCCAGCTGTAATCAGCGCACCAGGGCTTTGAGGCGTGGTGTCCAAGGGATTGGGCACCCAGTGGGCCAGTGACAGCTGCTTGCTTCACACATCTGGCAGGGCTTGAGGCTTGTACTACACTGGCACTCACTTCTCTGGGAAGTCGTGCCAATTAGCGCAGTGGCAAAATAATGACAGGTTCTCTTCCCACTCCAGTGTTTTATTTTGCTTTCACCGTGCAATTTAAGCTGTTTGCAGATTCTTGACAAGTATCACTGTTTGCTAATGCCGTTGTGCTAACCACAAAAGGGGGGAATAGAAACGCATGCTAAATTTTGGGAAAATATGTGAAAGAATAATAGAGTAGTGATTTTTTCTGTGCGGTGCTTTTCCTATCGACTTGGAGAGGATGCACTGTGAAATATGAGGCTTGATTGCAAAACCAGATTAAAACCAGGTGCAGCTCCATATGAGAATATATTTTTCTCCTATTTAATCTCAATTTAAAACACTGCCCCTGCAGATGGGGTTTTTGCAAAGAAATGCGAAATGAGGCCAAGGAAAATGAACGTGGCAGCAGTCTGAGCGTTTTCATGAGTCACTGTGAATTTCAAAGCCTTGGCTCTCGCACTGTCTAATGGCTTTTACACCCTGTTGATTTTCCCCGGCAATCACAGGACCTGGATTAGATTACTGTCCTCTTTCCGTTTTAGACGTAACGCGTAAAGCTCCGGAAGTCTTCACTCTGTCTGAACGCAATGTGCCTCTTGGCAAGGCACAGGTCCGAATATCGTCACCTGTCGATTGGTGCGGAAGCGCAACCTCTAAATTAAAATTACTTGCCTTAAAAGGCTGACTTGGAAAAGCTGACGTGCAAATTTTCTTTTTAAGGAAGTCGATTCCCTTCTAGCTTTATTTACAGATTTGCATCATGTCTTCCCTGATTCTAAAATCGTTTGCGAGTGGATTTGGAAATTCTGGGAAACTAAATCATCCATACTCAAAGGGGGAAAAGAATTCAACTTAAAATATGCCCATTAATGAGCACTGGTCACAAGCTGACGAGGGAGTGAAAGATCTCCCGGAAATAAAAGAAGTGTCGTAGTGGACCCTTGTAAGGCGATTGCCAGGTGCTGAAAGCCAACACCGGTGAGAAAGCTGTGCACAGAGAGAGTGTACGTTTTTCTTCTTGTATTTTTAGCCTCTCGCATATTTGATCCATGCATATGCTGATGCCCACAGCCATTACAGCTTTCCATAGGTTTTTTGAAATGTCTTTATTGGAGGGTCACGTTCCCTATTTCTTCCTCTTTATACCTCATTACTTCTCATGTCCTCTGAATTTTTTTATTTTTCTCCAGTCCCTTTTTCCATCTCTCTTAAGTAATTTAAGCTTGAATAGGAGTGTTTTCCTTTCTTGCTGACGTTATTAGTGGTGTGTGGCTGTGTTGCAGTCAATCGTGGTATTTAGAATTAATGCCCGTGTCATTCAGATGGACTCTGTATTACAGTAGGTGTCATTTTAACTCATGGCTAAGATCCATGGCTTTTGCACCCAGATCTTCTTACCTGCCAGCATGAAAATGTGATTTTTTTTTTTTTTTCCCGTATGAGTTCTACCAGTAGTCATGAATCACCGAAGACATATTTTCTTTTCCGTGAGATCTATTTTCACATCCACGAATACTGAACTGGTCAGCAAGCCACCAGCACTAACAAGAACTGATTGAGGTTTTCACAATTTACCGCTCTGTCTTTATATGTGCACTCAGAAGAGAGCTTAGTGATCCGAAATACGCATCATGGAGTTTAACCCCTGCACCGCCAGCTTGTCTTCTTGGCCTCTACTCCTCTTTTCTTCTTCTTCTTCTTCTTCTATTCTTCCATTTTCTCAGCATGTTCCCAGAAAGCCTTTGGGAAGATTCCCAGGTCAAATACAAAAATATTAAAGATGGAAAACGATACAGATGGAAAACCTCTGCCTGGTTAAGTCATTTTGAAATGGCGCTATATTTAACTGATATTTATGTGATATGTTAGGTATTCCCTCATCAGAGGTTTGTGGTCAGTGTTGAACTTGTTGTTCTGTTTCCTATCATTTGACACTTTTTTAAGCAATAATGTGCAGGCTGGAAGGAATAACGAGACGGGTGATTCGGGTGAATAAGCAATCGGGTTGAGTTCAAAGAAATCATGAAGACCTTTCCTGATGCCTTCACATCATGACCTTGACTATAGTGAGACTCGGCATTACTGTGTATTTATACGCCCTTCAGGCACATAAACAATTGTGCCTATAACTTAGCGTGTTGGCACGACCCGCCACGTATAAAGGATCAGCACATGAATGAATGCTTTCACAGCTGTATGGTATCGTTCCTGGGGCGTTGAGCTTTGGCTACGTCCTCAAAGCTTTTTTTTATACCCTCTCTCCTTGTGTTTTTCCAAGTGGCGAACGGTGATCGTGTTTGGGTGGAAAAAGTAACGAGTCTTCAGGTAGAGATGGATTGGATATGTTTCAGAGAACAGAGGCAGAAAAGTGCAAGTCTATTTTATAAACATTAGGTACATCGTACTGAAACAAAACAACAAAATGTCTGGTATGCTTTTTTCTTTTTTTTTTATTTTTAATTTTCTCCTGGTTTTTTCCCCACTTGGCTCTCTCTCTTTTGTAGTTCTTCTGATCAGGCTCTAATTGAAAAATGTAGCAGAATCGTGGGGTTGGGGAAAGAGACCCTCATTGTAGAAAGTAAAGTACTAAAGCAGGTTTGCATCAAGTAGCTTTGATCACAAATTGAAAATGCGAACACATGTTCCTTTTCAAATAGATTAAAGGAAAATGACCAGATTAGAAGAAAAAGGGTAGGAGCAGAGGATTGCAATGTGCAGGAAAGGTTAAGAGAGGCGGACAAAAAAAGAAGCAGGGCACTGCGCGCTGGTCATTGGGCCAGATTATACAGAGTCATCAGGTTAAATCTCCCTGCTCCCCTTACCAGCCTGAGCAGGGCTGGAATTAAACTCCTTTTAATCAGGTTAGATCAGTTTAATTAGTCCTGTCCTGGCATAAGGCTATGTTGAATGTATGCAGGAGAGGTTCACATTACTGCTGGAACAGCAACCGCAGCCAAAATCCCCCCAAATCTAAGAATGACGGACGTACTGAGCCATTGAAGAAAGCAGGTTCGTAGCTCTCGGGCCAAGCCGCTTTTGATGGAGCGCAGCGGGGAGACGAGGGGATGCGGCTGGAAAAGTCATGAGCAAAGCAGGATGGTTACGCAGGAAGGAAAATATGAACTTGCACCAAAGCCCTGAATAGCTGAGGCCTACACTTTCCACCATGGTGCTCACAAGCAGGAAAGTAGGCAGAAAGCAGGAGCAGGGGGTGATTATTCCCATATGTGCATAGAGACACCTGATATTTCTCCCACTGGGTGTATCAGCATTCCCTGTCAGACACAGATGCACTCTGCGTCTGTTAAACCCCTGCACAAAATGAGGTTCAGCAGGAACTATGCGTTTTGTTTAGTATTTATATCATTTCTGGCCAATTATAAGCTCCTGCAATTTGGCTAATGTCATGAAACCTCCATGTGGAAAGAAAAGCGTTCAAAAACGGATCATTTAAATAAACACATATGGACAAACATTCTTACTCGCGCGTACAGGAAGCACTGATGTCATCTGCAGCATACTCCCACAGCCTACATGGGAGTGAGTATTTATTTGCCAAGCTGTGTGATAAATGTGGCCCATCATTTGCTCCCCACCTTCCTACCATAGCTGCACATGCTGATTACGTCATCATCAACAAGGACCTGCATCTGCCCTACATCTGTATGTTCCGATCAATGGAGACGTGACCTCACTACCTTCCATTGTCCGATCTCCAGAGCACTATAGATTGAGACATATTCCACACATTCCTGTGTAATACTAGTGTTTATTAGGTTTAGTTTTCAGCAAGAACGGCTCTGCCAGATGTTGTTATGCTCGCGGCCTAGACCTCCACGTGTCTCCGTCACCGAATTACACAATAAGAGCATAACATAGACGTCCCTTATTTGAAGTAGGTTTGAATATTTGCCAGAAAATCAGCCTGAGGTTGTTGTTGAGCAGCTCCACCAACCTTGTTTCCTCTCGTCACACCCCTTCTTGCCTCATAGACACACACATAATTTAGGAGGAAAGGGCTGGGGGGTCAACCATATGCCCTTTCCACGTACGAAATCCGTTACTCTGTCAACACGGGATGGAAAACTATTTTTCATTCCGACTTGGTCTTACATTAAGGGTGAAGTAACAGGTGTCGTGTATTCCCACCTGGCTGTATTTAACTGGATGCGACGCAGCGCAAACTTCTATAAAACGTGCGAGACGTTGATATGGCGTATAATTCTCAAGGTGGCAAGTCCATATTGTTGTGAAAAGCCCAGTCTGAGACATGTTTTCTTTCCTAGTCATTTTGAATTTGCTGAAGGGGATAGATTAACATTTTCGACTTTACCGGTTTGCTCTCATTCCCACATGACACCGTTACGTCCTGTATAGCGGTAAATAAACAGTTTTCAGTGTGAGACTGATTGGGGTAATAGACAGACACTCTGTGGTACTTCCTTGTTGGTAGAAGAAAGAGGGTTTTTGGCTGTTTTTACACCTTAGAAACTTGAGAGACAAGACCAGTAAGTACTCTGGTCCTTTAATTCCTGCAGGCTGAAATGTTTACATCTCACACATCTTCCATCTCTTCACTTTTGACACCCGTGACCCAGCCATAAACACAAGCAGAGTTATTAGGAAACAGGGAAACATTGTCAGTCACACTGGAAATAAAGGAAGGGGGAGTTTTCGAGGTGATTGCTCTGGAGCTGAAGCGAGAATGACTGTTTTTTATGGTTCTCCTGCAAGCTGCAGTGACCTTGAGTGTTTGTAAAATAGTTTTCTGACTGATTTACTGGCATTGGTGGTTCACAGGGTCATGTGAAGGTCTGCTTATGTCCAAACCAGAGGGTGAGAGTTTGTATAGACAGTCTATTCAGTGCTAGACTGTCTTCAGTCATCATTTGCAAGAGCATCTGTGCCATAGATTCTCAACTTTGAGATGCCGATGGTATCACAGGAGATTTTTCCCAGCCATTATTTACTGTAGTTCTATACATTGAACTTAATTAAACTTCATTTGAAATGTCAGGTTGTTGTTATTATTTAATGTCACAGCAGACCTCGGCGACACCTCGTCCTACTGTCATGTTAATCAAACTGGCCGTTACACCAGGGAGAAAATCTCACAGGATGAACAAATTAATTATTATTTATATTATTTAAAAAAATGTATAGCTGGCAGTTTGTGACCAAGCCTACAGTGAATTGTGATTTGATGCAGATATAAAGCACAGAAGTGAACGCTGCAGGCACTAATGCGTTCATGCACCATGCTTGTGAAAATATCATGTGAAAGCATTATACTGCACGAACCTGACAAAACCAACCATTTGCTATTTTTCATAACGTTGGGTTCAGTGCCCTCGTGTGCACGTGATCGAAGTAGTGATCTACGTCGGATGTAACGGCCAAAATGAGATGCACACTGTCCACTACGTCTCCTGATTTTGTCAAGCTGCAGTGTGTCACACAAGCCCAGTCCTCCCATTAGACGTGCTGAGTGCAGAGTAAAATCATAAAATCTAATTTATATATATATATATATATATATTTATATATATTTATTTTTTTTATCTTTAAATAAGAAAGTTATGTAGAATTTGCATTTACAAATTCTTTTATTTCTATATTTATGTTATTTATTCTTTTATTAGATTTATTTCACTTATTTACAGTAATGCAGTGTGAATTTCGACTCCCTAGGAATGATTGGAAGGACGTTGCAAGAATGTTGATGAGACTGAGATGAGTTGAGTTCAGAGATGGGAATTATATAGAAATAAGGGACTCTTCCTAATGCGTTTTTTGTTTCATGTTAATCTCTTCCTGTTTTTTCTGGTTTGATCCGTCTGATCACACAACTGACCCTCATCCCTGGATTTGTATCTCCTGAAGTACTTCTAGCTGAAAGCTGCTCTCTGCAGATATATGCGTTAATAGGTCTGATATTTATTCAGGATACTGTACTGTGCATGCATCTTGTGTTCCAGATTTGGAAATATTTGGATTGCTTCCAATGAATAAATTACTGTCTGGACACCAACAAAATGTCTGCAGCCCCAGTTGCTTCCCAGTGGCTTTGATGAAAGAATGATACACTATGAGCTACAGCCCGTAGAGAAACACATATTAAGTGACATTTTGATGAGGTCGGCTCAGTTTAGAGGTTTATGTGCAGGGTGTGTGTGGATTTGAAACATTCCTCATCGTCTTCCTTGGACCCAGAAGCACACAGAGCGAGTGAGACTCAAACGGGCTGTAATTTAAGGTCTTCAATGAAAACAGCTCATGTAGTCCAGCATGATGTCCTAGTGTTACTGACTATAATTAAGGCTAGTTGAAGAGTGAATCTCCCTGTCTGATTTAAGTAAGTATGGCATCACTCCAGAGCGAGGGAGGGGAGAGATAAGATTCCATTCTTCTGAAATCAGTCCCGACTGGTTTCAACACGTGATGTCCACCTCCCCACCTAAACTCCCTCTCGACCCTGAATAAACAAAGAGCATCACAGTTCTCGCCTTCATCCTTCATCAAGTACTCTGCCTTGCAATCAAAGAGATGCATGATTTTCAATAGAGATAGTTTGACCAATAGTCAAATAAATAGTGTGGGGAAAAAAACTATATTTTTGATGGAAATGTAAAAAAAACCCAACCTAAAATTGCTAGATTTGTGCTGTATATAATTTCCATTAATAAAGCATTTTTTCGGAACTGAAATATTTATTGGTCAGTACATCTGCAGTAGTGTTATAGTTTAAACTAAGAAATAATAATTTCTTCAAGTTTTTTTGGTTTTGTTTACAACTTAGATTTGATATATTTTATGTTTAGTAGATGTAGATAGGAGGCCAGAACTTTCTGGAACTATTTATCTGCTATTTCAAGAAGGAATGCAGAAATACACTCGATGTAACCTCTTTGTAATGGGCACTTGCTCTGTTTCTGCCAGCAACCACACTAAATTAGCCTGCACACAAATCACAAGTCACACAAATGTTGTACAGACAAATAAAAAAAAATCATGTCTGCTTTTTCCCTTTGTTTCCAAGTTCAGTATTTCCAAAATACATATGCTCCTCATACGTCCTGGATCGTATGTGATATACAGCTAGAATATATCGTATAAAAAAAGCGCTGCAAAGTTAAAATCACCTTAACAGGTAGGTAGAGTATTACACTGAGAACATCCTGGAAAACGTTTGTGTCGTGCTGTACTGCACAGCTAGAAATCTTGCCTCTCACATGCCCTGCATTCACAAAGCTCTGTTCAAATCAGTTCTGAGTGCAGACTCGAGCATTTAGACCGAGTATGGAAATGCCAATATCACCACAGTAAAGTCTGTTGTCTTGGTGATATTTGAAAGACATTTCTTTGTGATAATATTAAAAATATATCATAATACAAAATAACATTGTGAGCAGTAGTGCAAAGCCTTAACATTGAGCCATCACTGAATATACTGGCCAAAATATTACTTTTAAAGGGTAAGAAGTTGATCAATTTTGGCCGTGAGGGTCCAATGTTAATGGCTCAATATCTTAAGATCACAGAAATGTCATATGGAACTTTATAATTTCAGAGTCTCAAATTCTCTCTCTTTCTCTTTTGTCCTATCTTCTCTCTTTCTTGTTTATTTTGCATTCATTTATGAGTCAGTCACTCAACCCTGAAATGGCTTTATGTGGCTGAGAACATGCACGTCCATATGTATGTATAATCATGGGGAAAAGGCAAGGCCTGCATTGCCCCCATTTAACTTCAAGCCTCTTTTGCTGGACACTTGGTCATTTCTGTTCCCCTGTCATTTGTTTTTCCCTCTCTTTCTTTCCTAACATTATACTAACCCCACTCTGAAGTGTCAGCCCCAGTAGATCAGCTTATTCTTATTATCCAGCACAGCTGCCATGTCATGCGTTCTTCCTCCCCCTAGTTCTGGGTCAGTGAGAGCCTGCCCATAAAAATGACAGCTCTAATTTTAAGAGATGAGGCCAGCAAACCTCATGTTACATGGAAACACCACGGTGCCTGTGGAACCATGGGTCCTATTGGGCCATGGTGTTTTTCATACAGCATACACTCATATTCAGGCATTTAGCTCTGGTTTGGCAAGCTAATTAGCCCTCCAGAATTCAGGATCTCTCCTGGCAAACCGTCAGCACACTCGTAGCACGGAATATTTCCCGTCACTGGCCAGTATTTGTCCCATATCCGGTAATGGCGGAAAATCTGAAAATCGTGATAAGGCATGAAATGTCACACTAGGAGAATGGAGCGTAGTAAACAGAGTTGATTTATTTCTTTGCCTCTTCCATTGCCTCTAGTCCTTGGAGCTCTTTGACATCTTTTGGAGAAAGTTGAGGATTTGCTAATGATGCTTGCTGAAAGCTCACTGTAGCCATACAGACACATCACGCTGCTCACTTTCTGTCTGTCATAGACTTTCAATAGAGAGATGCAGTTTCTGGTTACCGTATTTTCTGTTAGGCTGTAGTCAGAGCTTTAAAAGCCTGAGCTACTGCCATGAAGGGGACTGGTTTATCTTTCTTATAGGCTGAAAAAAATTTTTTTTTAATTTTTACACAAATCGCAGTCTTGACCCAGAGTAGACGTCCTTGGCAGACCTGGAAGCAATACAGGTTACCTTGTGTACGTCAGTAAATGTCCATACAAAGAGGAACAGGGTAGAGTACAGTTACTGAGGATTCTATAGATGCTATCTGAGAGTATATTAATAAGATGATGTCATCTATGTGAGGGTGAAATGGCAACACTCTTGCTCGGAAGTTGGTCAGACCAAAGGCTAGTGCATGGCCCAAACTGGTATGTGAATAGTACAGCAACTGATCCATCCTTTTCTCGTTCCTGCAAGAAATCAGTGTCTCTTTCCACACACACAGACATTCTTTTCTCAATGTTGTTTTGACATTGTGATGATGTTGAAGTAATTAAACTGTCTTTTAGTGACTCTGAAAACACATTTCTAGTCTCATTCGTGTCCTTTACTGAATCTGGAGTATTTCAATGTATTTAGAGTTAAAGAACAAATATGACTAAAAATAATCAGTGTTCACTGAGATCTCATCCCCATCATGGTTGCTACCGTCATCAATCATTAATTAACCATGGCTTTGTTTCTTGTTCCATATGATTGTCAACCTTAGGTTTTCTATCAGAAATTTCATGCAATTTTGTTATCCAATTTGATTTGCCCTTCAGCGTATAATCTAAAAGCCAGTGTGAAGCTTGATGTCTTTGTACTGTTGATGTACTGTTCAAATGTTTTATGATAGAATACATTATGAAACCATCTTTCCTTTCATTAGAGGAGCTTACAGAACTGTCCCTGAAGCTTTCTGCCCTGCTTTTTTTTTTTTTACTGTCTTATTAAGTGGCACAATGATTGAATTAACACAAAAAACAAATAATCATACATCTTATTAAGATTCACAACACAGTCTGATTATAACAGATTTATGGCATGAAAAGTAATGTTGGTTATTTTCTC
The DNA here is from genome assembly GCA_030068235.1 of Notoglanidium macrostoma. Taxonomy (NCBI): domain Eukaryota; kingdom Metazoa; phylum Chordata; class Actinopteri; order Siluriformes; family Auchenoglanididae; genus Notoglanidium; species Notoglanidium macrostoma. The sequence continues at coordinate 13,977,740 of JAQQZR010000008.1, read as the reverse complement.
TCTACAGTGTGCTCAAGTTCTTTATAGCAACAAGGATTCTCGTGTTCTCTGGGTGAAAGATGATTATATCCTCACTACCGGATTCAATCAGGTACTATAGATACTGTGTGTGTGTGTGTGTGTGTGTGTGTGTGTGTGTGTGTGTATATATATATATATATATTTTATACACAAGTCTGAAGACAAAACTGAAATAATGCATGGGATTATGAGGTAAACAAAAAAGTGTTGAAAAAAACTAAATATGTTTCATATTTTAGATTCTTCAAAGTAGTCTGTGTTTACCTTGATGACAGCTTTGCACGGTATTGGCATTATCTTAACCAGCTTCATGAGCTAGTCACCTGGAATGCCTTTCAGTTAACAGGTGTGTCTTGTCAAAAGTGAATTAGAGGAATTTCTTGCCTTCTTAATGCATTTGAGATCATCAGTTGTGTTGTCGAGGTAGTGTTGGTATACAGTAAACAGCCATATTCCACAACTGCGGAAATCCATATTATGTCTAGAACCGCTCAACTAAGTATAGAGAAACGACAGTCCATCATTACTTTAAGACATGAAGGTTCATCAAAGTGCAGGTGTGAAAACCATCAAATGGTACGATGAAACTGGACCTCATGAGGACCAGGAAAGGAAGACCAAGACTTATCTCTGCTGCAGGGGATACGTACATTAGAGTTACCAGCCTCAGAAATCACCAATTAACAGCACCTCAGATTAGAGCCTACATAAATGCTTCACAGAGTTCAAGTAGCTGACACATCCCAACATCAACTGTTCAGAGGAGCCTGGTGAATCAGGCCTTCATGGATGAATTGCTGTAAAGTAGCAACTCCTGAGGGAGGCCAACAAGAAGAAGAGAATTGCTTGGGCCAAGATAAGATGTTATCTGCATGTGTGGTTCCCGCCTTGAAACATCATGGATGTGTGATGGTGTGGGGCGCTTTGTTGGTGATTTATTCAAAGTTGAAGGCACACTTAACCAGCATCACTGCTACAGTATTCTGCCATGACATGCCAGCCCATCTGCTTTGCGCTCAGTGGGACAATCATTTGTTTTTCAACAGGACAATGACCCAAAACACAAAAAAGTAGCCAACAAGTGCCCTACATATTTGGGAACTCCTTCAAGACTGTTGGAAAACCATTCCTCTTGAAGCTGGTTGAGAGAATGGCAAGAGTGTGCAAAGCTGTCATCAAAGCCAAAGGTGGCTACTTTCAGGAATATAAAATACCTAAAATAAAAACGTAATAAATAAAGAAAAAGCATTGAACTCGGTGTGTTCAAACATTTGACTAGTACTGTGTGTTTTTCTTTCAGAATCGGCAGCAAGAGGTGCGGCTGTGGGATTACAGGAAGCTGAACTCCTCTCTGAGTTCTGTGTCTTTGGGCACCTCTAATGGGTGAGTGGCAACACACAACACTGTCCACTGCTCTAAGATATCAGAGCCGGTGTGTGTCATTGTCTACCTGATATTTGTCGGTGTGTGAATTTGTGTGTGTGTGTGTGTGTGTGTGCGCGCGCGTGTGGCTATGTAGCATGTTGGATGGACAAGGCAAATCTTTTATGGTAGTCAGTGTGTCAGTTTGCTTTTCTTTTTTCCTTCCTATTGTTTTTCCCTTCTGCCATTTGTTTCTTTTAATTGACATGATGCATGAAATATATTGTGAAACATGTCTCAGGAAAATAAGCAAATATTCTAGAAATGGCACAAACTAGAAATAACGAACTGGAAGGAGCTTATGTGTAGTTGTGTTTGATTAGTGCACTCATATCACAGATTATTTCCTATCATTTGCCAGTATTTGTCCCATATACATTACTGACAGAAAATCTGAAAATTATGATCAAGCGCGAAACATCACACCAGGAGAACGGATAGTGGAGAAGAGAGAACAGAACTGATTTATATTTTTGACTTTAATCCTTAATTCCTGGAGCTCTTTGACAACCGCATTCACTTTCATTACTTTTTAAAGCATACAGTGATCATGTCTGCGTAAGTATAATGAGTTACACAGCTACAATCATTACTAAAGTGCACTACGGTTACGTCTTGCATTAATTTACAAATGTGTACACACTTCATAGAAGCATGTTTGTTTTTCAAACAATATTCTTTAGTTTTATTCTAGCTGTACACTTTTTGCTTATGCAGAAATTTTCCGTAACCACAACTAAAGATATTCATTGTAGTAGTCAGAAAATAATGGATTAATCTGCTTAAATGTGGGTTATAAATGAGACAAGCTCTACCAAAGTTCTTTTATTGATTGATGAACATTTAACATCTAGTTATCCTGGCTTAACTCTGATTCTTAGCTTTAGGGCTAATCTAACGATTATTCTCTGTACATATATAAATGAAAAATTTAAACTGCAAATTATTTGATTTACGTGATGTATCGATGACTCCCAATCTCCTTGATTCAGGTTGCTATGGTCATGTGTTGATGGGGAGTGGTACATACACGTTCCTACGTAGAAACAACATGCTTTTTTAATCGGCCTCTCTCCGTCTATTTTTTTTCTATGGACATATGGGCTTCATTCCCCCAGTCACACTGACATACTGCGTCTTATTTTAAAAAAAAACAACAAGAAAAAAAACATTCACAGCAGGTCCTCTTTAATGTCTCTTCCATTAAACCGTTTTCCAGCGCCATTGTTATCTAAACTAAAAGCCTATACGTTGCAGGTGAAATCAGTCTATTTTAGTGTTTTTTAAAACTTCCTCAACAGTAAAAGGCTGGCAAGTAATTGATGTGTGTCAGGTATTATAGTAAAACAGCATTCTTCAACATTCTTTTCTATTGGAATACCCTTGAAGCTGCTTTTCTTAATTGTGATGGACTTCCAGGCTGCTGCAGTGTGTGTGCACAGTGGGTGTCTCTGAGAGTTGCTGTAAACACACACACACACACACACACACACACACACACACACACACACACACACACACACACACACACACACACA
>JAQQZR010000008.1:13929185-13974659 GCA_030068235.1 Notoglanidium macrostoma | reverse complement strand
CACACACACACACACACACACACACACACACACACACACACACACACACACACACACACACACACACACAGGAGAAGTGAAGTGGGAAGCAACATTGTGGACAGAATTATAGGGAGGGAAGAAGTGAAATGTGGTGTTTATACAGCAGTGTTGTGGCACTACTATGGTAGCAGTATGGTGTGGTTCTGCTCTTAAGGACAGTAGGGAGGAGTGTGCTGCTCACTGAGGCTCCACTCGCACACGGAGGTGTGTAAGGAAGAGGAGGGGAAATACGAAGGGGGTGTGGGGTTTCCTCACAGGGAACGTGGAGCTGTAGCTCCTTTAACATAGTCTTTACTAATGTGTAGAGCTATTTACTGAGCAAAGTTCCTTGTTGGAATGTGGCTACTTTGGCCTCTTTGTTTGGCTGAGAAATTGGTGTTTACGTTAAACGACTCCAAATGGCCTCCTCTGGCAGCCCACCAACTCCTGTTTTACCTCTCTCATTTCCTCTGGGTTTTTGGTAGGCAGATAGCTAACCTTATGCAACACCGTGAAATCCCCCTCATAAATTGCCCACGAACACAGTGCGCTATTGTTAAAATCATTCAGATAGGCCCGGTTAACTTTTCTGAAATATTTATGGGAGTTTTCACCAGTGCTACAACGTTCATGCTGACAGAAGTATTGTGCCTGACCTAAATAAACACTTTCACAAAGTACTAAAAAGCTGAAAATTTCACTCAGCTTGACAAGTAGTGTGTTGTTTCTTTGTTACTAAGCTTGTGCCAGTGCAGTAGGCACAGGGTGAGGAATGTTGCGGCTTGCACAGCTGATTGCGTCCGAGTGCTGGGGTTAGACTGAAGAATGTGCCATGTGCTTGTTTGCCTATAGATTAGGAGAGCTGCGTAAACTGTTGACAAGCTGTGTGACCTTCTGGTATTCACACTTTAACACTGTAACCTTACTAGGCTTATTCTATACTTCTTTTCACTAGTACCATTTAAACATGTTGGATTATTTTGTGTAGATCAATTATTTTAAATCATCCTTTGATTCCTGGTTCTAACAGCACAAAATGCCAAAGTCTGGGGTGGTGTGAACATATGCAAATCACTGTAGGTGATTCCAGTGGACTTCAGAATTGGTGTGCTGGTAAACTGTTGGAAATCAAACATTCTGTGCTGAGCTTGTCTGACCTGAGGGTGTGAAAAGGCTGTACCTTAATATGTAATATGTAATATGTACACCCCCCTGTTAATCCTGCAGGTTATTGTCATGTAAACGATGATAAATCGTGTCCGATTTTTTCTATCGTTTTTTTTCTAACGATTTTTAATCGTGTCAAATCCAGTTCTAAAAGATATGTTTGGCTCAAAAACAAGGCCACCTTCTCATGTAAAGAGCACTGTACCCAGGGTGAAACGCAGTCATGCGATGGTGCTGCTTCTCTTCAGCAGCGACTAGGGCTGGGCTCTAGTTAGATAGAGGGAATCATGGATAGTTCCAAATGCAAATCTATTTTGGCACTTTTATTTTTTTTTACAAAGCTCTTTTAGCCAGCTGAAGATGAAGAATATTTTCAACTTCCAGCAAGATAACGACCCAAAGCACAAATCCAAGCCAACTAAGGACTGGCTTCAGAAGCAGGTTTTTTTAGGTTTTGGAATGGCCCAATATCTAAATGCTATTAAAAACCCATGGAATGACTTGAAGAGAGATTTGCAAAGAAAAGCCCCTCACAATTTGATCGATCAGGAGCAATTTTGCAAGGAAAAGTGGATTAAAATTGCCAAATGTGCAAAGTTGGCAGATTCTTATGCAAAAAATGACTGAATGCTGTATTAAAAGCAATAGGTACTTAAGGGGTGTGAACACTTATGCAACCAGTTTATTTGAAGTTTTTTCTTCTTCTTTTTTTTCCATTAAAATGTTTCTATTTGGGGTTTTTTTTTTTCCTGAATTTTGTTGATTTCCATTAAAGGTGGAAAAATATTTGACATGATAAAAATAAAAACCTCTAATGGGGTGTGTGGTCTTTTCATATCCACTGTAGCTTGCCATATGTTATTAGGTTACATTAGCAACCACTTTTAATCTTAGTCATTAGGCTTATTGGGCATAATTTAGGTATGCTTACTGCGAAGGGATGTCACGATGCATTTCTATGATCTATGATCTAGTATTAACTTTGACCCAACAGTCACTTTATTGCTGTTTTTGGCCAATCTTATAAATAAGCACTGACTCACTAATCCTCTGGGTCACCTGACTTGTAGCGGCTACATTTAGATGCGCTTACCATCAAATATACAACAATGTCAGTTACTACTCTGCATATTTGGCTGCAATGCATGGTGTGGGATACTTGTCATGCTATCTTTTAAAATTCTTGATAGTGTTCCATGACATTGTTCTTCCAGATGAGAGTTCAGATTTTTAAATTCTGGCAGGAGTTTTTACTATCCAAGAATTGCAACCCTGTCTTCCCCACAGTCTTACCTATCCAGACTCATTTGGTCCTTTTCTGCTTCGTTCACTGTCTTTCTCCCAACTATCCCTAGCTATAGTTCTTCTCTTTGCATTCTTCTCCTCTATAATCTCAAAAACACCAGCAGGAACTTGAATCAGATGTTAAATTAGGGGTGAATATAGTCACCCATTATCCTTTGCCAAAATACCCACCATGGTTTTAGCAGGTCATCTAGTTTCTAAAAAAAAATAGCAGGGTATATAGTAACAAATGAACTCCTACAGAGATAAAATCCCTATAGTACACCTCACTCGTTCCTCTAAGGTTGAAATCAAGCTTTTCTGGCACCTCAGGAAGTCCAAGTTCAGTACAAAACCTTGCAGATCAAATCCAACTAAAGGTTAACTTCATTAAATATAGTGTGGAGGCATCTATCTACAGTTAATATGTTCCCAGTTTGATCAGAAGGGGAAAAAAAACATTTGCTACACCCAGCGACATGCTTAATAACATTATTAGTAAGGAGGTGCATGACTGCAGCGCACTATTTATTTCATTTTGGAGAGAAGCCACATACCTCAGGCTCTTGCAAATGAGAGCAGGCCGTAATCATCCACCCCCTACGGCACATGTGCTCTGCCAGGGCATTATTTAAAAAAATTAGCCGTCTCCTGATTTGTGTTCTTTAGTCAGGGCCCTTTTTTATGGGGTTTGTATGAATAACCATGAGCACTGTTGCTTTTGCATTGTTTTGCAGCTATATTATGGGATTGCTCATTAGTTTTTGTTGCAGAATTCAGGCTACTTTTACTGTGCCTTTAATTTGGCATTTAGTGCAAGACAATTTATAAAAAAAAATACTCATTTCTGCCAGACTTGATTGGAAACAGTTTATTAACATATTATGTGTCTTGAAGAATTTATGTTGCAGGAGAGCAAACCTAGCTTTCGTGCTCTTCTCACATGTCTCAAGTGTTTCACTCCCACATCTAACTAGTCTGGGCTGTCATATACATTTTACATATGTTTTAGTCTCTTTTGTTTGAGAAGGTTCTTAATTTACCACTCCCAGTCCCATTATTAAGCCTTTGGGTACCAACTAACCTAACTTCAGTCAGCCTGACACTTGCATGGATTTTGGCCTTGATCAGGTCTGCATTGTGTCGTGCCAATGCACACCAAAAAAGGGGTACTACACTTGTACTCACGACAAAGTTACGCATAGTTCGCATCATGTCGTGCCATCTGTCACACCTAAGTTACGAACTAGGTGCACATCTGCCACGAACACGTGACACGAACAAGTTCCAATCACACTTCACAAGTCTTTCCCTCATTGGCAAGCAACAGTGTGCGTCTCTGCGTGCCATTGCTGTCGTGCAAGTGTCAGGAAGGCTTAAGTCTGGACACATTAATGGTGCAGTGATGCAAAAAGGATTTTTATGAGAGGTTCTTTATTTAAGCTAATTTTTTCATAGGCTGATATTGTTGCCATCGACATTCACTCTTATCTGCGCTGTCCTTCTCATCTTCTCGTTCTCCACCCAGCCGCTGCCTAAGTGCTCCCTCCTATACACATCATTTTAATGAGTTTAATTGGACCATCCGGCATGGTTGCAATCAGAGAACTTTACAATTGAACTCAATTGCAACCAGCTTTTTCAGCCAGAGCAGCTACATCATACCGTTTCCTGCCTGTGTCGCGAAAGAGAGCTGTCTACTTTCCACTTCTACCTTCAGGAGTACTTGAGCACACCATGAGGCACTTTCAGGAACTTTCATGCCCTACACTAGACCTTAAATGGGCCTTAAGGGTGCAGATGCAGCATCACTAAAAAGTCAGTTCAATAGGAAGCTGACTATCTTTATTAATTGTCAGGAATTTCATGGCCTTGTCTTCGGGATCATTGTCCTGCTGACAGCTGAAGTTTCTCCCAGGTTTATTTTGTAGTAGGCTGAAACACGTTCTCTTAAAATAACCCTATATTTTTTAAAGATAATCTTTAATCTAAGGCTTCCAGAACATGGCAGGTTGAGTACTTAGGCAGGTCTCATTTTTCAGTTTTTGGTTATCTTTTAAATACTTGCTGACCAATAATTAATTTTGACTTTGATCATTACTGTAAGAGAACATGAGTTTGCAATAAAATACTTGCAGAACAATACAGCTATTTATCAACTTTAATACAGACATATTTGCTAAATTCCTGGGGGTTGAATGCTTTTGCAAGCTATTGTAGTAATCATGCAATTACCCTCATTAATTAATGTTTCATTTTTTGTAGCACTTTTCATATTAATATGTCCTCTTGGAGTTCTTTATATATTAAATGTTCTTGGCATCCTAAAAAGGGTTTTTGTTTGCAACACTTTGTGAAAAGGAAATACTGTTTTAGGGTTCTACGTAGACCTGTAAGGTTTTTTCCATGGGGCAGCTGAAAGATTTTTACCTTTTTTCTACGGTTGCCGTCACATATGCAGAGTTTAGTCCATTTGAATAAAAGCCCGGTCCATTTTCTCCACCTGCCCTGTATTAAGGCCTAAATGGGCCTTTAGGGTGCAGATGCTGCGTGACTAAACATTCAGCTCAGTAGGAAGCTCACTAACTTCACCAATTGTCTGCAATTATCGACAGTATCACTAAACGTGCTGAATACACACAACCAAATGTTCCCATATAGCTTCCTCCAGAAACTCTTTCCAAACTTCTAAATATCTTAAATTTGTTTCATTGTTACAAACTGCTGATTCAACAAGAGCCCCTTGAGAGCCAACCTGACTGTTTCACTAACCGTAGGAGCTTGCAAAATGGCTTTATCAAGGCCAAGCCAAATTTCTGTCTAAAAGTAGTCTAGAGTGGACTGGGATGTAGGTGCTGGCTGGTTTGTTCTGTTGGGTTAATTTCATCTCATCTCTCTTGTTTGTTTTAGAAAAGACTTTGGGCCAGACCTACTCTCAACCATTCAGCGTAATCATCCCAAGCGCTCCTTAATCAGCTCGATTGAATGAGCCTCAGAAGTAATGGCTTATTCCCTTGTGTACATGCGGTGGTCCCTCCTGGATTAAGGGCAGGTGTTCAGGGTACTAGCTGAGCTCAGTGCTTGGATTACCATGTGGTGTGTGTTTGGTCAGTGATACAATAGTCCCTTTTTTCTACCGTCAAGGTTATTTCTCACTCTAAGAAACTGTCTTAGACGTTCTTTCCGCTGATCCGGGCAGAACCATGCTGAGGAGGAGCCCGGTTGTGGTTTAACCATAACAGCTTTGATAGATTATTGAAGAGAAGTGCTGCTTGGAGTGGCTGTTACTTGCTGGCCTGAAGAGGGTATCTGAGAGTCGTTTTGGTTTTTAATCTATTAGTCAGGGTAATCATAGGCTTCATGACCGTATGACGCAAAAATGCCAGCTCTGGAAATCTCAGATTTTATTTTTATATGAGTCAAAACCCCATCGCATATCCACCTGATGACCATTTGTCAGTCTGCAGTTAGAGCGCAGATCCGAAGATAGTTTTCCACTGATTAGTTGTTTCTCTTCCATGGCCTTTTAAATAGTCATCATATCATTATTTTGTGTATATATTTTTTTCATATTAGTTTGTCCTCTTAAAAAGGGTGCTTTAGTGAGTTCTTTGTATATTACGCGTTTTTGGCATCCCAACAGGGTTCTAGTTTACATCCTCTTTCGATAAGGAAACACTCTGTTGTAAGGGTCTACATAGAATTTTAAATCGTTCTCTCAGAGGGACAAGCTAAGAATTCTTAAAGGTTGCCGTTTTGTTTTTTTAAGTGTACTTATGTACTCTAAATGGCCATTTGCAGGATTAAGTTAGTTTAAATTGGCTGGTGAGAATGCAGCAATCACACTAAGATGCAGACCAAACATCTGGCGTGATAGTGCCTGAGTGAGGTGTTCGCAGCGAGAAAATGACTTGTCCGTGAGTCAAACCCAACTGCAGCAATTGAATCACACATGCCGTGCGTGTTAGCTTGCGGGCAGCACGTTCTTTGTAGACGTGAGCTGCTAACCTGACCCACAGGGCACAAACTGAGATTTATAAAAATGTTTTTAAACAGTTACTAATATAATTTTCTGTTTGTTTACTTTGCGCTGGCTCCACGTTCTCTATGCTTGGTTGATTTTTACGTGCACTTGGCAACCTTTTTTCGTCATTGTGTTTGTGATATTCATGAGCAAATTTTTAGCCCTACACGCTCTGCAGCCTATTTTTTTCCCACTTTTAGGTTTATTTAAATATGTGCAGTGTGAAACCAAACCAAATCAAATAGCAAACATACCAAAACCTTTTGCTCTGATTTGCAAACGGGTTAATAGAGAGTGAAATCAGAACTGTCCATTACTCTGTCAGTACATTTCTTATTCGCCTTAGGAATAGCCATGCAATGAGAGCATGGGTCAATGCTGCGGCTTCTTTTACTAGATGTATAATCAGGCTTAAATGGCCATGTGCTGAAGCCATCTGTGTAATGATGATGGCTCTGAATCATGCTATTTAAGACTCGCCTGTTTTCTTTGACTATTGGTATTCAGCAGCCACGCAGGACTGTGTGTCCGTGTGTGTTTGTGAGTTTGTGTGTTGGGGGGATGGCAAGGGTAAGTTTGGCAACCCAGACAGAATGTGAGTGGATCTAGTCCAACCATTATTCCCAAAACGTGGATGAAATGCAATGCGATAGGGCTCTCAACTCCATTTCTCCCCTCCATTAAAACAGAGATGATATGGAGAAATGCCTTCTCTCCATCTTCTTCATCTTTCTCTCACCCAAAGAGCTCTTTGTGTGTTTGTGCTGTTACTGTCACTCTGATTCTTGAGCCAGAGGGTCTGTGGTTTGGAGCTCCAGTGTGTAAGTGAAGGTTTGTGACCGGGCCAGCGTGTTGAATGGCAGCCCTCGCTCTGTGCTCATAAAGCGAACAAACCTGTTTCCCATTAGGTTCCCACTTTCCTGTGCTGCCAGGCTTCCAGTGGCCCACATACTGCTGCCAGATAGCAGTGGCAGGTCACCATTCACGTATATACACACATGCAGCCAATTACTCTGCTCACTTCCTTTAAATTGTCCAGTTAAATTGAAGCAGTGGAAAAGCAAGATTTTTTTTTTTTATTATTATTATTATTTAATTAGGAAAACCTGGAGGACATTACATTTTTAAATAACATAATTAAATCTGTTAATTGGTTTTGTTTTTTTCACAACTGCAAGAACAACAGCTGCGGAAATAATTTCTGGCTGTACAGTAAAGTTGAAACGGTAGAACTTCTAACTTCTGGACTTTCGGTTCAAAGCTGGATGCTCGTAATTACACGCACGGGTGAATCCTGCTTGAGTAATTATACTTCATTAATATACTTGAGTATTATTTTGGCATATTTATAATTTACTTGATCATTATTGAAAATACTCATTACAAATCTTGCAGGCCTCTTCTTCTTTCATCTAGCCATTGACTCTTTGCTACACATCAATGAAATGCGTTCAGTTTAGGATTCAGTCATTTAGTTTAGCATCCGATCAAATTCATTATTGTTAAAAAAAAAATAAATGATCAAGAATCATCCCCGGCCATGACCTTCTCTTGTTCTAGGTGGTGCCCTAGTTATGCTTGTGCATCTGAATGTGGCTCATCCACCTGACTGCAGTATGGATGAGCACTGTGGGATGTACTTAAGTAAAATATGCTGGAGTAAGCAAAGACCGAGGTGTTTCGTTTGCCTCCGTTGAAGGCATGACTTCTTTCTAATTTGAAAAGCATGTCGAGGTTCACTAATTTTCCAACATTGTCTGACTATATTCAGCTACATTAGCCTGTGTTCTGGCTAATGCCAGGTTAGACTAGCATCTTTTCCAGTGGCAAATATAATTGGCTAGACAGCAAGTTAGATGCAGAGATGTTTGCCTGAATGATGTTTTCAGGCAAAATGGTGTAGTTGCTGTGAAACAAAAATCTAATAGTTTTAGAGATGAAACTCCAAAAACAATTTTTACATGGAAACACGACTAACTTAATTTAATCAGTTTAAAAGAATTACCTAATGCGTCCGATATTGGAATCGTAGCTTGGGGATTAAAAAACGCAGTCAAACTTTACAAAATGCAAATGCATTTTGTAATTGAATTTGAATTAAGTCTCAAAGTATATGCCCTCATCAGAGAAGTGCAATTGCAAATAAATGGTTTGAATTAGTATTTCATCCAGTCTTTTCTATGACTATATGGGCATTTTACTAAACATCTGTTATGTTTTCATTTCATTAGATACGGGTGAGCTTTTCCAGGCCATCACTTGCACAGGCATCACTGGCTCTGTAGATGGCTGTATTTCAGTACAAGCATATTAATGGCTGCTGACAGGTGGCATGTGCATCTGTCCAATCTCATATCCCTAGTGAGATTTGTTTGTCCACAAGATCACAAGAAGTCCACTGGGAGACATATATAAGTGTCAGGAGATGGAGGACTTACTAGCTTGCCTTCACAGTTGACGTGTATTTAATTTGTGTGTTCACTGCTGCACTCTTGTCAAGCTGAAGTGTTAATTGGTCATTAGAGCAGCCTTTTGGAAACTTCCTGTGATTAGTTTAAGTCTTTGGATATGCCAGGTGTCAGTGTTCAAAGGTGCCGTCTGTGTGTGTTTTGGTCAAACTGAAGACATTCAGACTTTCTGAACTAATCTACACCAACTTCCTCTCAGCCACTAGCTGTCCTACGCTGTTAGCCAGATTACCATTGTTGGTTGGTTCAGCTATGTTGAGAACCACTGAAAGGACTAAATGTAAAAGGAGATGAGGCCCAGCACGTTTGAAAGAACAACAGTTCCTCCTTCATCCCTGCATCATGGCAGTATTATGAGAACATGCTGCACTCAGCACACCTGGCTGGGGGTTCTGGGTGACCATCACAAATCTACAATGTAACCAAGCTTAAAACTGCATCCCAATGTCGTTTCTCCTTCCAAAGAAAGGAAAGAATATTGTAATTAAGAAAGCAGGAGTGAGAAAGAAAGAAATGAAATGATAAAAAAAGAACCGTATGAAAGGAAAGCATGTTGATAAAAGAAGTAATGAATTAAATAATGTAAGTGTGAAAGAAGGATGGGGAAAATCTATAGGAAAGAAAAATGAAGACGGGAATAATTAAAGACAAACAGGGATGGGTAAAAAAGGAAGAAGGATGGAATGACAGAAGGTAATGAGAAAAGCAGAAGCATGGAGGACTATTCGCTAAAGCAGCAGCTTTCATCTGTTACTTCATTAAGAGCTCTGGCTTCAAACTGGATCGGAGGATTTTCCCAGTGAAGTTTGCTTTCAGGGGAAAATAGCGTTGTCAGCTCATTTTTCTTGGTTGGTGTGGCTTGAGTTTTCAGCTGAGTCTTTTGAATGCTTCTGTCTCAGCTACTGTGTAGGCAGCTCAAGTTGCAGCAGTTCGATCTCGTAGGTTTTCCTTTTATTTCATATGTTTAAAGTTAAATTAAAGGTGTGTGTTATTTTCTCATCTTAACCCAGGCTTCACCCAAACTGTTAACATGATCGGAGAGAGTTTCAAGTCTTCACCAGCGAGGGTTCAGCCTTTAAAAAACAAACAAACAAATAAATAAATAAGATATTTTGGGGAAAGAATTTAAGGTATGGATGATTTATATCATAATATTTTGCATATTGTACTACATACATAAATGTAAGCATGATTATAACTAATTCCTTTTTTGTAACATCATTCTAAATGTTTATCACTTTATTCCCTTAACCATCATAGCAAGGGGGATTGACTTTTACAGTAAGAGCAACAGGTTCCTGTGTTGCTCACGCACCAGACCAAGCGTGAGGGTTAGACAGTCCGGAAGAGCAACATTCCGACACACACACACACACACACACACACACACACACACACACACACACACACACACACAGACAGAGCCTTTGTCATCATTAGCATTCAAGTCTTGTGTATTTTTCCATAGACATTCTCCTAGAGTTGAAAGAGAAGAGAACCAAAGCACACACAGCATTGTGTCCAGGTGCACTCACACGGAGGACTAGAATGCGGGCCTGAGTACTGATTCACAAAACACACTTTTATACTGATTTTACATCCTCAGCTCAGCGTCAGCTGGTTTGTCTGTTGACATTATTTCGTCAGTGCAAATCAGTCTTAGCCAGTGTGCAAGTTTTCCAGTGGTGTGCTGTATAGCTGAGGCTTTAGCTAATATTTTATATATATATATATATATATATATATATATATATATTATAATACTCATCATTTTTAGAAATAACAAAGTATAAATGCAAAAAAACCCTGCACATTGTGAAACCACAGGAAAATAAAGAGCAGTTAAGAACACATCAGTGTATTGCCATTGAAACTGCACCGTATCGCTTTCTGCGACTTTGAGAATTCAGAGGGTCATATTTCCTCTCTGTAGTCAGTTTTTTTTTATAGTGCATAACATTTCATTAGTAATTCATGTGTTTTATTGTTACAACTGTCCTGGACAAACAATATAATTTACAGTGTCTGTTGATTCCCTAGAAAAGGAAAAACAAAGTATTTGACCCAAGATGAAGCTTTTCTGTTTTTCAGAAGTCGCTTTTTGATACAGTATCCTGAATTTCTGCATGTATGATATGTGGCGTCTCAAAAAGGCTACCTTAAACCTCATCCTCATATTTCCCATAGCTAGTGTAGCTGCCTCACATCTCTTTCATTCTCTGTGTTCATACAGCTGTATTGGCTACCAAAGTCCATTTAAAAGTCATTTGCTGACATTGAGCCTAAGTTTACTGTGGTGATATAAGAGCTCAGCTGCTTTCATGTGATTTTGTTCAGAGCACAACTTAAATGAGGGCAGAGACCCTTTTTTTTTTTTTTTGGCAGAGCAGGGTTCAGTTGCTGAAACCCAGTAAAGATTTCACATCTGACCTAAAAAAATAAAATAAATAAATGAATAAAACAAAAGTTTGATTGGTCTGCACCAAACAAGGGAGCTTCCCCAAACATTCATTCCTTCAAAGCCTGACTTTTCTTCATCACTACGGCCTGCATGATCCGTAGCAGGGAGAGTATAAGAAAAATAACACTGGGCACAGCAGAAGATATTTAGAGGAGAGCAGAAATCAAGAGGCCCTGCTTCAGAAAGAAAAAACCTTTAGGACGGGGGTATGAGTTTTTATAGGCTAACAGGGATAAAAAGAGTGTTGGGGGCTCACATTGCCTTTAGCGCATGTATCGGAGAGTGAGTATGCAGGTGTTGTGGCTAGCTGCGTTTATACTGGACAGGACACTGTTCTTACAGGAGCTCTGGCCTCTGACTTGTACACTCACCCAGAGCGCGCGCACACACGCAATCACACACACACACACATGAACAGGCACGCAGCTAGTGCAACATGAAGCACACGGTGCATAACCAAACTATTCCTGTTGTGCTTTGTCATTCACTTTATGCCATGTGTCATTTTATAGCTGACATGGAGTTGGTCGTGGACAGAAACCAACAGTTCTTGTTGAGTGAGTGTTCAGTTTTGCTCGGCCCATGTAGACCTGGATCCTCACCCCCCGTGTATTATTTTTTTTTTTTCCCCCTCAAACAACCGTTGCAATGTTTGGACCCACAGTCCAAGAATATTTTGCTAAGTCAACTAGGTCAACCATAGGTTGGATGGTTGTCTGTTTCTGTGTTAGCCTGTGTCACCCCACGCCACCTCACTCCCAAAGTCAGCTGGGTTGGGATCCAATTTCCCCAGCATCTCACAATGGATAAGCAGCATAGAAAATGGATGGATGTTTCTGCAGGATTTTCTTGGTTTCTACTGACTGCTGAAGCCAAAATCTGCAAAGCGCTTACAGAACCTGCACAGGGTCTCATTATCGAAGGGAGAAGTGTAAGAAAGGAATTCTAAAGCATTAGATATACCAGCTAACACCATCAACCCACCATCAAGTAGAGAAAATGGGGAATGACCGTGACATTATTAAGAACAGGATGTCCGTCCAAAATTACCAGAAGAACCAGAAGAAACCTCATCATGGCGGCTGCTAAGAGGCCTACAGCAACATTAAAGAAGCTGCAGGAATATCTGGTGAGTTCCAGTTACTCCCTGCATGTGATCTCTTTTTATTCTTCACATGTCCGGGCTATGTAGGAGGGTCTAGGGCGACTAGACGGAAGCTCCTTCTCATTAAGAAAACATTCAAGCTCACCTAAATCATCCACCTGTTCCACCAAAGTAGAACTTTTTTTTTTGAAAAACTAATGGAATGCCTTGAAGGGTTTTGGAAGGGTTTTTGAGGAACCTGACCGATCTGGAGAATTTTTGCAAGGAAAAGTAAACACAATTAAGATGTCGTAAGCACTGGTAGGCTCTTACCCGAAAGGTGCTTTAACAAAGTGTTACGTAAGGGGTGTGCATTCTTTTGCAACTGTTTTTTCTTTTTCCTTTTTTCCCTTAAAACATTTCTAATTGTCTTTTTCACTTGGTTGTTCTATCGCCCAAATGGTGGAAAAGATCTGACATGATTCATCTTGGATTCGCCTTTTACAGAAACATCAAAAACAAAACCCTTCAATTTTAACAGGGGTGTGTATATTCTTCTATCTACCGTACATATAGATGAAATTTAGATTTTCAGTTTTACCACAGGAGAATCGTTCTACTTTCTGAGCCCCTCTCAACTACACTATGAAAGGGGAGGGGAGATAAAAATGTTTCTTTTTCCATTTGCCAAGCCCTGCATACTGGCGTGCACATATACAAACACACACAGCCCTTCCATTTTTAAACTCCCTTTTGATGGCAGCACCAATCAAAATGTATAGCTCTCTCTGTCAGCAAAGGAACGCTGGCACGGTCTGGTCTCATGTTGACCTTTCTGCGGTTCCTTTTTAATTGCATCTCTTTGGAGGTTTCAAAAAATGCGCTGATGGATTTAGAAGCTGTTGTGGGTTAGGGGCCGGATGGTACAGGGCCTACAGAGCGCTGGTGTGCAATGGGAGACGAGGGGTACCACACGTGGAATGGCTGCTTTTCTGCCTGATCAGCATTTTTCTCCATGGGCGCACGCTGGCACGCGGCCTTGGCATTAGGAGACGAGGCGTATGGCCACGGTTGTGTTTATGTGGTGCCAGAGCGCTTCTCTGGATAGCCTTATTACAGGGAAGAGGAAAATCTGTGCGCATGGCTGGGCCAAACCACGACTGCAGCTTCGAGTCCTGAGAGACAGAGCTAGCTCACAAGAAATATGGCTAGATTTAATGCTTTTTTTTCTGTACTTTTAAGTGTTTGTGTACTAATCTTTGGACTGAAATAAATTTACTGATGGACATTTTGAGATGACGGTCACGATGCAGAAACCCTATGGTTTTTGGTGAAAACATAACATAATAACGAACAAAAAATACAATGGCAATATGTTCAAAATAAAATCTATGCATCCTGCATCCGACAGCTAGGAGAATGATAACAAGCATGGTTTTTTACCACAACTGAGACAGTTCAGAGAATATCAGAGAAGTCGGAGTTGCCAATTATCTAATGAATATTGATATCTGGTCCAGAAAAGTATCACATTTTGGAAAGCATGTTTTTTTTTTTCCAAACTTAATATCTTAACATGCACTACTAGATCGTTTACTTTTGAAACCTAACACACCAAAGGTCTTTTGGCTGCGAATTACATTCTACTAATATCTTTCTTTCATTTTGTCCCAAGGGTATGCAAACTTTGTGCTCAACTGTGATGCCTTAGATAAAAGATTTGTCAAGGTAGCTAGCAAATTATTACATCACCACGTGACACATTACCTAACACTCATACATTTTTTCAGTGCCAGTTTGATGATGTGCAAAAAAAGGTGTAAATAAAATTTATTTGCTTGTAAGTTATTTATTTGTTGATCTTCAGTAACTACTTCATCTTGCTCAGGGTCACAGAGGAACACTGGGCATGAGGCGAGCATGCACCCTGAATGGGGCACCAGGCCATCACAGGGCTTGTGTATTGTGTATTGATTGTCACAAAGATCTTGTGTATTGAGCTGATATCATCCATATACTTTGATTTGCATATGGTGAATTTGCATATTATTATACCCCAAGATTTAAACACTATTATTCAGGCCTGTTCTGGGCCGCCTCAGCCCTGTCCAACACTCTTACTCGTACAAGTTTTGACAGCTCTGATTGGCTTGACGGTTAATAAAGGATTAAGTGTTTCCTGAGCTGCCATTCAGTTGAATAACGATGCAGCAGCTTGTCAATGTCCAGGCGTTTCCTGCAATCAAAGTAAGTGCGAGAACATGAGGATCTCTGTGAAACCTTCAGGCCCATGTGGCTCATGTCTGATTATAATGCCTGTTTGTTCTAAGGGGACTGCCTTCCCGTTCTTGTTGGGCCAAAGGACAGGGGATGAGGTCACAGGTCATGAAGTATGCGGCTCATGAATGCTGAATTTGGGCTTCTTTGGGTTTAATGATATGGCCCACCCAGGAGAATGTGTATGCACATGTGCAGTGACGATTGCTGTATTTTGTGCAAAACTATCACAGTCGTCTTCACTGAATGTCCATAAACACAGCTACACTTCTTTTTTTTTTTTTGTTGATTTCTATGTTGGCACATGCTTCTGACACACTAAACCTTAGATGGGAAACTTGACTCTAGTGCTGGATTCAGCATGAAAGTTATTAGGTTGTATACAGGACCTGTTGATGAACGAGTGCTTTGGCACCAGGGCAGGAGAAATAAAGGACTTGCTCATGTTTCACAGCTGAGATTAAAGCTAGATAGTGCTTATCTGATCCCTTCAGCTTAAAGGTATGACATCAAATATGTCTTATGCTTGTCATAACAGCAGCCTGCGTGCGTGTGCGTGCGTGTGCGTGCGTGTGCGTGCGTGTGTGCATGCGTGTGCGTGTGTGTGTTTAATCACCAACTTGTAAGTTTGGTACTATGTTATGCAATGAGCTGGTAAGGATGCAAGCAATTTCTCAACTGGTGGGTTGCGACCCAAAAGGGGGTCACAGGCCCTCTATGATTGGGTCACAGACTGCTCGAAAGAAAAACAAAGTGCAATGCAAATGATATTACAAAATATAAAACATATAAAACCGTAGAAAATTGTGACAAGCAAAAAAAGAACACCCTGTAGATATATAGCCAATATAGCCATTAAAAATGAAGCCAATAAAAAGAATTCAGTCATGTGCAGACAGTCACATTCATCTGTAAGCTATCATGACCACCATAGCAACGCATATATGCAGTGAAATTCCCTCTTTGGAAAAACTATGCAAGGTAAACAAAAATCTGCCCTGCATTACATAAAATATGGCTTTACGTGCACAGAAGATAAGCGTGGCTTGTTCAGACCTCAGATTCAGAAGGCATTTGGAGGCAAAACCCTCAAGCCATAAAGATAAGCCTGTGGAGGTTTTCAAAAGAAAGCAGCGGGATCTGGACACATCTCAAAAAATGATCAAAAATGCGTGCACTGTTCCGGAGAAAGCGCTTTCGACGTCGAGCAAACTTGCTCATCACGTTGCAAAAGTAAAAAATTGCAAAAGAATCCCCGTGTTTCCCATTGATTTGCACCTGCTATGATTTCAGCTTTGGTCTTGTTAAATGTAATTGTTACGTTTATGCATTTATCGTTGCGCTGTTTTTCCTATTGAGTGTACAATTTGTAATGCAATATTTGGCTCAGTGGTTTTTTATTTGTTAGGCTAGGTAAATTGCACTTACTCAATTTCACACTTTATTGAGCATTTGCATTGCATTTACTAACCTGATATTTTCCACAGTAAATATTTCATTACAAGGTACAAATTTAACGACTCAATATGTAAGTTGTTCTATTTCCTGTTATCTTAGGTGGTGAATGATTCTTTTCAACGTCATTAGGCCTATGCAATGAATAATTATTCATAGTATTAATAACATTTATATGCACTGTTAATACACACGCCTTTGTTTACTAGTGTTAGTTTGCAACTTGACCTCCAACATAAAATTTGGGTCCTGAAGCAAAACCAGTTGAGATGCATTGCAATAAAGCATGTAAAAAATAGTTTTGGGTGTGGCTGGAAGAAAATAGTGGTGATGAACAACTGCTTGGAACTTCATGTTGGAACGTTAATGAACCTAGTGTGTTCCGTGTATATAAAGGAGGTGCACATCTGCCGTCTACCAATATTATATCTCGTCATGTTCATCTACAGCAGAATGTCCCCCTGACAGCTCCTCAGACCTGCGTGCCAGCCGAGTGAGTTTTGTCTCACCTGCATTTGTGCATGCAAGTGTCAGGATGTGTTTATGAGGAAAGTCAAACTGCTGGACAGACAGGTTGGTAGATATTTTTGACAAAATAAGCAGTGCTAAGCCATTCCTAAACTTGGGTGCATCAAAGGCTTACACAAGTAAACATAGGAACTAGGTTCTAAACAAAGGATCCAGGCCTCGTGGGTGGAACTGGGAATTTCTACATTATTGATTTCACCCCGTCCAGGTGAGAAAGCATTGAAATCCAGTTCGTATGTTAGAAAGTTTAGGCCCCAAGTGCTTATGTTGGACTTTCATATGAGCCAAGAGTCATAAAAGATTCCAGAAGATGGGACTCATTTTTCTGTAACAATCTCCCTTTGGGTTTGTTGCTCTTTTTCCGTGATGTTTACCATTAAATCCTCTCCTCCTAGATACCGTCCTAGACAGCATAATGCAGGTTAGGAACAACAATAGCGGAGCAAGAGGTACAATTAGCACATGTTGACATTTACACAGTGTGAGAGAGATTAGGCAGGAATTGCGCTTATCTGTCATTGCCAATTAAAGCTGATTAGATGCAGATGTGGATGTGTTTTGGGGAAATCTGCTTCAGTGCTAGGCACATTTTTTTCTCAACAGCTGTTCTATCACACTCTGACCCCTCTCTACCCTTCCCTGTCTGGAATGTTACTCTTTATTATTAATGCCATATTTCAACCTTCCCTAGGATTTCCAGATTTTCAAATTTCCATAGGACGCAAAGAGAATAAATTCTCATACCAATGTTTTTTTTTTTTTTTGTTTGTTTGTTTTTCTTGCCCATGCTTGTTTCTTTGTTGATCCGAAATGAAAAGTTTAAGAGTGCTCCATGGTAACGCGTTTCATGTGATTTGATGCTTTTTAGTTCCCGGGTTTGTTTTTGGAAACACTTTCTGTACTTTATTATTCGGCAACACATTTAACCTGAAGAGTGCCGTTTTTTTTACACACAAGTTTTGTAGCTAATACTTCACTATTCTCCTTGCTCTTTCCTGTTCTTGTCATTTGCTTTCCCAGAAAATAGTGAAACCACAGTCTTATCAGTTTCCATTGTGTTCTCCCAATCATAACTTTTTGTCAGGGACTACAGCATTCCTGCTCCTCACTGTTTTTTCTATTCCTTCATCGCAACTACTGGAGTCAGCATTTCTGTGGTACAACATCCCATTCCTGTTCTATCCTGTTCTCGTCCATAGAGGCAGGTGCCCCACCAATTATTTCAGCCATTCAGCAAATATTAATCTTAATAAAGTCATGATTTAACACTCTTTTTTTAAAAACTTTTTGAGTCACAAATGGGGTAAAAAAATGTTTAATCCAATTATCTGTTGAAATGCTTGCATTTCTAGATGTTGCGCAATCGTGGGGCAGAGCGTAAAGTGCCCCACTTGGCTGCCATAGTGTTATTATTGCACCTAGTGATCAAAATGGGAACTGCAACAAGTGCTAGTAGACATGCATATGGGTTAATGTTTTTCTGCCCCGTGCTCGCTGTATGAACAGTCATGACCGGGGAGGGGGAGATTGTGGAGTAAATAATGTCCATATATCAGAAATACATGTGGAATACATATTTCTCGCTCAGAGGCTGGGGAAAAAGAAGAAATGTTTTAATTTTCCAATGCCCAGATTTTTGGGCTAGTTTCAGGTATTTTATGGTGGTTTTTTGAGGTGTAGTTAAGATGGAAATTTTGCTGAAACCCGGTTAATAATATTGCCTCAAACCCAACTGAAGGTACGTCTAAAGCCGCTCATATGTAGCCGACCCTCTACCGAGTATAGGGCTGCTCTAAATATTCACAAGAGGGTAGACTATTACATTTTTGCATTGTTTGAGATGATATTATTAATATTGGTTTGCCTCACCAAAGTCTCAGGCCATGAGTCGCTGATGAATCGCAGCACTACCAAGTTGCTGCTTTTGGACTCTTGAGCAAGGAACTTAATCCACTCTGCTTCAGAGGCACTGTACCATGGCTAAGCCAGCACTCTGTCCTCATTGTACTTGACATGTGTGTATGCATAATGAGAATATAGTCTCTCGTGAGGCTTGCATGCATAAAATCCCGCCGTGGCACCCAAGTTTTTCTGTTTTTGTGCAGCTCAACACACAAAACAGGCATTTTTAACTCCCTGTACCACAGCAAGGCCCAGACCTGCCCTTTAACCACATGGCACTCACAAACCTGTAACCAAGACACAGTATATAGAGCAGGAATAGCATCGCTCACTCTCAGGAGGAAATTTCAGCAGCAGATATGCCTATTAATTTCTTTTGAAACTCCTTAAAGAAGTGCAAAAACAAATAGCAATATTAATTAAACCTCCAGGTCCGTCATTATTCACCTTCAGGCCACTGCTTTTATTTTGTTGATAAGTAAATTGTCTTATAGCACGTTGGTATGCTTTTAGAAAATTTTTTACTCCGTAATAATTTTTTGTGGAGTTCTTGAAAATTATTTGGGGGGGGGGGACGACGACAGACTTTCGTATTTACAATGGATTCTTTGAAAGTTTGAGTCTTAGCATTGAGTTTGGAACAGAGCCAGAATGCCCGGACTCTTAAATTCAGAGAATAATAGGAGCCTTTTATAGAAGGTTTGCGAGGAGAGAGGCCACACTTTCATACACACATACGCTCAGGTAGCTGCCACCATGCACACACAGAGCAGCCAGTGTTCTGGGGGTTGAGGGATCTCCTGTGATTGATTTGGTCGCATAACACGTGTTGAACTCCAATCACTACTTCATTCCGCTGCCTGCTCTCAGTTTGTCTGTAGTTTTCAGTACTACACGACGCCGTTGTCATTATTAATGTGTGTGCCTGTATATTCTTTCTTTAATATGCTTGTTCTCCTGAAAAACACAGCTGCGCTGGTTTTTTTTTGTTGTTGTTGTTTTTTTTTTGTGTTAATTAATGTTTGAACTGCACCACAGTCTCGTCATCTCAGAAGATTCAGACATCCCTTACTACTCCACCCAGAATAGCAACAAAACATAACAACCTGATGCTCTTTTCTACATTTTTATTGGTATTTATTTGCATTTTTTTTTTTTTACACAATGCTATTGTACAAATATATACACTTTAAATGACCAGTATACAAATAAAGAGCTTCCCCAAAAAACAGGGGAAAACATAAACATGCATATTGAAAATATTCAGAAATATTTCCAACGTTTCCTATTGTTCACATAGTTTGGATGTTTATACCCACTGACCAGCATGACTTTAAATGGCACATCCAGCCCAGTCAAACTGTTTGTCATTGTTGTTGTTGCATGTAGTTTTAAAAAGAGATAAAAGGTGTCTATACTACATTTCCATCCAGAATCACCAGTCTCATTCAATGAATATACTCAATTACATTTAAAATTAGGTCTCGATATTTTGGTGCTTTCTGTGGTTTCCTATTCAACCTGGCAATTAACGGACAGGTTATATCAGGTGTGTTTGTGCAGGAAAATAACTTGTTTGTGTGGAGATTTAACAGTTTTATTTTTATGGTATTTAAAATGTTTTGTAACTTTAAAAATGTTTTTTCTTAAATTTATTATAATTTTTTTTTTTTTTTTTTTTTGAAGCCATGGAAACATGTATCTATCCATTCAGATAGTATGTTAACCAATCTCAATCAATGCTGCGTTTTGTTGCTGACAAATACCAGGGTTGTGTTTGTTTTTAGCATAGAATTAGCAAGTAGACAACATTTTGTTAACTAGCATCCAAGCTAATGCCATGAGGACATGTAAGGACATTCAGTGATTTACATAAAAAGTCTAATTTTTTAAATGAATAATTTACTTTTATTCTGTAATTTAGGTCACACAGTTGTGCGTTCAAAGAGTTCCCCGTAGTTAATATAATATCACTGAAGACGAGAAAAAAAGCACAAAAGGACTTAATTTTCTTCTTCCCATGACTTCCTACTGAACATCTGATTTATTGAATATTACAAATATTACACAGGGGTGAATGTGTTCAGGTACCAGTTTTGAGTGAACACAAATAAAAAGTCCATTTTCATAGCCTATAATTGGCGACTCCTGGTTTAAGCACGTTAAATGGATTCACACATTAATGCAAACGTAACGCGATTTGTAAACTTCTTAATGATTATATTTCTAAAAAGTAAAAAGTGCTGTACTACATTTAAATTGCATTTTACTGTTACTTTTTATACATACTTGTAATATGTACCATCAGTGGGACACAAATGACACCACAATCATAGAATTATGCAGCCAATGTCTCTTTTTCTCGTCACCTTTACATATTAAATATTAATACGGAAACAGTACTCACTAGAGCATTCTATGAAAATGTACATTCCTTTGAAATGTATGTTATCAACTTTCTTGATTTTTATGTGAGAGCTCTTGTCTAAACCGGCTGAGGTGCAGAGTGTTTTTTATTGCTTACTCACTAGTGTTGTGAGATGATGAGTGTAAACACATTTTAAAATATTCATGCCTGTCTGATGCAGATAATAAAATATACGTACTGATGGGGATTTCGGTAGAAGGTTCATATTTCTAAATTTAGTAGCCCTTGTTTCTGGAGATCCACTTGGGAGGAAGGACAATAAAATCTAGGCTCAAGTATAAGAGGGGCTTTAGAGGCTTTAGTTAATTTCATCTCTACCCGGACTTTTAGCTACTTACTCTGTCTGACTGGCTTTGCGAATAATCCTTGGATTGACTTGTTGGTACCAGCATGTTTAATTCTTCAAAGATTTAGCGATTTTGTTGTATTGATTTGTATTGATGTCTGCTTCATAGTCACAAGATGCAAAGGAAGAACTTCGTATTTATATACCAAAACTTACAAACAGTATTGTACATAAAATTGCAGGAAAGTGTTGACTTCGTGTCTCACAATCAAAAGCATCAATTACCAGTCTTTAAGTAGTAAGACGTCCTCATCTTCATTTTCCAGCACACATGTTGGAGCACACCTGTTCACCATATAAAACTGCTCGAGTTCCACACTCAGAAACAAATTGCCTAAAATGGTTCAACCATCGATTTGTGTGCTACATTTTTGCCAAAAATACTATTTTTGGTTTTGATTGAAGACACTCAAATAGGCAGCATTTCTCGCCATCTCTGTCTTTTGTTTCTTTTGCTGAAATTGTGAAGACAAGGTCATAGAATTCAAGTTTGCCATGCCCTTTAAAATCACCCCAAGTATCAAACTCAGGATGGCTTTACAGTGTTCATGTTGTTTGCAACACAGCAGTCTTGTATGAGTGGCATCTCGTAGTCCAAGTAATCTTTCTGCATAGCCGATTGAGAGGTCATTATATCCGGCTGCTTTTGGGGCAGGGCTCCATTGTCCCAACCTACTTTAACACCTTCCAATTCCAATTGTGAAGGGTCACAGCGCAGGTGCAATTGTGCTCTTTTTTTTCTGTGCCTGTACCAAGCTACACCGACAGCAACAGCCACCGGCACTAACAGAAGAAGAATAGCCAATGCTGGCATGAGCATTGTTGTAAGCTGTGGATCCTCTACTCGCGCATTGATGTGCTGGTTTAATGTCCGAGCCTCTGTGCATACACTGTTTACATCACTGGGCTCATCCAGTGGACTGGCACAGATGGAATATGTGGAATTAGGAAGCAGTCCACGCAGTGTGTACTCTGGATAAGAGGCTGGAATGTTGAGTTGCTTTGGACGTTTATCTGAGCCTGAGAGGTTTCTATAAGTTAGTTTGACCCCACGCATATATGGACGCCTTTCAATGTAGCGATAAAGGTCCAGCAGTATAGTGGAGCTTGTTACTGTTTGTGCCAAAATTTCAGACATCACGGTGACTGTTGCTGTAGAGGCATTTTCAGGTAGAGCCAAATCCTCCTTATTCTCACAATATTTCCCTGAAGTCCCATGAGGACAAGTGCACTCAAAGTGACCCTGATGATCCAGCCAACATGTGCCTCCGTTCAGGCAGATCTTAGATGAACAAAAACTCATGTTCAGATCGGAGTCTGTACTGCTGCTTGGGGAAGCTGGGACTGGAGGCAGAGGATGACTGTCTGTCTCTGATGAAGGTTCGTCACTGGGCTTAAGAGGGGGAATTGCCTGCATTGTGCTATGCAAAGTGGTGATTAGAGGTGGGGCCAGCGTGGTGGTCTTAGCTGGACTGATGGTAGTCCTTGCAGGGCATCCGAAGTCATGATGTCCTAGTCTTTCCAGGACCTTTCCTGCATTTCGGGGTGGGAAATGACAGCGGGTTTCCTCTGTCCTTCCCAGAAATATCTGTTTATTACGCAGCCAGCTGGGAAACCAGGCCAGTGTGCAGAGGCAATTAAAGGGATTCTTTGCAACAGTAAGTTTTTTCATATGAGGGAAGAGCACAGTCATGCTATCAGGCAAGCTCTGCAGGCTAAGGTTGCTGATGTCCAAATCCTGAAGCTCAGTCAGGTTCTCAAAATGTTCCCACTTTAATGGACCCATGGGATTGCCAGCTAAACTGAGTTTGACTAAGCCCCTTGTCTCCCACAGCACTGGAGGAAAATCCTTTAGTTGATTGTTCGAAATATCCAGCTCATGAAGGTTCTTGAGGCTACCCAGGAATTCCTGATTCAGGGTGCTCAGCCCTAATCCACCCAATTTAAGTGACTCTAATTTGGGTGTCTGAAGGTCAGCTGGCCCTAGTGAAGGGATTGTATTGAACCGCAGATCCAGTAGGAGCAGATTGGGCATTTTAAGAGCAGGTACCATTGTCAGCTCATTTCTGTAAAGCTTTAACTCAAGTAACTGCTCCAGATCATCAAAGGCTGCAGGATGTATGGTCCTTATGGTGTTGCTGTGAAGATATAGCCTTTCCAGCAACTCCAGTCCAGCAAAACTCTCCTGAGAAATATGGGTGATTTGATTAGCTGAAAGATCCAGGTTACGTAGGGAAGTTAGTGGCTCAAACACATGATCTGGCAGTTCATTCAGCTTGTTCTGACTTAGGTCAAGCATCTCTAGGTTCTCCAACCCAATAAAATCTTCCTTGTCTAGGGTCTCAATGCCATTCTTGAAGACATACAGGTTTTTTATTGATGCAGGCACGTCAGAAGGCATGGTGGTGGCCTGGCGTGTATAACAGAAAATGGTGTCCGGAACTGAACAGGAACAGTCTTTTGGACAGTTAATGGCCAATGCCCAGGATACCAACTGCAGATAGAGGAGCAGGGGTAGCAGCAGACAGAGGAAGGGCTTCATGTTGCTGCTGACACTTAGCCCTAAAACGAGAAACACAACATCTTGTTAATGACCAAGTAAAAACCCTTTAAAGTAATATGAAAATGGTACTGTACAATATGAAAACAA
This sequence comes from Notoglanidium macrostoma, assembly GCA_030068235.1. NCBI lineage: Eukaryota > Metazoa > Chordata > Actinopteri > Siluriformes > Auchenoglanididae > Notoglanidium > Notoglanidium macrostoma. Next base: position 13,950,564 of record JAQQZR010000008.1, on the reverse strand, counting down.
GAACATTACATTATTGCAAATAAGGTTCCTCAGTGGTTCTTTGGATAGGCTTCTATCGTAAAGGGATTTTTATTTTATCTTCTCTAATACAGAAACACTCTCTTTACCATTCCTACCACATGTTGGATTTGGGATTTCTCTGAAGACAAATTGTTGTTTTGGCAAATTGTCATATAAAAACCAACTGCGTTGACCCATACTAAAATGTGTCCTGTGTTAATACATGTAAAGCAGGATAATTTGTGTTTATTTTTACAATAAATATTGTTTTTTTTTCTCTAATTTTAGTGATGGACACAGATTAGTACGGGGTTAGAGTAACAAAATAACCCTTGCTGATTAACGCTTGCAAACAATCTCCCCGTAAAACAAAACCGCCACCTGTGTATCGACCACTGAATGTACATGAATAGATTAGTACGTCAGGGGAGGAAAATAAAGTGACAGCCTGAAGGTGCATATACAGAATTATAGAAAGCTATAACATCGCCTACAAAATTCATCACGATTGTTAATGGCCTTGAAAAGATGGGAGGAGACCTCAGGTATTTCCTGCATTCTCTCTTGGGTGTGATGTGGACAGTGTTTGGGGGGGAATGAGAGCAGGTGTATATTTCAGGTTCATGTTGAGGTGAAATTCTTACTTTTATTAGACAGTACTGAGATGGATGTTATTTTTTTTCCCTTTGAAACCTAGCCATAGGAAAAATATAACCTGACCTCCAATTCATTCAATATTTCATTATTTAAGAAGAGAGGACATGTACAGAGACATTATGTACAAATAAGTGTTAATAAATTATAATGTGCTCAGTGTGAAGCATCCACCTATGGGTTCATTAAAATTTGTCCCTGTAGCTTAAGATTATACCTGGATTTTAGTAAACTGATTTCCTGAGCTGTGGGTGTACTGTCTAACTTGTGCACCTCAAACTTGAAGCCTTTCAGTTATTTTGCCGAATTCAGCAGAATTTTTCATCTTAATTATATAAATAATTGTAGACTTACAACCAAAATTAGTATAGTTTGTTATATGGTTAGCGCAATTTATCCACTTGCTATCCACCTTAGCCTGAGGTTGGATAGAACAACTCTACAAATCTCGTCAAGTGTCAATGGCATTAAATTTAACTTTGTTTCCGAGACACGATGACTCATGTCATTCATGTCTTCTCTACTGTTAGTCTGGCGGTTACCTGAGGAGAAGTCTCATGAATCGTATTTTGAAACACAAGTTGCAATGCAGTCATGAATCACACCTTAACTGGCAGGAAGGAAGCTCAAAAAGATACAGAGCTGGTTTTTGCAAGTTGGCTCTACTGCCTAAAAGCAGGTCGGGTTGCGGTTCGACAAAATACTTGAATGACTGCCGTGCCCTTACAGCCAGTGAAAAAGGTTTCTGGTGGCTACACACGCGCTGTTTTTGTCTGTCCGTGTTGTCATCTGAGTAGCAAAAGAAATGTATGAAATATTAAGACTTGGCAGGAGATCAAATAAGCACAACAGGGTCTGAGGAAGATGTAGTTCAAAGAGGTCTGATGGACAGTATGATGTCAAGTTCACTCTTTCTAGACTTTTTTTGACTCGTATTATCGGTATTTCCAGAAAGAGAAACTGCTGATGTTTGGTGAAGAGCAGAAGGCATAATTAGTATTTTTATTGTAGGTGCTGCTGGAAAACCCATTTAGACATTGCAGATAACACAAGAAGTAAAAGAGTTTGCCATGGTCAGTTAGTTTCAGAAGTCAGGGGTCAATGTTGTCCCATTGAGTACTGTGGGAATGTAGTCATTAGAATTAATTTAACTGTTTCTTTAAAGAGCCAAATAGCTTCTACGCATCACGAGGAATGCAGAATGATACTTATAGCAGGTGTTTCATAGGCACAAAGTAATTTAGAATTCAAACATGATAGAGGAGATTATTTAAAACAAAATTAAAAGGACAAAAGGATAGAGTTTATAGAGTGGACACAGTGAACGAGATAGTAAATACTACTCTAGAAACTAAATACTTCCCTTTTAATTGAAAATATGTCCTATTGAATTGAAAAATATTACATATTTCTGCTCAGCACAGGTATAAAGAGTGGTTATCCGAGTTACCTTACACTTCCTGTCTTAAACCAGGCTGGCCATTGTCCTCTGACGTCTCTCATCTACAAGAAGTTTCCACTCATAGAACTGCTGATCACTGGAGGTTTTTTGTTGTTGCTTTTTCACACCATTTTGTGTAAACTATGGAGGTTGTTGTGTGTACAAATGCCAGGAGATTAGCAGTTTCTGACCAACAACACGCCACGCCACGTCAAAGTCACGGGAATCAGTTTCTTTCCCCACTCTGATGTTCGATATGAACTTCTTCAACTGAAGCTGCTGACCCGTGTCTGCATGATATTATGCATTGTGCTGCTCCCACATGATTGGCTGATTGGATAATGGTGGGTTTGTCGTGTATGGCTTCCAGTTATATTTACGATGTTACAGCACTAGTAAAATGCTTAAAGACATGTTGAATTTCTGTAAATCACTGTAAGTCCCATCTACACCGCTCATTTAGCAGATTTAATTTCATAAAACATGAAATTGAAATAAAGAGCATTCAGCATCATGGGGAAACAACACTCTACAGTAGCCCAGATGGACTGATCTGGCAGAAGGTACAGGACAGGCTTGGAAAAAAAAAGATAATTTTGTTTCATAACTAAACCTTTCCTGGTTACATTGGTTAAGACGTTGGACCTCTGATCGGAAGGTTGTGAGTTCAAATCCCAACAACACCACTTCTGGGCTCTTTTATAAGACCCTTAATACTCAACTGCTCAGTTATAAGTCACTCTGGATAAGGGCATCTGCTGAATACAGTAAATGTGAATGTAAATTTCTGGCTTTCTATGCACCTTGTGTTTTGTCTGACTGAATTCAAACCAGTGCAATAAAAAACTATCAGGCATGATTAGAGCTATAATAGGAGTTCTCTAACAGAGTTCCCGATACCCATCAGCATCTCTCTGCTGTCTGTGCCTTTACTTTTCTCCTTCTGGCAGCCAATCTTATCAGCGAGTAAATGAGAACAACCTCTTGTGGATTACCTCAAAGCTCTCCACATAACTTGAGTGCTGAGTGACTTCTGACTGCAGGGATTTTAACTTAAGTGCCTGGACATTGTATGTTGATGGGATGGAGAAAGGTTGTCATTCAAAGTGGCTCAGAATTTGAGCACTATAATTAATGCCTATTTCCCTGTCATATGTTTTTGGGGTGCAGCAGCCGAGTCTGAAGCGCATCTCTTAATAACACGTTCTCATAAGAGCAGAAGGAGCATTACACTAGTACACCGACTCAGAATACCATCAGTCTAAAACTCTGCTTGGGTGGGAATATAGTTTGAAAAGTGCACAGACAACACGATCTTTATTTACTTATTTCTTTTTTTAATTAAAGTGCTAATATAAGTACTAAGGAAGAGGGAGGGTTTTTAGAATTTTTTTTGAAGACTGCCAGTGCCTCCTCTGTTCTGGCACATAGGTGGTGGAATGAACTTTCACAAGATGTCTGAACAGATAAGAGCCTTGATGCATGTCTTCGTTGTACAGTGCTAGGGCAGAGGATCGGCGGGAGCGTGGTGCAGTGTGGGGTGTGAGAAGTGCTTTGAGTGCACTGGACTGTTGATATAACATCTGGCCTTCTGTACAAAATCGACCATATCTTTAGCGGAATTTGAAACTACAGAAACTAATTTATTGTTTTTAAACACTGGTCCTTAATGGCACGAGTTTATTCTTGGAAAATCCTTTAATCAGAGATGTGTGTGATGTGTACAAAAGAAAGAAAGCCAAAGATGACTTGTGAAAAGAACTTTTCTCCCCCTTTGGCTGCCTTTTCAAAACCTGAAGTCAAAAGAAAAAACAGGGGTGAATAAATGAAGTTAGCAAGAGGAAGGAAAAGCTTTGTCAGCAAAGAGGCAGCCAAGAGCAGGAACTGAAAGAGCAAAGTGGTGCACAGAAGCTAGAGCTTCACAGGACCCACATTAAGAGAACTTGCCTTCAGAACAAAGCCCGGGAACTCGGAGTAGGAGGTAGAGGCAATTGATGGTTTGCATTGGGTAACATGGGAGAAGAAGACTTTTTTATGCACGTAAAGCAAGCGAACAGAGTGCACTCCGTATTATGAAGGCCTTTGCCAGCGCCTCATAGGCTCCTTAGGGAAGAATGCCGGCCTCCATGTAGCACAGTTTAAAATGAAAACCAGAGCATACCTCTGTGCTGCGTTCTTGACTGTTCTCACTCCTACGCACACAGGTAATATATCATTTATAGTAGTAAAGAAGCATTACGGTCATTTCAAGAGCAGCTGAGACCCGTCTGTGTGATGTCCAAGTGAGATGGAATATCAGACCGTCTTCATTCCCCAGGAACCTGCTACAGGAAATACATTTAATTCAGGAACCATTCAAGCCCACCCCCGACTCACCGTAGGATCACGGTTGGACCCCTTTACCCACAATCCGTCATCACTGCCACCATCCAACAACAGCAGCGTATGCAAGAGATTAAGAAGAAAGAAGAGAAAAGCTCAATTGGGAGAATGTAAAGCAGAGGCAGAGGAATCTTGTACCGACAGCAAACCATGTCAGTAATGTAAACTATGAAACTCTGGCACGAGTGTTATCTTGAGTTTGTTCTCATACTGCAAATTACGTGACGGAGTATTTAACTTTGTTCACTGTTGTAAATACCTTGCTCTTAAAGTTTATATTTTATATTAAATGTTTTCACTTGGCTATCAGTGCCAATATGCACGACGGTTCAAAGGAATCTCAGAACTGCCCTGTAGGTGCTGAAGTGAAGGCGAAACCATACTTTAACTAAGTGCGGGGTAAACTCCGTCCTAGAAAATGACGGACAAACACAAGAAAAGACACATCAAGCCTTCTGTTGTTAAATGATTGACCCTGAGAAGTTAGCAGAAGCTAGCAAAAGTAACATTCAGTTATGTGCTCCTTTCAAAGCCACACCCCAAAACACATGCCTGGACAATGACCGCGACTGATTAAAAGGTTTCAGGCTGGATGGATGCTCAAAAACTGTCACCACACAATAGCAGTGACCGCTAAAGCTCCAGTAGTGCATTTTTAACTGAATGGGTATGTAATGGCCACTACTGCTGAGAAGAACATGCTGAATGTCTTTACTGCATTATATTAATCAGCTTGCCAAAGCTTTAAATGTGTTTAGTTGTCCAAGCCCCCATCTCATGTCAAGCATGCTTATCGCTTTGTCAGGAGCCAAAACTCGTCTCCTCTTTTGTTTGACCCGTGTCTGGCAGATATATCAGAGATAGCGATGTCGTATTTGCCACAGATAAACAGGTAGGATTTCAGAGGCAGGTGGTTTGAGCGTGTCATTTCCTCCAGGCTAAACTGCAACCCTACACCTCCAGCGTGAGTGTGCTAAAGGCAAGGGGACGGGTATTGCAGTTGAGTAGAGCAGAAATGAATGGCTGCAGTTTGTCTATTTCTTTGGCTTGTGCCGGGGGGATTAGAGAAGGCCAAATGTTACACCTGTGGACAGTCAGACAGCAGATACACACACTTGTTGCTGGTACTGTGTCCCCCATCAGTATGGACTTATCTGTAATCTTTTATCACGGAAAGAGCTCAGACAGAGCGGCTGCAAGGAACTTTTCTAGCACAAAGCTCTGCTGTTGGCTGCGACTCCCCCTCTCGCATGTCAGTCAACACCGAGATACTTCATTTTGATTACCTCCTCATATGATGCCCTTTGAAAGCCTACAGCCATAATGCCAATATTGTTCTCTGCGTGACTCGACCCAAGCTGTTCCAGAGTGTTTAACAGTGTCTTTTAATAATTTTACCACATGTTGAAATAAGTTAACATTGTTTTGCATTAGATCTGAGATCGGTGGGGTCATGGGTCATTCATCCTGGGACTGAGACAGGCTTGACCTTATGGGTGGGTTTTCTTTTGTGACTAGTTCCTCTTAAAGTTTCTTCCACATGTCTTCTTTTCTGGGAATTTTGCCTTTAAAGATCTTAATTTCTGTAAAGCTACATTGTGACAATGTCCACTGTGACAAGCATAATAAAAATGAAATTCAACTGAATTGAAACTGAGGTTCAAATATTTATCCCTATCCCTTGGTCTAGAATCCCTCACCAGGTAACTAGGAACAGAATGTGGATGAAGAGATGTCGTCTGTTGCTTTTTTTCCTCAGAACTAAAGATACGGTAGAGAAGTTTGTTTTAAAACTCAAAGTCCAAACCAATCTAGCCTTCAGCTTCAGTGTTCCCTTCAAAGTCACTCCCCAAACATACAAATTACAGATTATAGCCTGTCAGTGTTGGTTTAAGTTTGTTTACCCACATTCTACATTTCTCCTCTTCAACACATGTCTGAACATACCAATGAACTCGAGCACACTTAAGTACAGTCTCTTTTTGCAAAAATCCAAGAATGAATGGAATCCAAAACTGAACAAGCCTGCCATAACATCTCTTTCTTTAGTCTTAGTGGCAGTTGGGCTGTTGTCAGGGTCATCTTTGTATACTGTCAGAGTCCCGTGTGTCTGTTTCTCAAAGCTGGAAAAACGTACTGAACACGCCATGTCGCACGACATCACCACGGCACATTGAGCATGGACAAAGTAGCTAAGATCTGATGATCGGACTATCGCTAAAATCTGTACTCTTGAATTTCACTAGCAATCTGCATTTCATTGTGCAGTGAGTTGGACACACATACGTGCACACACTTTGACTACTGAAGGGCAGGTATCTTGGACGTCTGCAAAGTTCAGACCACACGTGAGTCTTTCTTTATAGACCCCTTTACATAAGCCTGTCCAAACGTACTGTTTACAGTAACAGCGTTCAGATAAATTAGTGCTACGCACACATTCCCCCAAATCTTATTTTGCTAACACACCTTTTTTTTTCCAGCAGAATGAATGATTAAATATGAGTAACAGTTTGTGAGGGCAGAAAAGGGTGAAGGACAGAAGCCATTGTTCTTAGTTGTGCCATGTCGCTGGCTCTTGTCAAGTGCATCAATCTCTCCTCCCTGACCTTTGGAAACCCTCCCATTCTATCACTCACTCCTGAATTCTACATGCCATCAGCATGACGCCTTTACTATAACCCGTGAGCCAATATAAGTATGTTGAGGCTTTGAGTTCAAAGTGCTAACTGCATATATAGACTTTTTTTGACTCGGATTCTGTTGACAGCTTTTTCAAGACTGTATTTTCCTCATTCTTGTTGATACTTTACGACTAACAGACCATTTGTAATACCTGTTTCACTGGCTTTTTATGCCAGGAGGCATTTTCTATAAACCCCACACTCTCGCACATAACACCATGGAAGCACATGAAAGATAAACAACATAATATGATCCTTCACTCAGTTTTGTGTACTTTGAAGCACTTGCTTGTTGTTGGTCTTGAGCCAAGTCCCCACAGGCTTGGTGGCACCACACAGCCTGCTTCCAGCTGTAGAGCACTTACAGCACCACGAGGATCTACTGCACTATTGCCATTCACCCGACTGAAACTCAACAAATGGCATGGAAAAACCTCAAACCTACAGTTTGCACACTGTTAAGACCCTAAACCTAGAATCCTAAGAGGCTGTTCACTGTGCACTTCCGAGGTGACCCTAAGAACAGGGGTTTCAGACTTTTTGCAGACAGGGACCCCTTTAATTATAAAATAAATTCCTTCAGCACAGATTCCTTTTATGGACGTGATCCAATATGGACATAATTCAAATCTTAGCCTCGTTATTTAAAAGTAATCCATTTGACCTGTTTATTGGAACCATAGAGCTTTTTTTTTTTTTTTAGGTTAACTTCACACTTGCAGAACACATTAGGTTGAAGTTGACGTTATTTATAGGCCTACGTTTTGAGCTATTATCCATTATCAAAGCAGCTGGTCAAACAGGCTAATACCTATAAGATCTCAATTAATAAATGTTATAACTTTGATAATGATGGGTTGTGATTTTCACCACTGTAACAAAATAATATAATCACAGCCTCGTGGGATTCCCAAGATGCCACTTTGAGAACCAAGACCCTACAGGTCCTGCGTCAGACGTGGCTGTCATAGCGAAGTGGTAGTTGTGGTATGAAGTATCAAAACCCTTAACTATATAAGTAACATTTGGGCATTTCAAGCATGCACACCTCTGCAAGACGGTGGTGAGCAACACCGGAAGTTCTGTTTACAGCCTACGCAGTCTCGCAACACACACACTCGCCACATTATACAGCGGATTTCATTTGAACCAGTCCTTTGAGTGTTCACGCTTATTATCACCAGGCGGGGCTTGTCAGAGTTGTCCGAATAGTCTGTGTCCTTGTGCAGGTAGGAATGGAGCGCACATGTCCTACTGTCAGTGCACGACCCAGCAAGCTCGAAGACGCTTTTACATTTAACCCACTACAACCAAACAGAGAACTGAAGAAAATAAACTTGAATGCTCAACCTAAATAACAGAATGTAGAACACAGATGCTACTTCTGATGCCGCACTAAGCAAATAGCCCACATGCTAACATGATGGATGTACAGTTGTGGTCAGAAGTTTACATACACGCATGAATGTCATGACAGTGTTGTGCTTTCAATGATTTAATTGCACTGTTCATTTTCTGCGGACGAAAGATTATACAACATCTTTAATAGAAAAAAAATAGAAGAAGTAAAAAGGAAGTTAAGAGGCTTTGGCCTTGGCAAGTTAAAATACATTTTGGACCATACAGCACACTGAGTTAATAATCTACTTGGCTGTATGTAAATCTCTGACCCTTCATGTATAATTTTGCTGATTTCAGAAAACCACAATTAAATTAAAACCCGTGCACCGAATTCATGTTTTGTTTTAAATTACAGATGTATGTTACATGATACAATACGATCATTGTGCAACAGAAAAAGAACAGTTGAAAGAAGTCCTTGAAAGTGCAGTATTGATGTCCATGATGATATTCACGTCTGTGTATGTAAACTTCTGACCGCAACTGTATATATGTGTGTGTGCATAAGTGTGTGAATACACTCTAAGGCTTAGCCTAAAACAAACATGAGCAGGATGTCTCTCTGCGTTGTATTTTTAGACGGAGCTTTGTCAGACGCTAAACTAAAGGTTTGCTAAGCTTCAAGAGAGAAGACACAGACTGTCCATATACAAAGACACTAATTTATTACTGCCTGCACCAGGGGCTACATTCCTATAAATATTTGCGTGTGTGTGTTTGCAAGACATGCCCTCCATGACTGCATTATACAAGCTACGCTTTCTCTTTCTACTGTTGGTCTGTCAGTTTAAGGGTTTGGAAGAGTCGTTGAGCAATTAGTGTGTTTAGTATTGCGTGTTCTGGCTTGAGGCTGTGGTCTGCTGCCTCCTGGCTGAGAATAGAGAGGAAGCATTATTCCTTGGCTTTACGGCCCTTGTAAAACCTGGGGCAGTACAACCGTGGACTTCACAAGCGCATCCACACAGACGTAGCAGCATGCCTGACCATGCCACTGAATAATCCCTGGCATATCAGACAGCTGCAGCAAGGCGCCAGTGACCGTTACCTTCCATACACACACATACAGGTATTTCTTGTCACTGCTTACTCCTGCACTGTAAACTGTAAAATCCATCATCGAGGTCTTTCACAACATGTATTAATCACTGCCCCAGGCACCTCCATTCTCCCCAATAGTCACATCTGTTAGACACTCTGCTCCATTCAACTCTTTCAATCAGTAAGAATCCTGATCGGGTCATTTCTGAGAGCCTCATTGAGACCGAATGTGCTGTGGCTTTTACATAAGCGACTGAAAAACAGCTCTGTGGTTTTAATCGCGATTCGTAAAATTCAGCCGGAACAGCAAGTTCTTTTATACAGAGTATTGCTACGGTTTCCTCTCAGGTAGCACTGATCGAATCAAACGGGTTTATGTTCTGCAGAGACACCCTTTAACACTTACTACAGAGGTTACAGACGGGTTAACCGAAAAAAGCTCACCAGCGTATATGAATCTGTTCTTCTCCCTCCCTTTCTTAATTCTCTCTCTTTCTTCACTTGTTTTCCGAGAGGCCTGCTGATTCTCTTAACTCCTCTACCGCCTCTGGAAGAGAAGGAGGTAAGCAGTGGTTAATAAGAGACCAGCACTGACTCACTCAGCAAATCACTGCATTTGCTAAAACTGTCATTTTTTATTTTATAAGTAACACCATAGAATGAAAAATCAGGGTCTATATTTTCTTATTAGTCTCAGATTTGGTGCTCATATGATTTTTTTTTTTTTTTTTTTTTTTTTTCCTGTTGGAACAGCTAGATCAGATATGATAGAGATATTTTGATAGTACAGCGGTGATAGAGTTTAGTTGCAGTGGAGTTTTTAACTCTTTGAAAGCATTTCTATTTAATTATATAAAGGAGGAAGTGAGATTCCAAAGAATTCAGGGGAATAGTCGAGTGTGTCAGCTGCCAACAAATGTTATAGGCATTTCTCTGTCTCACACACACACACACACGCACGCAGAGCTTTCAGTCTAACATGCAACATGACAGCTTGCTAATCTGTCAACACCTTGTTTAACAGTATCAGCTTAGAGAGAAAGAGAGAGCGTGTGTATGAGTGTGTGTGTGTGTGTGTGTGTGTGGCGTGGTGCTGTCAAATTCCAGCATAGCATACTTGAGAATTATATATCCGAGAAGGTAAGAATGTCTACTGTGAGTTAGTTGGTATGTGGGTGTACACGTGCGTGTGTGTGTGTGTGTGTGTGTGTGTGTGTGTGCACGAGAGTGTTGTTTGTGTAATGCCTAAGGCATTTTCTAAATAAGTTGACAAATAAGCACAGAGAAATGTGTGTGCATTTATTAGAAAACAGTGTGTTCCTGTGATCGTTTGAGATGACAGATGCAGTCAAATGTGTCATCACTCACATACACACACACACACACACACACACACACACACACACAGATTCTATGTCTTGTTTGGAATCTAAAATGCCCTGATGTAGATTCATCAGTCATTTCTCTACAAGCACATGCCTACTTATTCCCCAGTAGAAATGCCACACAGAGAATTTATTTAAAAAATCTGAAGTTTCCATATTGATTATTCAGACTCTGTGTACACATTTAGGTCATTTTAAACAGCCCTGAGACACATTTGAAACAGATTTAAGTCTGTTTGAATTGTTGAAATCACTTCTGGAGGTGAGAGACCCAGCCAGCTGTTATATAAGTGTACACTGCAAAACAGAATTTGAAGAGAAAATGATTTAATACTCGCGAAATTATCTCGTTGCATGGACATGTCAAGACATCTTGCAATAAGTTGGTCCTGGTCTAGAAATAGGTTTAATAATCTCAGATTTTGCTGTCTTCTAATAGGACATGCTAGATCATTTCGACTATATTCAAGATATTTTAACTTGCTATTAAGATGCCATTTGTTGCAGCATAAATATGCCACATTTGATAACCAGAACTTCCCAACATATTAAGGAGATTAAAATCAGCATGCATGTTGAATTTTGCCGATGCGGCACTTTTTTTGCATAAAACAACTGAAAACTAGGAACAGCGCAGGAAGCTAGTGGTAAAATGTAATAGGTTGATTTGCATATTAACGCATGATACAACAATCAGCTGTAAATCTTCCTAACCAGAGATATTTGACTACATGTGTAAATGCGTGGTGTTAAATACCTATCAAGATCTAAGACACGAGCTGTAAGTGGTGTCTCTAGTCACCTGTACCAGTGCAATATTCCACTCCAGTTTGTTCAGTTTTAATAGCTACATTGGTATGGGAGGAAATTTTACTGGAGGGATTTAACTGTAGACCTTTTACACTCTGAGGTCATTTACAAGCACCTTATTTGATAGCTTTATTCTAATACATGTGTGCAAATCCCGAAACTGTCACTCCTCTTACTAAAATGCACTCTATGAGTAGCCAAACTCGTAAAACAACTTACACAAAAATGTTTCTATCCTAGGCTTGGCAGATACTATATAGGCTGCATGTAGTATAATTTTGTACTCTTCCTCTTTCTCTTGGTTTCTCTCTCTGTACCGGACACAATGGACTGAGAGAACACATTTATGCTGATCCGGGACCTGCGAGTTCTGGGTTGTGAGTTGGTTCTGTATCAGTGTTAACTCTCATCTTACTAATCATGGCTTCAGTGATAGGACAGCTGTGCATGTGTGGACTGAGAGTTTATAGGGTTAAAGTGTGCCACTCTACAACTGGGATCGTTGTCCCTGAGTCACGCCTGAAGCGTTCAGAGCTCATCTACTGGCAAGATGTCCACATGAAAAGTATTGTAAAAAAAAAAAAAAAAAAGGATAGAATTGAAAGTACTATTGCAGACAATACCATAGTCTTTTACTGCCCTGTCTTGAGGGGGAAAAAAAATAAAATCTTATGTTTTCAGAGATATAATATAATATATTATATATTTATAATAATTCTTGAATTATTGCATGACCCAAAAATCACAATCAGGGATTTGTAAACCTTTTGTATCAAAGAAAGATTCTTTAAGAGCTGCCTTTTTGGATCTTCCTTTCCTACAGTGACTCAAATCACAGGGTTTTTCCAAACATCTATATTAGAGATTTTATATAATAAGCCAGTAGCTTCGTGTTATATTAAGAACTCAACCTGGGAACATGCTCACACACTTTTAGTTCAAGAAAACCTCATCTACACATCGTGCAGGATAAACACACATACGCACTCTCATACACAGCTATCCTAAAGTGGTCATTTTCTCTGCCACTGCGATGAGGAAATGACTGGTACAAGGCAAAACACCCCCCGATCGAGCACACACATATACCTGAGGTGTAACGCTGAGCATAGCATGAGTGTAGATTTAACTAAGTTCATGAAAAGTTGTGTGTGTGTGTGTGTGTGAGAACACAGTGTTCATCAAAGCGACACACATATTCTGTCCTCTTCCTGCTTGCATCCAAACCAGGTGTATGACATTATCATAAGGAAAACTCAAACTAGTTCACACTTATCTACTAATCGGTTTTTGAGTGAAGTTAAAGTGTTTTTCTTGCCGACGTGTTTGAATTTGCATTAGTCATTAACTGGGGCTAGTTTAGCATTTGACCTTGTGTGGAGTTCAAGGCTGCGGTCAAACATGGCTCTGAGCGTGTTTCTGAGCGGCTGCGTATTTGCGCTGCTGCCGTTCTTTTCCTCCTCTGTTTCAGGCCTCATTTCCCCAATTACAGTTCAGTCGGGAGGTAATTACAATCTTTAGATTAAAAGTCATTTCTCTTGTTTTACTGCCTGGCTGAAAAGCTGCAATTTTGTGGTGGCTTTCAGAGATGCGTTCACTCCCTCTGCTCTCTTTCTTTGTCTCACTCTTTCTTCCAAGGAAACATCAGTGGACAAAGTAGCAATTTTCTGATTTTTTGTCATATTAATAGTGCTCCAAATGGGGAATGAGACAGCAGGCCGATGACTGAAGTTTTCAAAGTCTGTCGGAGATGAAAGAAGATGGCTGAAACAGGAATAGTTTAGGGTTTGTGAAGCTTGTGGTCATGGCATAAAGCACCTGCATGCGTTCATTTACTCAGGAATTTTGATGTGGTTCTTCGCGAAGCATCATTTGGGTCTAGTTATCAAACTCTGCTTTAGTTTGCCTTGGCAGGGATGAAGCTTTAATTCTCCAACACACTGCTTGGTGGCCGTGGCTTACTGAATGTTTGAAATCATGGGTATGTATGATCAAATTTCAGAAAGCTGAGCTACAGTGAGATATGGACATCTAAAGAACGACCTGATCACATTCAAAGGTTCTCATGTAAAAGGCTTTTGATCTCACTCAGAATCGTTCACCATGGCTCACACCAACTTACTATATAATTTAAAAACATATTTAATTCAATAGTTTTATTCGTACAGTGATTTTTAAGAATATATATTGTTTAAAAGATTTTGATTTAGACCCCTAATGAGCAAGGCAGAGGCGACAAAAAGCTCCCTAAGATGACATGAGGGCAAAACCATGTTCCAGACTCAAAGCCGAGCCCAACCTCTTCTAGGTGACACTGGATAGTGAGATTATAGCTATGTAACAAGCATATGTGATCTGTGGCCTGTGGATGGTCTCAGTCATTAATTCTGCTGCTCAGAATAATTTATAGACTGTTTCACAGAAAGATTAATACACAAACAGTCATTTTTCGGCACTAGTTGCTCTTCTTGTCTCTCTATACTGTCACGCTCTCCCATCTGCGCCTAACCTTCTAATCCCTCTGTTGAGAAGTGGTGGCACAGACTACACAGCTCCAAATCAGTATAAAAAGAAACGTGAGCAGGCCTGTGTGTGTGTCTATCAGAAATAGAAAAGAAAGCAAAATAAATAAACAGTTTCTTTCTGTTGAATTGGCAAGAGTGTCAGACAGTCTTTGTTTTTTCAGGTTCTACTGAACGGGGCAGCATCATTTCGCCTTCCCATAGTTTGCCAGAGCAAGTATACTGATGGACCAAACAACACAATGAGCCATTTTAAGAAGAGAGAACAGAGATGCAGCGGCTGTATTTAGAAGGCAGACATTTCACAGCTACTCTCTTGTGTCATCTGAGAGGAAAATGCAGACAGGGCACAGGTCTATAACACAGCCTTTTAAGATCATCCTGGTGCTTTGGCAAGTGTGTGTGTGTGTGTGTGTGTGTTTGAACAGTCTGTTTAGCAGAAACTCCGGCTGCTGTTTTCCAGTGTGAGTGATGGTGTTTGGACAGGGTAGTGGAGGAATACCAGGGACACTACATCTACTGCAGAGAAACCTGGCAGTTAAAACTTTGTGTGCCATGTGCATAACTCATGACTTTTACATTTGACAAATTATAATTACGTATTCATAACTCTGGCATCGGTGCAGCTAAATGTTGCTTTATATTTCTGTGTGTGTTGTTTATTCGGTGGACGTCTGGTTGAGGTTAAAGTCATAAACGAGTTTATGTTGTCTTTTTAAGAACATGAGCTTGACTGACTACAGCACTGACCAAAGCCCAGGGTCCTAGTAAAGACTGCTAATTAGTGGTTTAGGGTTGATTATTTGATTAAACTTATTTAATTTGCTTGGTTTATCCACAACTAAACAGGGCTCTCTTAGGGGTCTCTCTTAGTCATTTTTGAATGACTGCCCAAAATGTTTTATCTCTCGTCAACTTTAAGGTGCTACTCACTGGCACAAAAAGCGAAGACATAAACATAAAGATAAGCCTTTCCAGATCAAAAAGAATATTTCACTCTCCATTTAACACCAATGCCATGCACCAGCTCTAGGTCAAATCTTTCAGGAGCAGATTTTTGCATATACACTCTTAGAATGCATTGAACAGCTAGCTATCTGCACAAGAATTCACTTTGCTTTGAAAAGCTTAATATTGCATCAGTATAAAGCTGCTGCGGGGACGGAGCAGAGGTATAGCCTTTTTTATTTGTTTGTCTTAGTTATACTTTATAGTCTTGTTATTGTTACACAGCCAAACATTTAATATAAATTGCTTAGCACCTAAAAACTTCTACATTTCTGAACTTCTAAACTGTACTCTTCTGTCACCAAGGTACATCTTTTATACCTTCAGTATGTATCTTTTACCCGGGAAGGAGCGTGTGGTGTAGTTTTAATTAGCTTTTAGAGTAAAGCTTTACGTCCATAAGGTTCAATTACATACTATTTTAAATGTAATACATACTAAAGGCAGAGGCGATTGTACCACCCCAGTAACAAGGAAAATACACTTGAGTGCCTTTATGTCTGAGAGTATTCAAATGCAGCGGGTTATGAATGCAAATGGTTATGTCAATAATGTTAATACAATATAGAATAAAATAGCCCATCCCAGAAATGAGATGCAAATACAATAAAAGCCCACCAACAACAATGTGAAGTCCGGTTTAACAAAACGTTAACCCAATGTGACCGCTCTTATCTCCAGAGAAATAAATGCTTTGTTTAGTTTAGAAGGCAGATAAGAGAGAGGGGGTTTTAATGTGAATTGAATCCAGCTGTGATGAACAGAAAAGAACTTGGTATGAAAATCTGAAATGATAAAAGTTAATCTCCTTTTTTTTAGTTCTCTTTTCTGAAGTGAATTGTTTGTTGAACTTTTAGGCAGACAGAAATACTGCTGCAACTGGTAAGAACAGTAGCTCACGCGTGTAAATCTCAGCGCTATGCTGATGTGCAGTGATGCAGTTCAGTGGTGCTTGGGTTAGACTCGGCACCCTGCGCTGTGGAGCCTCGATCTGTTACTGAAATCTTGTGTTAAATCACACCCCAAAATCGGGTGTGAATAAAAGGCCGGCGGCTGTGCGCTGTGATGTCCCGCGGTCACATTCTCACCGGGACAGTCTGGGACAGTCTGGGACATTTAACTTTCCATCCCGTCCACAGTAATTACAGTGGATTGTCCCCGAACCGGGCTGAGAGCACTAAACGCTGCAAGTCTGTGGAGAGGCAGGACGCGTCTAAAAGGCTGCTTCTGCTACTTTAATCTGCCTGTTATAAGATTTGATTTCATCATTCCTGATAAAGTGTTAATATGTAAAGAGAGGTCCAAAGACCTTTTTATTCCCCGTTGTATTTACGGCTTATTCTGACATCTGTGAAAAAAAATCAACACACTGAACGTAGAGTCTCAAGCTGAGAAAAGAAGCACATTTCTTTCGTTTTCTCTTAATTACAGCTTTTTGTTGTTTAAAAAAAAAATCTACGTCGACTCACCGACTGCGTTAATGTCACGTTGTTTTGCTTAAAGCCTTCCAAGCAGGGTTCTGTGTCTTATTCAGGAGGAAAATCCTTAAATAAAATCCGGTGAACTTGACGCTCCGTTAACTCTCGGCCGGGACGGTGTTTTCCCTCGCGTGCGCGCAGCTGTCCGTGTCCGCGCAGCGAGTGTACGGCTCGCGCCTAGCACCCTTACAGCCAACAGAGGTTTACCGGCGAGTGGGCGGGGTCAGTGGTGGCGAGTGGGCGTGGTTAGCAGAGCCCCGCGTCCGAGAGCGCAAACACTGAAAGCTGCGCCGCTTGTTTCGATTTGCGTGGCTTTAACTCGCCGAACCGGTACATACAAACACGCAGACATAATGCTCCTGAATGCAAATATGCACGCTGCCTTCTTTACGCTCCACGTTGATTACTCTAAATAACCAAAACCAAGAATGCATTTCAAAGGCAGCTCATACAGCCAGTTGAAAGTTTGTGAACCCTTTAGAATTTTCTGTAATTCTGCATAAACATGACTTAAAACATCATCAGTTTCACACAAGTCCTGAAAGTACATAAGGAGAACTCAGTTATACAAATGAGACAA
This sequence comes from Notoglanidium macrostoma, assembly GCA_030068235.1. Taxonomy (NCBI): domain Eukaryota; kingdom Metazoa; phylum Chordata; class Actinopteri; order Siluriformes; family Auchenoglanididae; genus Notoglanidium; species Notoglanidium macrostoma. Next base: position 13,933,181 of record JAQQZR010000008.1, on the reverse strand, counting down.
GACTTGGTCATTTTATTTATCAAGGAAAACAATCCAGCATATCTGTGAGTGGCTCATCACTGGCTTTCTGTGTGTGTGTGTGTGTGTGTGCGCGCGCGTGCAGATGTGTTTGTAAACATGTGTGTATACACTTAATACCTTGGAAATAGAACACTGACCTAGCCTTGTCATCGAACTGTTCTCCCACGTGCACTGATTTTGTTCTGCATATTTTTGTAGTGGGGAAACTCTTCCATCTGCCCTTGTTTCAGAGCAGTTTGTGTGTATAAGAGTGTTTGGCAGGGTCTTATTGGTCTTATAAACCACTCTCCGCTGGCTAGATTAACAAGTGTAGTAGCTCTGCTTAGTTTGTCGTCAACGCACTGCCCTGCTTAATCATTAGAGCCCTGTTAAAGATGGCGAAACGGAATGTTGACCCTGTGTTGCCAAGAGGAGACCGTAAATTATTAAAACTGTAGCTTTTTCTTTCTTTCTTTCTTTCTTTCTTTCTTTCTTTCTTTCTTTCTTTCTTTCTTTCTTTCTTTCTTTCTTTCTTTCATGGTTGATGGTTCAATCAGTAAGTCAGTTTGAAGTGATCTCTGACAGATAAAATTAGATAAAATGAATGATCCGTTGTCTGTTATTAGTACTGAAGTAGAAATTCTTGCATTTCATGCATATACGCTGACATCTCTGATAGAGCCAAGTCAGGCTGCTCTTAGAGACTACCTTGTAAAAACCATGTGACTGGCACAGATGCTAATGCTGACAGACATACACACAATAATGTTCTCACACACTCACTCTCATGTAGTGGGTTAGGATTTATAAAACGTGATGATGGAGCTTACTTCAGCCCGTTTAACTGGAATACAAAAATATCTATTTATCATGCCAAAAGAGTTAAAAAAGAAAAGTTTTGAGTGAGAAAAAGAAGGGATCAATTCTGGTTTTACTGGCAGAAGGATACATTCAGCATCAGGTTGCTCAAATCCTCAAAATTGCAAAGATGGAAGTTCATAAGAACAAGGTCAAACAGCAAACATTGAGGACAACAAAGTTACAGACTGGTAGGGGGCAAAAATGACTCTATATTGACCAGGATGATAGTCAAGTCCTTTGAATGTCACTCAACAACCACAGGATGATATCAAGTGACCTACAAAAAGAATGGCAAATGGCGGCTGGGGTTAAGTGCACGGCAAGGACGGTTTAATACAGGCTCCTCTGGGCAGGGTTGAAGTCATGCAAAGCTTGAAATTAGCCTTTCATCAATGAGAAGCAAAGAAGAGCCAGGCTGAGGTTTGCTAAAGACCATAAGATTTGGACCATAGTGGATTGGAGTATGGTCATCTTCTCTGAAAAATTTTCAGCTTTTCTCCCATCACCTCATTGTCTAACGGTTAGACAGATAACTGGAGAGGCCAACAGGCCACAGTCTCACACACCCTCAGTCAAATTTAGTGGAGGATTGGTGATAATCTGGGGGTGCTTCAACAACACATATACACACACACACACACACACACACACACACAGAATATTATACAGGCACGCACACACACACATTGACATGTGTATGTGTGTGTGCGCGTGTGTGTATAATATTCTCTCTCTCTGTCTCACTCTCTCTGCAAGCTAGCCCGCACACCAGTAGGGGGCAATATTGAGAGCCCTTCCTGCTTTAATGGTTCAATATAGCCACTTTTGAGCCATGCCTTGCATTGTGTTTGACACAGTAAGAAATAGTCATTGTGAATCAAAGCCTCTCTGCTCTGTGGAACTGATTCTTAACCTGTTGCATTGTCTTCAGTGATATCTCACACCTCTCTGTGTCTGATGACTCTTGACTATTTGCTGCAGAAGCAAGTGGAAAATTAAACTCTACTTATTTGTGAGTGGCGAGGCTGCCTGGGTAGTGACCTTTACTAAGCCTGACTCTGAGGCTGTTTTTATCCACTCTTCTATGGTTTTTATTTGCCCTTTTCCCACCATCTCCCATGGCTTCATAATCACTTACAGCCCAGTGGTTCTGGTTGTCTTCATTTCTTCAACTACTCTGCTATTTTGTACATTTCAGCATGCCCTTTTGAAGAACCCACAAAGTCCACTGCATTATAATTGCACATATGTATGTTTGACTCAGTTTTCTTTTTTTCATTCTAATCATGAGGATACTAAATGCAAAAGAGTGCTAAATGTTATGCGCTGTCCAGTAACAATGTGAAGATGGGGGAGTGTTTCATGTTCGTTGAGAGCGGAGTATAGATGGCTCAGGAATTAAGATGAAATGCTCAGTTGCAAGAACATTAAGGAGTTTAATTTCACTGCTTAAAAAGGAGCCATGAAAATAATAATGTTTTTTTAACTAGTTTTAGACCCATGCATGTATAAAAGTATAAACCGCAGGCAAGATGCAGTTACATTGAACCCACACTGCAGTTCTGTGTCTTGATGTCATTGTGGTTACATTTAAAATTTATTCACTGTACAAGTAGGCAGAACGTTCAGGTGGCTTAGTTTCAGGTGACTTTTCCAAACAGCTTCACCTTCATATTTTTGTGCCTTTACAACATTTTGGACCTCTTCGGAAGGTCAGTCAGTAGGTGGGTATGCTTTTAGCATTGTTTAGCTACTAAAATGCAAAGTCAATGGAAATACCTCACAAAGGTAAAAGCCAAAATGTGTATGTGTGTGTGTGTGTGTGTGTGTGTGTGTGTGTGTGTGTGTGTGTGTGTGTGTGTGTGTGTGTGGTTTGAGACAGTAGTTTAATGTGGTTGCTCATTGTTAAGACTTTGTGGTTTGTTGCCTGGAACAGCATTACCCAGTGTGTGTGTGTGTGTGTGTGTGTGTGTGTGTGTGTGTATGTGCGTGCGTGTGTGTGCGCGTGTGTGTGTCAGAGGGAACTGTGAATTACCCAAACATATACACAAACACACTCTTACAAAGATACAAACAAAATGCCTTAAGAGCCTGAAACCCATTTATTTGTTTATCTATTCATTTAACCCTTGTGGACAAATTATATGGACATAATTGACATATTGTGAGAAGTTTTTAGTTTTTGCTTTTTCAGTCTTATTGTGTGAGTAAAACCTAAAGGTACAAATTTATTGTATTTTCGATTTTCTGTCTATATCATTACTTTTTTTTCTGGAACTCACACAATTGTGTTTGTCAAGCTGTCAAATTCTTTCAGTGGGATTTTAGTGGGTCAACACACACACACACACTCTCACACTCTCACACAGTCACACACACAGACACACTCACACAGTCACACACAGACACACTCACACTCTCACAGACACTCTCACACAGTCACACACACAGACACTCACACAGTCACACACAGACACACTCACACTCTCACAGACACTCTCACACAGTCACACACACAGACACACTCACACAGTCACACACAGACACACTCACATTCGAACAGACACTCTCACACCCTCACACAGTCACACAGACACTCTCACACAGACACACTCACACAGTCACACACGCAGACACACTCACACAGTCACACACAGACACACTCACACTCGAACAGACACTCTCACACAGTCACACAGACACACTCACACAGACACTCTCACACAGACACACTCACACAGACACACTCACACAGACACTCTCACACAGTCACACACGCAGACACTCTAACACACACACTCTCACACAGACACACTCACACAGACACTCTTACACAGTCACACATGCAGACAGTCACACACACACTCACACACACACACACACTCACACAGTCACTCACACAGTCACACACACATTCACACAGAAACACTCACACACACTCACACATTCACACACTCACAGAGTCACACTCACACATTCACACAGTCACACACATTCACACAGACACTCTCACACTCAGTCACACACACACGCGCACTCTCTCTCTCTCTCTCACACACTCTCTCACACTCTCACACACACACACACACACACACACACACACACACACACACACACACACACACACACACACAC
>JAQQZR010000008.1:13918503-13929085 GCA_030068235.1 Notoglanidium macrostoma | reverse complement strand
AGGCCTGATTGGTGGATTGCTGCAGAGATGGTTGTCGTTCTGGAAGGTTCTCCTCTCTCCACAGAGGACCTCTGGAGTTTCATATCAATTTTGAGCTTCATGGCAAAGGCTGTGAATACTTATGTACATGTGCTTTCTCAGCTTTTTTATTTTTAATAAATTTGCAAAAACCTCAAGTAAGCTTTTTTCACATTGTCATTATGGGGTGTTGTGTGTAGAATTCTGAGGAAAAAAACTAATTGAATCCATTTTGGAATAAGGCTGTAACATAACAACATGTGGAAAAAGTGATGCGCTGTGAATACTTTCCAGAAGCACTGTATATTAAAATGTATTTTAAAGTGATGTCATTACATCATTATAGTGTTTAACAAATGTGTAACAAAAAGTGGGTTTATGCTGAAATGGTGCATGGACTGGTATACTGAAAACTGTTCTTACATTAGTTGTTGTAGTAAATAACTAAATTATAAAACTGGTAAATATAGTAAGGAGTTAATTACATTATATTTGTAGTATTGAATTGGAATAACATCAGAGAAGTGTTAATCCACTTTGTTTGTTTTATAGCTGGTGATGATGCAAAGATCCGTGTGTGGAAGATTCCAGAAGGTGGACTGGTGGAAACATTGACCGAACCGGAGTGTGTTCTACAGGGTAAGAAAAGACCGGTTTCTCTAAAACAATAATTCCTCATTTCGAGTGACCTGAACATCCACTCAATCACAGGACACACTGAGAAAATCTACTCCATCAAGTTCCACCCCCACGCCTCAGGTCTGGTGGTGTCCTCATCATATGACATGACCGTGCGACTATGGGACCTGGAAACTGGAAGGGAAGCCAAGAAACTGAGTGGACACCATGATCAGGTGAGTGCTCCTGTCCAGTACAAGGTGAACTTTAAACAGGATAACAAATAAGGGAATGCTAATAACCTGAGCTAGATGATAGCCAGAAGATAGCAGCTAATAGACTGCTGTCTCACATCTGTTGTCTGTCTCACAGATATTTGGAATGGCTTGGAGTCCCGATGGCAAGTTGTTGGCTACTGTGTGTAAAGATGGAAAAGTGCGTTTGTTTGATCCACGCAAGTCTACTGAGCCCATACAGGCAAGTATTTAAAATGTACTTGAAAACCATATATAAAACTATATATAACTTTTGGACAGTTCTCATACCCTTTTTTCTCTCTCCTTCTAAAGGAGGGCCCTGGTCCTGAAGGCCACAGGGGTGGCCGTGTAGTCTGGGTGTGTGAGGGCCAGTTCTTGCTGGTGTCAGGGTTTGACGGGTGAGTAAGTCAATGACATCAAAGTAACAGTAACATAATGGTGTTCCATTTAACTGGTATGTTAGCATGGAACATCAAAGATCAGATTCCTTCTTTCTTTGTTTTCACTACAGTCGCAGTGAGCGACAACTTTACCTGTTCCCTGCTGAGGCCTTGGCCTCTGGACCTGTGGCTGTCGCACCTGTTGACGTGTCACCCTCAACTCTCATCCCATTCTATGATGCTGACACCAGCCTTGTTATTCTCACAGGGAAGGTGCTGAAAATGTGCAAACATATCTGATTAAAATGGACAAATGATAAATAAATGTTTTTATAGTTAAATAAATGTGCTATAGAGTAGACTATAGTCTAACAAAAAATGAATGTGTTTAGTTTATTACTCTATGTTTCTTGACTAGGCTTTTTTTTTTTTTTTCATTTTAAATTTAGTGTTCTACTAACCAGATTTGCAAATGCTCTATTTAATGACTGTTACAGAACCTGTCTAGTTAAGCCAGAGTCATTACATGCTTTAATATCTAACCTTGTCCTGTTTTTTCCTGTTAGGGTGACACACGTGTGCACATCTATGAGATCATAACAGAAGCTCCTTACTTTAAGGAGTGCAGCAGCTTTCATTCCTCAGAGCCACACAAGGTACCCCAAAACATCCACCTTCTCTTCTATCAGTCTGTTTTAGTTAGTATATATTACAAATGTTGTCCCATGTGCACAGGGCTTGTGCTTCCTGCCAAAGACAGTGTGTGATGTGCGTGATGTAGAGGTGGCCAGAGCTGTCAGACTTAGCAAGACTTCCATTGAGCCAGTGTCCTTCAATGTGCCTCGTGTCAGAGTGAGTTCAGCCAAAGTCTCTTCTTAACTAAACTCAATAGTGCCATCTAGTGACAATAATGTGTTTCTAAACATTTTTAATCATCCAGGTTATACTTGTGAGCCAACTGTTACTTTTTAGCAACGTTAAATCCAACTATTCATGTGATTTTGGTACAGAAAGAGTTCTTCCAGGATGATATGTTCCCTGAGACAGCAGTGTGGTGGGAATCAACTCTGAGTGCTGCTGCCTGGCTCTCTGGTTCTGATAGACAGCACCGCAAGATCAGCCTGCAACCTAAGGACATGACCCCTGGTACTGTACCACATCCTATTCATATAAGCCTATGTTCAGACTGGCAGCTTAAGCATGACTTTTAGGAAGATCTGATGTGAGCAGGAAAACACACAAAATCAGACCATTTCCAGATTCAAGCCACATTTGTATGTGATTTAAATCTGATTGCAACCAGATTTCTAGGCAAGAGATTCAGTTTAACCAATTAAATTGGATGTTCTGGGTTTTGTTCATCATTCAGTGTGTGGCAAACACACATAATAGACATTTGCAAAAGAAGCATGAAAACTAGCATGAAGAGTCAGCCTGATGTTCAGGAACTTAACAGTAGTACCTGCAGTCAGGCTTGGGGAGTAACGGAATACATGGAACAGCATTACGTAATTAGGATACAAAAAAAGGTAACTGTTTTCCGTTATAGTCACAGGACAAAAAGCTGTAATCAGATAACTGATACATTTAGTAAAAACAGAGCTTATTTACAGGATTACATTTTTAAAATGCATAAGGTTGATTAATGCTGCAACAACAAAATCAATAAAAATTGAGAATGAAAATAATTGCCAATAATTCCATTATCAGTTGATCTGTGTTATGAAGTACACTGCGCACGGACTGCATCAATTCATAAAAACATTTGAGTGAAATGGTGGAGCAGAAACATCATGAAACACTTTACAGTACATTATACAATTCAATTCAATTTTATTTGTATAAACAATAATTGTAACAACAGATATTGTCATAAAGCAACATCACAGAAGTATATAAATTCTGAATATAAATGTACCTATCTAGATAGCTAGATATCCCTAATGAGTAAGCCAGTGGCTATGTGGCAAGGAAAAACCTCCTGAGACAACAAGAGGAAGAACCCTTGAGATGAACTGGACTCAAAAGGGAACCCATCCCACTGGATAGTGCGATTACAACTAACTCACTTCTGTAACAGTGTGTTATATGGTCAAAAAAGTACAGTTACATAATTCAATGTAGTTTTAACATTAAGTCTGTTCTGTCTCAGCTGATTCACTGAGGTAGATTTACCCTGCTGGCCTCATGACATAACTTGTGTTTTAACATGAGTAATATTATCATTTGTTTGTGGGACTGTGATGAGAAGCGTGACGTTCCTGGTAGAATTGTCAAGGACAGCTTTGTTATGTATTATTAAGCAGCAAGCAGTGAAGCTATTTGAATAAATTAGCTTAAAAAAGTAAAAAGTTAAACTAGCCCATTTTTTCTGACCCTGCTTTCGGTTCACAAGTTGATCGCAAAAAGAGTCGATTCACTAATCTTGGGCATTGAAAGCTAAGAGTCAAATGCAAATCTTTGGCGTGGATTCCACACACTGAAAATGAGTCATCCTTCATTCATCCCTCAGTCACTCATGAACTTAGCATTGGAGAATTTCAGTGAGCGGATATTTATTTGCATTTGATTTTTTATTTATCTGTCCGAAATTTGAAATAAATCATGGCTTGGAATGCAGAAACACAGCTGCAGAAAAAGTTCTGCAGTAGTGCTGATTAAGATCCAATTAAATATTTTAAATAAATATCTTTGCTATATATTTTTTATAAAAAATAAAACCAATTTAATAATCAAGTAAAGATTATTCAAGTAACGATCTAAAAATAATCAAATAAAAAAAGAATTATCAAAAAATAATCAAAATAATCAGTAGTCGCAGCCCTAAATAAGAACATGAAAAAATGTGTTCGTGTTTCAATTTCACCATTATTTTGTGTTTAATGTGGGGACAACATCACAGTACAGTACGAGTTATTCCCTGCAGCTGAGAAAATGCTGTCATTATCTGCACATTTGGTATTGTGGTAACCCAAAAGTAATGGAAAATAATCAGTTACATTACTTTAATTTTGCGGTAATCAGATTAGGTTACTGACTACAATTTTAGCAGGTAATTAGTAACTATTTCAGAATATATTTTTAAAGTAACCCTCCCAACCCTGCCTGCAGTACATAGCACCAACACCACCACCCTCTTCAGTTTTTTGGGGTTGGCCACACAATTTGCTGTGTGGTCACTGAATATAGCCTAATCTAAACAATGTTTTTCTTTTGGCCAACCAGTGAGCGAGGCTCCTAAGGAAGCACCAGTCAGGAAGTACCTCCCCTCTTCTGTGTACCTCGAAGAGAAGACCGACGACCAGAAAAAAGAGGAGGTATTAAGAGCAGGACAAATCTATAAGAATTACATCCTGTTGCATCTCTTGTGTCATGTTCTTGTGTCATGTTGTTTTACAGCTTTTGAGTGCCATGGTAGCTAAGTTGGGGAACAGGGAAGATCCGCTGCCACAGGAATTATTTGAAGGGGTGGATGAAGATGAATGGGTAAAATGTTTTTTTATAGATATCCAAAATAAACTTGGATTCTTTTGATAGATTTGAAATACCGCATTCAATCTTAGCCCCAATATTCTGGGAAATATTTTGGGATAGACCCTTTGTGTCTAAATGTGTTGTTCCTTATCTGCACTTGCAGGATGACTAATAAGAAGCCTTGCTCGCTACAGTGCCATCAACAGAGAATTAAAGAATGATCATTTCCTGCTTGATATCCATGTCATTCCTGCATGCCAGACTGAAGGCCACACTCCAATACATCCACCTATGCATCACAAAATAAAAAAAACTTCTTCTGCATCAGAGCTAAACGTACATAACCTACAGTTAGCTGTACAGCCACGACTCTGGTCAGCAATCATGTAGTCAGACTAATACATAAGACTGGTTGAATATACTCTGAGCCTCACGGCATTGCATGGGTTTTTAACTGTTGATCAGGATGAATTTTTATACTGTTTTTGTCTATAAATTTGTCTATAACATTGTAACATTTGTAGGGTTTCACAAGTTTCTCCTTAAACCCCTTCCCTTAAAGCCCATGTTTTTGCTGAGTAATCAGGAACACTGCATCTCTAAAATTCATGTTTCCAGGTTTTATGGTTATATTGAGTAGCTATATGATGTATTAGAAGATTCATGTTGGGAAAAACATACGCACGGCTGAAACCTCCATTACATTACTCTGTTCTGCAGTCTTCATATCTCAAGCAAATGGAGACTGCCTGATAGAAATATATTCCCCTCTTATTCAGTAGAACGTTTTCCTTTGGGTTTGTTTTTATTAAACTTCACCAGCAGTGTTATTAGCAATCAGTGCAACGTGAACACCAAGATTAAATTCCCAGCCAGGTACAATATTCTGATTATGTTTACAGGTAACAGAAGACTTGTGCTTGTTATATAACTTTCCCATGTGTTCTCATTAACATGAGGCAGTGCTTATATACATATAACTCAACAGCCAGCTCACCCTTCCCAGAATCCTCTGTGCCAAGTGGCGCGTTGCCATTTTCAATGCTACCAATATTCCAAAAACAATCCGCAACAAGCCAGTGACACCCTAGGCCATAGATCTTACATTGTAATGGGAAATTTAAGTTATTTTATCAAAGTATTTTTTTTATTTTTTATTCTTTCAACCTATCTATACTGTTTTTGTTTGGTTATTCCTTTGTGATGGACCAGAACCGGCATGGGCCATCTCCTATGTGAAGGAAAGAGAAGCATATTTGGTTTAACGCTTACACACATGACAAGTGAATGAAGAAAACATTTGAGATGGGTTTCAAAGGGATCATTAACAGTGAATTTGCAGAGGTTTGTTGCACAGAGAACTAGCAGGTAGCAGTCATATGCTTTCAAAACAAAGCAAAAAAACTCACATTGGATTCTTGGGAAGCATGAGCTGGCTCCTTTAAGACAATAATATTTGTTTAATGCTTCAGCATCCTTTGAAATATCATGAAAAATTATGCTACTTTTTTGAAAGTCTGCTCTTACTTTCTCTGTTCAACCAAGTTTGCCATATGTGAATGTTGCCTTGTAATAAAATCTTTTGCAGGTGTAACCATGTGCGGTTGAGCGTCTGCTGCAGATGGAGGGAGGCGGGTTGAACCAACAGGTAATGTAAAGAACAAAGAAACAAATAAATAGAGTGGTGGTAAGCAGGCAAGGTGAGAATCATCATGCGTTACCTGCCAGTTCAACCCCCCTCCTCTCCGTCTGCAGCTGACACTCAACACCACCGCTGCCACAAACCAGTAAAGAGTTGCTTCCAGAATAAATAAATGATTTTCTTAAAGCACAGAAAGGAATGTGTCTAGACTCAAAACATTTGAAAAATCATTTCATGCATTAAAAGACTTGCACTATTTGGAGTACTAGTTCCTTGGTTACTTGGAGCTGTCTCTGTTGCCATTACGCTGCTAGGTGATTACAGTTTGTTAGGGCCAAGTCACATGACTAGCATCAGGGCATCACTTTAGGCTTGCGGTGTCATTGTTTTGCTATTAAAATAGCATGTTATGTCTCTGTTCCGACCTCAGCGTTACGTAGTGCTCATTCCAGGAGTCGTAACGCTCCACTCCGTTTTCATTTAAATGAACTTTGCCACTGACCTTTTTCCGAGAGTTAACCAATGATTTCACAGCGTGACGTCCTGTAAAATGGGCGGTACGACATCGGTGCGAAATATATTTAAATATTTAAATACCGTGAATATGAATTTAAAGATCCAATCGAAGTCAAAATACATGTTCAGTAAAGTTGTTGAGATAATAAGTAGGTTACTTGAGGTTCTGTCTTTGCCTTAGCCTATTTCTCCCGCTCTCACGTTTCACAATAGCGCTTCCACTTGGACGCTTGTCATGTGGAGGCCTGAGTGGCGCGTCAAGCCTGTGTTGACGCTGTAATGCTAGTCAGGTGATTTGGCTCTTACAGTAATCATAATTGCCCCATTGCAGCAGCCAAAATGAATGAAAGCAGAAGTGGATGCAGCAAGCGCAAAAGAAAATGAGAAAAAGAAGAAAGGGGAGTGTTAATATTAAGAAGTGTGTCATCGATTGACACATTTTTGGCTAGACAGAGAAGTTAGTCAGCTGTGTGGATCACAGAATGGATGCATAGCGGAGTATTTGTGACAAGTTTAGGATTTTACTGAATATGTCTGAATGTTTGTGAACAGGCAGATGCACTCCACATTTGTAACCAATCTGATTTAGAGCCATGAAATAATCCAGTTCAAATGCTTCATACAGATTGACCAGGATAAGTCTCCTCAAAAACTGACACAAATGCTCATGGTCTGTAGTGCCGAATGTGTTTGTAGTGTTTGTAGTTCTCTGTATTTTTTTTTCTTTTTTGACACTGCCCATGACAAATTGAAGAAGAAAGATCATATTCACCATCAGAATGGATGCATAGCATGGTTCTAAAGTCGCTACGTAGCTGATTAAAGTTAAGATTTTAGAGGTAACTTTAAGATTAAAGTCTTAGGGTTAAGGTTTGGGTTAGGCTAAGAGCTACAGCTAAAATCGAGTTTATTCTCTGCTATCAGTAGCATTTATTTGCACTAGGGTAGCATTTTTCGTCAAGGTAGCACAAATTGCCAGAACACCAGCAGCGCAACAAAGCAACAAAGGAGGAGAGTTACAGCTGACGAACTGTGCAAAATGTGATGCATACATTGGCTACTAGTGCATCCATTTTGTCTGTTTTAACACCATGAGTCAACTCACAAATATGTTTTTTTGTTGTTGGTGTCACACTTGACTCGTGTGTACATATCAGTGTGTGCATATGTGCCATTTTGGAGGACAGATGTGTTCTTTTTAAAGTTAGATACAGGTCACTTCTGATCAGGCAAATCTGATCTGAGCTATAAATTGGAATTGAACAGTGAGACTTGTAATGTGAATGTAGCCTAATGTTATTTATCTCAATCTGATCAGTTTAGTATTGGTTTAGTGTGCTATTAGGCTGGTGCTACTGCTATAGAGTTAGCTACAAACAGGAGGATCCTAATATATTACAATTAAGGTTATTTAATTTTGTATCCCACTTTTAAAGATGTACCATTGTAATGAGAAAATGTAATTCATTTCACCTGTCAGTATTTTTAATGTTATGGCTGATCAGTGTTAGTCAATATTAACCAAGTTAAAAGGTCACCATTTTTGTGATTTTGCTGAAAAATTGCTTTCTTGGCACATTACTGGGAAAGCTTTAAACTCAAAGACAAAGTTCACACAAACCTGAAAGTATTGGTATTAATTTTGGAGCTGAAATTATTTATGTTGTTTGACTGACAGTTTACACACAAGTAAACAAATTTACACTTTAACCAACATGTCACTCCTTATGCTCTTGTGGCATTGTTGACCAAACTGGTGGTCTATGATTATGGTGGTCCATGACACCTGTAAGATGGCAGCTATGCTGATGTGTATTCTAAATATGTTACATAGTGTTTTTATATAATTCAGCACTGTGGCTGAGACGGGGTGCAGGGAGGAGCTGAGGATGGAGTGGGGTTGTGGATGTGTGAAGCTGGAGTTGCTCTGTGAGTCTTCTTCTTTTGGCTTGTTACCTGTTTGGGGTCGTCACAGCAGATCGCCTGTCATCCGCTTCATCGATTTGGCTGGGTTAGGGTTAGCACCACGAAACTCCAACTGTGCCCCCTAGTGGCTGGGACCATTCACACTCATGATCACACCTATGGTCAATTTAGAGTAGCCAATTAACCTAATTTGCTTGTTTTTGGACTGTGGGAGGAAACGAGAGTCCCCATAGGAAACCCACGCATGTACGGGGAGAAAATGAAAACTCCAAACAGAATGGCACCCTGGGTGATCTGGGGATCGAACCCGAGACCTTCTTGCTATGAGTCGGTGCTAACCACAGTGCCACCCAAGTTGCTCTCTGAATTTTGTTGAGTATTTGATTATAAGCGTAGTTTCATGGGGTTCCCACTCAAGGGTGGGTGCTGAGGGAGGTGGAGTGCCCACTTCTGATTAGAGTTCATTAACATTCTTTTTTTATATCTAAAATTTCATGATGTAGCTAACTCCCAAGCAGTCAACTCTACGTCAGCATCAGCCCTGCAAGTTTCAGGATGATTTTAAACCAATAAATGGTGAAAATAAAACCCATTTTCATACCATAAAATACAGATTGTAAATGGCAGTTTTGTCAATATTAACACCAGAATTTATGTTTCATTACAGTTCTTGACTTATTCCTTTTGACTCGTAAGTGAGGCATAGGGCCACAACACCACAGTACAGTCATATCATTTACTTTACAGCTCAAAAAACACATTTAAGTGTGCAGTACCTCTTAAATTAAGGTGAAATAAGGTATAAAGGTGCACCTCCTTGATAAGGTGAACTTGTTTAATGATTCCTGGGTAGAGGCCAGTTATCACCCATCTTTGTATGCGTTGAACAGCACAGGGGTTGAATACTTATGCAGACACCATTTTCTGTTAATAATTTTTGTCACAGAATATTTTCTTGCAAAAAAAAAAAAAAAAATCAAAGTGTAATTTCTGATGACTTACTCAATTGAAGTCATTATATTTATTGTAAATTTGTAAGTTGTAAGCTTATAAATTCTGTTTATTTTAAGCCCTCCCGCCAGCAGGTGGCAACAGACAGCAGTAATCACCGGAAACAGACTTTTCTTCTTTGGTGCGTTTCTAGCCTGCATCACCTTGAGGAAGACACATGTGAAACTACGGATGTTATGATTGCCGTTTTGACCCTTTATCACGGTTTATAGAAGGAGCTGAAGAATGGTAAGATTGCACTTCATGTTTTGTACATTAGGCTCGATTTTCCGCTGTGTATGTTTTAATCATGACATTAACATTAACAATGTCTGAGCAAACCAGAGTGCCAATTATGCTACTGAGCTATATCAGTCCAAATATACGGTTTTTTTTAACATTACTAAAAAAGAAAAACATAAAGGTTGTCCCTATTTAACTCCTTCACAAGACTGAGTTAGTTGGACAATTGGAAATCGGACGGAATTATGCGGAGACGCAGTTGATGACGCATATAGCATGCGGCTTGTATATTCGTAATTCTGGTTGTTGTTGGCTTGAATACTTCTTGTGTTGTATTTCAGGCGAGGTATCTGGCTCAGATCGTGGTGATGGGAGTGCAGGTGGTCGGCCGGGCTTTCGCACGCGCTTTACGACAGGAGTTTGCAGGCAGGTTGCTCACACTGAGCTTCGCATTATTGCCCACATGGACAGATGTGTAGCTACATACTGGGACGTGTAGTTACATACTGGGACGTGTA
>JAQQZR010000008.1:13906539-13918403 GCA_030068235.1 Notoglanidium macrostoma | reverse complement strand
GCTACATACTGGGACGTGTAGCTACATACTGGGACGTGTAGCTACATACTGGGACGTGTAGCTACATACTGGGACGTGTAGCTACATACTGGGACGTTCCCTGTTTAGAACTCCAGCTGTTTTTTCTGACCCATTACCAGGTCAAGCTTTGCAGCTGGAAACAGTTTATAAAATACTTTGCAAAATACACTAATGCAACATCATCGAGTTACAACGAAAACGTCGCAACAGTGAGGAAATTAGACCATTTTAACATTTATTGATCAGTTTTTATACTACTAATAAGGGAGCTGGAAAACGACGTAGTAGCTGATAAAGATAAAAATTCCCTTGGTCTGTAATTTAGAAGCTCGTGACTGGTCACACCAAGCTGGTTATTTCAGCAGGGTTGTACAGAGATATAAAAATAGCTGCTTTGTAGCATAAAATTTACTATATACGTCACATTATACAGCAGTTAATTCCACTACTGCTGATATTTAGTATAACACCTCTGGTACACGTAACTGTTTTGTATCATTCTGCTTGTTTGTGTTCAGTACCTTTAAATTCCAAATCTAGCACAGTTTGTTTACAATATAACCATTACTACACTTACAGGCAGCACACAATGCTCCATCCAGCTGTGGCTTCTTTAGGAATGATTCGAGTGTTGATGGAGCTCAAATAAACAAACATTTGCCCTTATTGTTTCACAAATGTCAGTTACGAACCGATCTAGACACTTTTGTATTCAGTTTCGCCCGTCCCAGTGTCACTAGGCAGTCTACGGAGTGAGCACTTTGTCATGTGATTTTTCTCTATTGCATTATGAAACCGAGTCATGAACTGTTCATTTCTTTAAAAAATGAAATGCATATACATGTTCTGTTTTCATGCAAGTTGGATGTGGTTAACAGTACCAGGCAACTCTAATTGTAGCTTTACTTTATTCTTCATGTGTAAACAGCCTTCATTTGCCTGTCTCCCTACAAGTCAGACCAAATATTCTGTCCCTGCCCAAATACTAGTTCTTTTTCATTCATGTGATTTTGTTTTCCGCAAGTGTGATTTATTGGTATTTTGAAGATGTGTGCTTTTTGTGCATGTGAACTGTAGTAAATCGGTACTCCTAGATCAAGCAGCCATCAGTCCTACAGTCTACATCATAAAAACATACATCCTGTGTTTTTGCAGCCAGTCAGGCTGCAGCAAGAGGAAGAGCAGGTAAGCAGTCAGCTGCAGTTTCCAGCTTTACTGGGATGAGTCTGCAGGAAGCACAACAGATTCTGAATGTATCGACACTGAACCCAGAGGAAATCCAGAAGGTATCCCACAAAGTTTCTCCATGCAGCCTGTTGGAAATCATATGCTACCAAATCCCATCATTTCCCTTGTGTGACACCAACTTATGTTCTCCACAGAATTATGAACATTTGTTTAAAGTAAATGACAAAGAGGTTGGTGGCTCTTTCTACCTTCAGTCTAAGGTAAGTGAGGCATGGTAGTAATGTTAATAATTAGCACACAGGAAAGTAATGTCTTCAATGTGGTGATGTTAAGTTTTTTGTGAAATTTTACAAATTTGGTCACCTGTGGTGCGCACCAACACACAAACGCTGCAGGTTTTTTTTTTTTTAACAATAATGAGATCAACTGAATTTGAAGGATTACAATACCACATTCATTGGGAAAAGAGGTTGAATGTTCTGTTCCAATGGCCTTTTATAAGCTATACATGTGAGAACCAAATAAACTTTAGCACTGGTAGATTTATTTATTACTGGTAGGTTTATTATCCTGTGGTGTTATGAAATTTGTCATTGTGTGGTTATATACCTGGACGATAAAATATAACCATCCAGGTTGAGTACCTCACACAGGTGTCCATGGCCAATCCAGCCGTACCTGCCTCTCTGGACAAGCCTCCGCTGCCAAATTGGGTATAATAAGTTTCTTAAGTGTGCGTTCTTTTGCAGGTGGTGAGGGCTAAGGAGCGTCTTGATGAAGAGCTTGTAATTCAGAACCAAGACAAACCACCAGAGCAAAAACAGCCACCTTCATGAGTCCTGTTATTCACATCCTGCCCTCTGTTCCTCCACTGTAAATAATATCCTTGCCTAAATAAAGCTTCATCCTTTCCTTTAGCATCATCATATTTGTTGTGAAACCAACAGAGATTTACACAGTAACATTTTCAAATTCTATTAAACAAATGTAGTACAAATATTACACAAGGATACCATCTTTTCTATTAGTCAGTAAGAGATATTAATAAGGTTAATTTACTGATATCCAATCAGAATGATTGAATTTGCCCTATTGAATTGAAGCTGCTCTTTTGGGTCTAGCCTAAATATTTACTGGATATCAAGCAATACTCTCTCTTCCTTCTGTCTGCTTCTGTAAACTACAGGGCAGTGCTTTTCATTTCTATATTGAAGTAGGATACTTTCAGTACTGGAGTAGGAACCAAGAAAAGATGCAGTGCAGCTTACTGTATCAAATGCAAATTTATTAAACAGTTATTTTTTTCCATTGACATCAAAATCAATATTCTACTAAAATTCCTTTGAAACAGGAGCACACACTTTTGTACCAATTGAAGATGTTTTGCATGTTCATCTTAAGAACATGATGCCAGGAAAAGAAAAGAAAAAAAAAAAAAATATATATATATGTGTATATGCCTATGCATGTATGTGCATGTGTGCATATATACATGCATACATACACACACAGACACGCTGCATTTGTACTTCTACATTTCACCTATAATAAAAGGCACTTTGAAAAAAATGAAAATACTGATATTAAAATATTTCAATGTGCAAAAAAGAAAAGAAAACTGGATACCGGCCTTTCCTGGCCATAGTCTTGCATTAACCCTTTGGGCACTACTGTGGCACTGACGTTAATACTTAAAAGTGGAAGTATGTCTTCTTAAAATTGTTTCAAATTACACATTTTCCAAAGTGAAATGGTGCTTTTGTACCGTATGCTTGCTGCCCTTGCAAAAAAAGGCTTCAAAGGTGGTTTATTACTTGAGCAAAGATTTCTATAGCCAGTGCCAAACCAGGACACTGTCATAATAACCATTCCAATTACTTCTGATGTTTCTCTGCCTATGTTGAACTGCATCATCAGTATGAACACACTTCTGAGTGCTCAAAGGGTTAATGGGTCAAACAGCTTATCTGATATTTGAACGATGTAGACCCTGAAGGGTCTGTGTCATGATGAGCTTTCTCAAACAAGCAGAAAAGCAAATGAGGGTGGAGGGGAGAAAAGACGTTTAAACTGTGTAAAGAATAATTGGGAAAATGCCCTGAAGTGCATCAGTGCTGTGAACTTTTATATGTCCCTGGTTCAAGCCTGGGCTCAGGTTACTTACACACTCGCCTAGTGTTCCTGTGATATTCTCCATACCAACTGCAACAATAAATCCGTTGCTGAAAGTGAATGAACGAATGAGTAGTGAGGTCAGTATTTTTATTTATTCAAGACTCTGGGCCATGAAAAGTTCAGTGGATGGGCATATTTAAAATTCTTTAAAAGTTCAAATTGGCAGCAATACAAAAGACTGCAATGCAGCCAGTGTAAATCTCACTCACTCAGCGGCCATGAATCTACTGATTTTACTGGCATTGAAGTTTCACTGGTCATTTATGCTGGAATCTGATTAATGTTCAATAAGTCATAATGGGGCTAAAAAGGTTTCTACTGAAAACATTTTAATCTTTTCTTTTATGATGACTATATGTTGTATATATTCCATAAAGCCTGATACACACACTATCAGTGACTAAGACACAGCGATGCCTATTGTTGTCTTAAGTGAACTTGCATGACCTACAACTCCTTAGAGTGATCCTCAAAGATAAATTAGTTCATTTTTATGAAACTGCTGTGACCATCCCTCCATCCTCAGTGCTCTGTGGGAGAAAGCGCAGTGTAGAGCAGCAAAAGAAGACTAGGACATAAAGCAACATCAACATCAAATGAAATGTCTCGTCCGTACAATATAACAAACACAAAATGGCCATTTAGTGTTCTCAAATGTATCATAACCGTTGTGGAATTATAGAGCTTTTAAGATGGGGGTGGGAGATCGGAAATACGGGGTGTACTTTGGAGATGTGTGAAGGGATCAGAAATACAGATGAGACATAAATTTGCAAGTGTTTTCAAATGAATTCAATTAATTTCTCATTAAAACCTATTATCTTGGAAGTTATTGCAGGCAACTAATGGTTTTGAGGAATGTTCTGAAGCGCACCGTCATAAAAGGGAATATTCACCCCGACCTCTTTTAGGTGAAGAGACTTGTTAGTGAACTCGAATCAGGTATTTTTTAAAGACAAAACTCTTAAATCGAGATTATAAGTATGTGTAAACAGAAGAGCCACTCGTTTCTAGAAAAGGAATGTTATTTTTCAGCTATAATGATGTATTTATTTTTTGGTACAGTGCCTGCAGGAGTCATTCTGTGTCAACATCACATTTAACCCACAAGCCTGTACTGCACACTAATTGTGTTTGTCTGCATATGAGTGATTTGGGTAATGCACATTGTGGCTGTTTTTCTGACATTTCCTGTCAGTTAAAGAACATTTATCTGTACCATGCTGTGCTAGCATAGTGTGTGAGGTCATTAAAACAAACGTCCAACAGGTGGCATTAGTGCCATAGTCATCTACATTGAGGTTGTAAGCAAAATAAAACCCCTCTGTCTACCTTAAAACTCAGCTGAGTCTTGTGTCCGTTAACGTCACATTTAACCCAAACTAAAACCTGCCTTTATGTAAATAGTGCTGGTTGGCTGTTTCTGAGAGGACAGATTGTCATGTATAAATGTATCTAACCTGAACTCTCAGTTCAATGTAATAGGTAAGCAGTTATCCAGACAGTGTAGCAGCTCTCACTCAAGGTTTGTCTGTCTGTGGGTAAATGAGCGGTATCTCTGTATGATTAAAATAGCCCTGTGAAATGCACTGATTGTCCTCTGAACTAAATAAACTTAATTAACTTACCACCAAGCTCCTCTGCCAAAGCTCACTTAATCAGTGTGACTTTGCCTGAATTAAAATTACATGCATGTCTGGCTTTAAATTACATGCATGTAATTTTTACTTGCACTATGAGAATAATCATAAGTAGAGTCCTTCACAAAAGAGTGATGTCAAACTAAGAATCATTGCAGAAGATGGTGTACTTAGTGTGTCGCACACACGTGCGTCCAGAGATGTCTGTTACATATAAATATGTAGAAACAGCTGAGTGCTTGCTGGAACAAGGGTTTAAATTCTTAAGACTGCAGTTTGTACTTTCGGACAACAAAAACAATATTAGCAAGTAAACTAAGAGTGAGGGCCTGTAATGGTCCTCAGTCCACTGATATTATCTTTTACACCCTGTCTTTGCTCGTATAAGATACGTTTCCACTGCAAGACTCTTTTAAGGAAATCATGCTTGTTTTCACCCTTAGGTATTAGCTCCGATGATGAAGAATAGTCCAGACCAATTACCAGGCTCCTATCGACTTGAATAGGGAGAGGCATATACCAGAAATGGATCGATTAGATGATCCTTCCAATAAGGATTTGAAATGGCTATGAAAATCTGACAAAAATAACGCAAATAATTTACATTTTTTAGCTCAAGTAACAAAAAAAAATCAGGTTGCTTCAGCTATTGCGCATGCACTTTTCTATATAAGTAATGGATCAAAGCCCCTGTGTATCTGTGCTGAATCTGCATCCCTGACCCTGTATCAGTCAGTGTAAGAATCTAATAGGCCAGGCATTTTCTGTTAACATCATAACCAACAAGGCAATTGGCTTGTTTTAAACTGCAAGGTACCCAGAGTAGATACTTCTCTATGGACCAGGAAGTACTCGTGTGAAGCTTACTGTATTTAATGTCCCAGACACAAGCTTCACAGAATCAACCTCCGATCTATTGCTTTGGATACCAAACAATATTTATACAGTAAATTGTTTTTTGCAGTGCCTTCCAGAATTATTTGCACCTTTCATAAAAATGAGCAAAAGTGATTGTAAGAAGAGACTCAGTGCTATTATTCTCAACAGGGCAGGAATAAAAAAATATTAATTGTAAGGGTACCAAAAATTTTGATACCAATGTTTTGTTGAAAATAATAGGAATTCATATATATTTTTCTGTTTGAAAAACGTTTAAAAGTATACAATGTCCCTGTATGTTAAAGCTCAAAATATAACTAGTTACATGTTATCCAGAGGATGGTGCATCACAAAATGCGGCAGTGCATTTTATTGGCATGTTTAGAGGCCTGACTATGGCAAGTTTAACACATAGCTTTGTGTGATGGTTTGAAAAGCTATATTATTGTTAATACTGTATTTGCAGAGTAAGGCAAAATCAATAAAGGCTCATGTAAATCTCAACTTGCTCCATGTTTACTCTGTTGCTTTGTCATTGTTACGTGGACACAATTCTGCAGTGCGGTAAAAACAGTAAACAGGAACTTATTCAGTAATATGAGTTATGGAACCCTTTAGTTTCTTAAAAAGATTTTGGAACCTCAGTGGAAACGTGCCTTTGGTAATGAACAGAAACAAAACTAAAATGACAGTGCTGGAAAATAATGGGTAGATATATCGCTTCAGAGGACTATGGACAGATGTTGATTTATGAAAACAATAAATCGGCCCCTTGACCTTTGATCCCTGTGCAGCCCCATTCCCCTCCCTTCCCTCTGAAATGATTGGGGGCTCCTTCTCAGTTGACCACAGCTGGCTTCAACATTAAAGAGCCTGAAGGTATAACCACCCAGGACAAGGGGTCATGGGACACTCCTGTGGAGAGGTTGAGGATGCCCCTAGGGCTCTCTTCCTTACCCTCATTCACCCTAGAACTGCCCTTTGCTTGTCCTCTGCGATCTGAGCACAACACAGGCACCAAAGGCAAGCCAAGGGCCGAGGTCGAGAAGGCAGGGGGCAGCAATGGTGACTTGCCCAGGCCATTGAAGGACAGGACAGGTGAGCTGGGACTTCCCAGCATGCTCAGGTCCAGGGGTCGAGGACTCAGAGGAGACAAGGGAAGAGAGGTGCCTAGGAGAGCAGCTGCTGCACTTGGAAGGATTATGTGGGTGTAGCTCAGCTCAGACTCTTTCCCTGTGATGTGAGACGACTTCAGCACAGGTGAGCCCCCGCCTCCTCCTGGACCTCTGACTCCCCCTCCTGGAGTTGTCTGGTGCTCTTGTGAAGCCACAAAATGCCCATGTGCCTTGATGTGCTTTCGCAGAGAGCTTGGGTCCGTATAACGCTTCAGACAGCCAGCCATCTTGCAGTAGTATGGCTTGTCTACATAGTGTGTACGGGTGTGCTTAAAGCGGTCACTGGAGTTTGAGTAGCGCTTATTACAGCCTTCATAAGGGCAAATGTAGGGCTTCTCACCTGGAAAATAGCATCAAAATTTGATGACTGATGAGTTAACAAAAAGAAAAAAGTTATGCATTTCAAAGCAGTATCCCGAACCTGTGTGTGAACGATTGTGGATCTTGAGGTTCTCCAGACGTGAAAAGCTCTTGTTGCAGGTAGGGCAGCGGTGCGGCTTCTCATTGGTGTGTGTACGAATGTGGATTAACATTTTGTACCTGAAAACGCAGACTTTGGCGTTCATCCATAGTCACTATGTATATTACATATGTATATAATCGTATATCCAGTAGCCTCTCACCTTGCATTGAAGCCCCGTCCTTTGCGTGCACAGCCCTCCCAATGGCAGCAATACCCAGAATCCCTCTCAGGCTTTACATGAAAGTCATTTACATGGTCCACTAAATCTTGCAAGGAGTCAAAAAGCAATTGGCACTGCAAAATAGATCTGGAATTATAGAACTGGTACCAGCAAATGCATTAATTCATCATTAAATAATTATTTCATGGTTTTATGAAGGAATAAGGTATGTCTGTATACTGGGGAGTTAACACTAGATTGGTAGATCATCTGTTTGGGTAACACTCAATCAAATTTGATTCCAATGTTAAAAAAAATTATTCATCATTCTGCCAAAATAATTTTTTTAAACAACACCTTTCTCACCTTCCTCCATCGACAAGACAGCTGTTCATCTGCTGAAAGGTCAGGGGAGGCCCTCTTGTCCTTGGGCTGGCCAGTAAACATTGAGGATGGTAGATGGAGCCCCCCTCCTCCTCCAATTGGCAAAAAGAACTGGAAGGCTGGTGAAGGGGCCCCTCCATTTACGTAACGGATGGGGGCAGAGTCCTGCCAGAGAAAAACAGAATGAGGGAACCACTGTTAAGATACAACCCATTTTCAAAAAAGAGGGGACACTGTAAAATGTAAATAAAAACAGAATGCAATGATTTGTAAATAATTTAAACCCATATTTAATTGAAAATAGAAAAAAGACAACATATCAAACTATGAAACTGAAAAATGTTATTGCTTTATGAAAAATATATGCTCATTTTGAATTTGATGCCAGCAACATGTTTCAGTTGGGACAGGGCAACAAAAGACTGGAAAAGTTGTGTAATGTTAAAAAATCTTACAATACATTAGGTTAATTGCCAACAGAACAGTAACATGACTGGGTATAAAAAGAGCATCCCAGAGAGGCAGAGTTTCTAAGAAGTTAAAGTAAAAGACTGCGTTGGCAAATAGTGCAACATTTTAATAATAATGTTCCTCAATGTAAAATCATACAGAATTTGGGGATCTTCTATGGTACAAAGTATTATTAAAAGGTTCAGTAAATCTGGAGAAATCTCTGTACGCAAGAGACAAAGCTGAAAACCAATATTGGCTGTCCATGATCTTCGGACCCTCAGATGGGACTGCATAAAAAATGGACATGATTCTGTAGTGGAAATCACTACATGGGCTCAGGAACAGATTGAAAACCACAGCCTGAGAACACAGTTCATCTCTGCATCCACAAATGCAGGTTAAAACTCTACCAATCAAAGAAGAAACCATATATAAACATGATCAGTGGCATTTCTGCCACTGCGTTCTCTAGGCCCGAGCTCATTTAAGATGGACTGAGATAAAGTGGAAAACTGTACTGTGGTCTGATGAATTGAAATCTGAAATTCTTTTTGGAAATCATGGAAGCCATGTCCCCAGGCTGAAGAGGAGAGGAACCATCCGGCTTGTTATCAGCGCACAGTTCAAAAGCCAGCATCTGTGATGTGTGATGGTATAGGGCTGCATTAGTGCACATGGTCGCTTGCACATCATGAAGACACCATTAATGCTGTATGCAATGTATACAGATTTTGGAGCAACATAGGCTGCCATCCTGACAAAGTCCTTTTTGGGGAAGGCCTTGTGTATTTCAGCAAGACAATGCAAACCAAATTCTGCTCATATTACAATAACATGGCTCCGTAGCTGAAGAGTCTGGGTGCTAAACTGGTTTTCCTGCAGTCCAGTCCCATTACCCACTGGAAACCATTGGCACATCATGCAATGAAACTTATGAAAAACAAGACCCTGAACTGTTGAGAAGTTAAAATCCTATATCAGGCAAGAATGGGACAACATCTCACTTTGAAAACTGGTCTCCTCAGTACATATCTTTACAGAGTGTTTAAAGAAGAGGTGTTGCAACACAGTGGTAAACATCTCTCTATCCCATCCATCCATCCATCCATCCATTATCTATACCGCTTTATCTGTCTGTGTCGCGGGGAAGCTGGAGCCAATCCCATCTTCGGGCGAGAGGCGGGGTACACCCTGGGCAGGTCGCCAGTCCACCACAGGGCCACACACATGTTCGCTTTCACAACTACGGGCAATTTAGAGTCTTTGGACTGTGGGAGGAAACCGGAGAACCCGGAGGAAACCCACGCATGAGGACCCACATGCAAACTCCGCACAGAAAGGTGACTCCTTGCTGTAAGGCGACAGTGCTAACCACTGCACCACCGTGCCGCCCCTCCCTATCCCAACTAAATGTTTAAATGTGTTGCTGGGATCAAATTCAGAATGTGCATACTTTCAAAAAACAAAGTTTGAACATTAAATATCTTGCCTTTGTATTGTATTCAATTAAATATAGGCATATATTTTCCAAAAACAAAATCAGTTTTAACATATGATATGTTGTCTTTTTTCTTCCCATCAAAACTCAAGCTCTTGCCCTGCAGCTACATTATTATAGGCAATGGGCTGCTGCCACATGATTAGCTTATTCGATAGATACATGAATAAGAAGAGGAAAAGGTGTTCTGTTTAAAGTGGCCGGTGAAAGTATATTCCATGGCCAAAATCCTTTGACAAATAAATTTAATACACAATGGTGCAAGAAAATTTGTGAACCATTTAGAATGTTCTATATTTCTGCATAAAAATGATCTAACACATCATCAGACTTTCACAAGTCCTAAAAGATATCAAATGAAATATATGAAACAAAATATTATACTTGTCATTATTTCTTGAGAAAATTTATCCAATATTACACATCCGTGAGTGCCAAAAGTATGTGAACATTTGCTATCAGATACACTTGTGCAGCAATAAGTGCAACTAAACATTTCCAATAACCGTTGATCAGTCCTGCACATCAGCTTGAAGGAATTTTAGCCCATTGCTCCTTTCAGAACAGCTTCAATTTGGGATGTTGGTGGGTTTCCTCATATGGACTGCTCACACAACATTTCTATAGCATTAAGGTTAGGAATTTGATTGGACTTTCCCAAAACATAAATTTTATTTTATTTTTTAACCTTCTTTAGTAGAACGATTTGAGCACATAGGGTCACTGTCTTGCTGCATGACCCATTTTCTATTAAGATTCAATTCACAAACAGATATCCTAACAGTTTCCTTTAGAATTTACTGGTATAATTCAGAATTCATTGTTCTATCAATGATGGCAGGCTGTCCTGGCTCACATGCAGCAAAACAGGGCCAAAACATGATGCTACCGCCTCCATGTTCCACAGACTGGATAAGGATCTTGTGCTGGAATGCAGTGTTTTCCTTTCTCCAAACATAACACTTCTCATTTAAACAAAAGCATTCTATTTTGGTCTCATCCATCCACAGTTTTTTTCCAATATCCTTCTGATTTATCCATGTGATCTTAAGCAAACTATAGACGGGCAGCAATGTTGGAGAGCAGTAGCTTTCTCGTTGCAACCCTGCCATACACACCATTGTTGTTCAGTGTTCTCCTGATGGTGGACTCATGAACACTAACATTAGAAAATGTGAGAGAGGGCTTTAGTTGCTTAGAGGTTACCCTGATAAAAATGATCATGAATATCGTTGAATCTGTCTGAATGTGGATTGTTTGAGTCCAAACTCTTTACAGATTGTTTTCCAGCCTGATGAGCATCAACATCTTTCTTTCTGAGGTCCTCAGAAATCTTTATTTGTGACATAATACACTTCCATAAATGCGTTGTGAAGGTCATATTTTGATAGATCCCTGTTCTTTAAATAAAGCAGGGCACCCACTCAACACCTGATTGTCAATCCATTGATTGGAAACACCTGACTCTAATTTCACCTGCAAATTAACTGTTAATCCCAGAGGTTTATATGCATTTGGTCCTCACAGATATGGAATGTTGGCTCATTTTCCTCAATAAATAAATGGCCAAGTATTATATTTTTGTCTCATTTGTTTAATTGGGCTCTCAGTTCTACTTTTAGGACTTGTGTGAAAATCTGCGCATCACTTTTTCCACATTTTGTTATGTTACAGCCATATTTCAAAATGGATTAAATAAATTTTTCCTCAGAATTCTACACACATCACCCCATAATGACAACGTGAAAAAAGTTTACTTGAGGTTTTTGCAAATTTATTAAAAATAAAAAAACTGAGAAAACACATGTACATAAGTATTCACAGCCTT
>JAQQZR010000008.1:13884359-13906439 GCA_030068235.1 Notoglanidium macrostoma | reverse complement strand
ACACACACACACACACACACACACACACACACACACACACACACACACACACACACACACACACACACACAATCTTTGCTTGCTCATTGTAGTTGGGCTGAACTATTGTGGGTAATTCTGGAGAATCCAGGGTGTTGGCCAAGTAAATTACAATGCAAGTAAATAATAATATGAAACAGCTGTGCCTGTTTTAAGTTTATACTTTTGGTATAGTACACTGCTGAGTGCTCTAAGACTCAAGACAATCATGGTGATGTGACCATGTGGAGCCATACATGCTCTTCAGGCATAAACATCAGACATGAGCACATAATTATGTAATGTTTCGTGTTCATTCTTCATTTTCATAGAGGTTCCCTCAGTTTGTGGCCTTTTGTTTGAGATATCCCTCCTACTTCTAATCACAGAAACGAAAAAGGTCTTCAAATAAAAAAGGGGAAAGAGAAAGACAGGAAAAGTATAAGAGAGGTTGGATGTTAGTGGTGTGGACTAAGGCACAGAACTCTGTCTGTATTTATTTTGGACCAAGTTTCCACAGCCCCAGCCCAAATAGTGGAAGAACTGTGCATGGTTGGTGTGAGCCACAGACTATGGAGTTTCTCCAAGGTGCTTGGGAGCAGGAAAAGAGTAGTTCTTGATTGGTGTGAGGTTGCTATATAGCGGATGCAACATGAAGGATGAAAAGCAGCCATTCCAGTAGAAAACTGTAAGGCCACACTGTGATTAGTGGTTAGCGTTTTACTGGAGAAGAATGCATGGTCTGGGCCCAGCTAAGGAGGGTCTGGTCTGGCCCTGATTAGTGTGTGACTCAGGCTTCTCTGTTCTCATATCAGCTTTGATTCTGCCATCCAGAGTTTTGTCTGGCCAGATACACTACCTTTAGCAGCACGGAGTAAGCATATTGTACTGCTAAACTAAAAAATGCAGCACGGAGTAAGCATATTGTACTGCTAAACTAAAAAATGAGCCTATTACAATGATGAATGAACAAATAATGAAATGAAGACACTGTTTGACTTTTCAAGTGGGATAATAAGTGGATTCAGTTCTCAGAAACCTGATGTCCTTGTTCAGGAAAACTATGAGGTTTTGCATTAAAGAAAATACTGCAAACTTCATAAACATAAGCTAAACTCAATTTTTCACAACTCCATACATTACATATTACTATAAATTACCTGTGTTAGGTGAATCAAAGTATATACCTTGTTTCCATAAGAGGTCATTTGAAAAGTTTTTTTTCACTTATTATTTGCTACACTAGATTTTCAAGGGGTCAAACATGTATACACATACATTGTTTGTATTGTCTTTTAATTATCTGAACTAGAATCTAGAATCTGAACTAGAACTGCTTAGGAAAGCCAGTTTCCTAAGCTTAGGAAAGCCAGATTCTTCCTGACAGAACTGGTGTACCTCATTCCGGTTTGTGGTCCTCCTTGCTAATGCTTTTTCACTTAAGTCCACCAATTTTCTATGGGATTCAGGTCAGGGCTTTGAGATTTCTCCACTAGAGTTTTCACTTTATTGTCCTTATGCCATTTTGTTACAATTCATTGTAACACCAGTAACACCATTGTAACACCATTGTAATTCCAGTGTAACAATTCACTGGAAGATCCAGTTTAGACCATGTTTTAACTATCTTTTGAAGTGCACAAGTCCCTTTACCAGCTAAACATCCAAACAACATGATGCTGCCATCTCCTTGCTTCACAGTTGGAATGGGGTTCTTAAACACCTAACCCCTTTTTCTCCATTCATGGAAGAGATCATTAGGGCCAAACAAATATTTTTGGGTTCATTTGGTCAGAGAACACCCATCAAAAAGCATGGTGATCACCTGCAAATTTCACTCTGGCTTTTTTAATGAAGGTCTTATGCTGCATTTGACTTACTTTGCTAGTGGATAGTCAGAGGTTGTAATGATGTAATTTTTGAACACCATGCATTCTACGTACAAAGTGATGGAAAAAACATGGACAACTCCATGCTTGTCTTTTGCTAGCAACCATCTAGCCAGCTAGTTGTGATGAGTGGTATGTATTTTCCTTCTCAAAACAACAAACTGCATAGTCAATGTTAAAGATTTAACAAGTGAATATGTCTATGTTGACTGATCAAAGCAGATATTTGTATATACAGCATAACTTATTTGAAGGTAAAAAGCGCTACTTTCTTTACATTTGATGCTGTGTTCAACGTTGATTTGATGCCATTCCACGTTCTCCAGCTGAGGACTCTACACAAAGTTCCCAAGTTGAGGGGCATTTTTTGCATTTTCCCTGTCAGAAGTCAGAAAGTACAAGTTAAGTCCTCTAGTTGAACACAGCAGTAGAGTAGGGAGTTCTTCCTTATGTAACAGCCTTTCAGGCAGTAGCAATGGAGGACTCTCTTAATGGTGGATGCACATACTTTGGTAACTGATGCCTCCAACCCTTTCATTTTTTCCTAGTTCCTTGTGTTTTGTTGAACCTTTCGCACCAAAGTCCGCCCATCCCTGGGGGTTCATTTCTGACTTTTTACTAAACAATGCAGTGTCTGTGCAGTCCCAAGATTTTTATATTTGCATACAATTGTTTGTACAGGTGCTTGTGGAACCTTGTTTAGAAACTGCTACTTAGGAAAAACAAAACTTGTGGAAGTTATCAAGGGCAAAATGACACTGTATCTAAAGGTAAGAACTTTTACAGCCACAGGTACGCTCCCAATTAACTCCTACTTATGACAAATGACTGTTTAGAAGCTTCTAAACATTACCTTAATTTTTGTAATCTTCCAGACTGTTTAAAGAGACAGCCAACTTCATGTATGTACACTTTTCGCACACTAAGTCTTATACAGTGACTTAAAGCTGAAATAAATCTGTCTCTAAAATGACCTCTGATGTAAACAAAGTACATGGCCTAACTGACTTGCCAAAAGAAATGTCTGGTAAAATGAGTGGAGTCGTGAAAAACTGAAATTGAATATCTTTACCCTATGTGTATGATTATGGCTTTCCAAAATTATGAAAAAATTATAATTTATATTTGCTTGTATCTCGTACTGAAATGATGCCCTACTTTACCTTCGGAAATAAATCCAGATTGGCAGATTTTTTCAGCAGTATGCTTTGCCCCTCCTTAAATGCGCTTAACAAATTCCCTACAGAACAGCAAACAAAACATATTCATGGTCGAAATGGCAGAGCAGGAATATTTGGTCAACAAAAAAGATAAAGGCAGACCAGTTATTTGGAATCATTTTGGTTTCAATGAGTTGGATCAAGAACAACAGCAAATAACTTGTAGAATATGTTTCAAAGCTGTGTCTGCACCACAAGACAACACCACCAATTTATTTAACCACTTAAAGCTTAAATCACAAATTACTCTATGCCCAAACAATATGTGAACAAAAAACTCAGAAATGTGAAACAAGCTCATCAACTCGTACTGCAATGTAGTTATCTGTTAACGACACCCGTTATAATGATATGTGCCCAATTAACACAGTTAGCAACCTGGGGTTCATCAAACTCGAACACTTTGGACAAGCATTACTTAATGCCATCACATCATTTTGAGAGAGTTGCGGTGCTAGAGCTATTTAATAAATGCCATGAAAGTGTAGCATAATATTTAGCTGAAGTAGAATACTTTGTCAGCACAACAGACCTGTGGTCAAGTGGAAAAACAGAGCCATATATTGGCTTAACATTTCACTACATCGACAGAGAATTCAATATCAATTCAAAATGTCTTCACACTACGTTTTTCCCAGGGGATCGCACAGGACAAAAAATAGCTCATGGTCTAAGGGAAGTAATGGCTACATGGGATGGACAAACTTGTTTGCATTACAACAAGTAAATATGCATGTGAAAAATACATGTTTTATTTTTAATACATTTTAATGGGTACGGTTATTAATTAATTAAAAATGTATTAAGGAAACATTTTCTTGCATGCTCTCTCTCTTATACCAGTTTTCAAATGATAGTACAATAATATTTCATGTATTGCATGAAAACCGATCATGTAAACAGACTGTTTTTTCTTGCTAAAAATCTTTTAGTAGCACGTTTTAGATCAGTGGACTGAGCAATTGACTCTAATATGTATAGTAGTTTTCAACTAATATTCAAGTTTAGTGGTTTTGAACCTCAGAGAACAATTCATCTAAGTATAATTTATTTATTCATATAAAAATATATTTATACAAGATCAAAGTATGTTATTACAATTTTATTTTGTTTTCTATTTGATTTCAATGTAAGTGTATAAGTTTCGTTAGTAAGATTCAATAAATACAAATGTTTCCACAGTCAAGAGTAACTGTGGTAAATAATCGTGATCTCAATATGGGTCAAAATTATTATGATTATGATTTTTGCCATAATCGAGAAGCTCTAACATTTAATATAAACTTTCGGGCACAATTGTAAGTAATTTACATAAAAGAATATTCAGAGAGCATTAAGCTGAGCTACAGCAAGAACGCTCTCTTAACTCATTTAAACAATAAACTATGAAATTATTTGACTGCTACCTTCACAGCAGACTGGTCCATAGCAGACAGATTTATCATTTTTACCCACAGTCATTCTCAAGCAGTCAGGTGACTGCTTCTAGGAATCTCTTAACACTTGACCCTTTAAGGTGCTGTCAAGAATTGGCAGGTTAGCTCACTTTCTCTGGGGTTCACTTTATACCATGCCACACTATTGTCCACTAAAATTTTATGATTGTGACAGGCCTACCAGACATGTGATTTTATTACAGAATTTATATTATATCCAGATTTTATTAAGCTTTAAACAGATTTGAGGCTCCTTCACTAAAGCAACAACCTACTTAATTGTCAAATATTCTCTAAACTTCTTTGGGTGGGCCTGGTTTGACCTTGTTTTCTCAACTAGAGAGGAACAAACAATATGTTCACTATCAAGGCCCCTTACTGGGCCTTCCAGCTTCTCAGTGTTGCCAAATGTCTCAAATTTCCCAAACTTTCACTGCCGCCTTGATGACTGTGGTTCATATTATTTGTGGTCTTCTTCAGTACATGAGAATGATTCTCTTTGATTTTTCACAGTGTTCTAAAGAGAATTTGTTTATCTACCAATTCGCATAAGCACTAGCAGATGGATACAACTGCTAACATGGGTATAAAATCAATGGAATTCAGCTGCATCATATCCTAGAAATGTATGTAGAAACTGCATTGCCAGCCCATTGTTTGAAATTCAGGTAAAGAATAATGGTAATTTCTGCACCTCTAAAGCCACTTTGTGAATTATAATCATATATGTGCACTATCTAAATTAACTACAGAATTTTAACTAGATTATGATATTTTTTACCCAATGAATTGACAAAATTTGCACCTGAATGTGCTTTAATCTATGCACTACCACTACTACTACTATGTTTTATGGCTATTTCATTTCTGTTTTCTTTTGAGAGCGCTATAGCAATTCCCTAAGGACTGATGAACATGACTTATCTATGGCTATGATATATAAGAATGAATATGTTATTAAATGTCCACTATTCAGCCACATGAATGCACCTCCCTCACCTCTCCCTCTCCAAGTGTATATTTGAACACTTGGTTGCCATCAGGTTCCAGTTGTGTACTTCCAGCTACTTATATTCCCTTGCTTTTTCTGTGCTAAATCATAATCATGATCCTCCATTTTTCAAAATTTGGGTTTTCAAACTTTTAGCCAGCACCAGCAAACACTGATTCCTCTTATTTCTTCTTCCTTCTCCTTTGTCGTTCCTCCGGTGATTCCTTCTGGATTCATGCTGCTATTTGTTAAAAAACAAAACAAAACATGAACTACAGTAGTCGCTCTCTAGAAGTTTGTCCGTTCTGGGCTACTGTGCCGGCACAACATGGTTGTGAGGGGGTCCCTAGAGGTGGACACACTCAGATTGATGTAAAGGGTTGATTCTAAGCTTCCGAAAAGACGATTCTTATTTACAGGTAATTATACAATAATGAAAACATACTTATGAATTCCATATGAATATTATGGAATATATACACTGTCTCTGCTAATACATACTCTCAAAATCCTATATAGCGGACCTTTAAGAGGAGTGAGGTCCATGGTAGCTCAGCGGTTAAGACAGTGGACTAGTAATCGGAAGGTCATGAGTTCAAATCCCAGCACTGCCAAGCAGCCACTGCTGAGCCCTTAAGCAAGGCCCTTAACCTTCACTGCTCACTTGTATAAAAATAAGATGTATGTAAGTTGCTCTGGATAAGGGTGTCTGCCAAATGACATAAATGTTATTGTAAATGTAGTGGAGAACATTGTGAAAGGGACAAACGATGCAATACCAAGACTTTTCACAGCTGCCACAATCAGCCTTGGACAGAGACAACTAGATCTTACAGTGTGACAAAGTACCTGACCAAAAGATATTATGCTCCTGAATTTATATCCTTGAATTTCAGATTCTCTTCGTCATTTGATTAACTGCTCCTGGTATGCGTGCTCTGTATCATTCAAGCCATGTTTGGCCACCAATGACAACAGGCTCTGATCCCAAGGGCCCAAACTCAAAGCACTCCTCAATTAAGCCCAGGGTTCGTGGAGTCGTATAACTGATGCAAAACACACTTCATTCACTGCACATCATCAGTGCCAATCAGGCCAAGCTGTACCGTCATCTTTCCAGGCTGAGCTTTTATTCATGTATTTCTGTCTGTACAGACAAGTAATCATAGATGGCTTATATCAACATTTACGACTTAATGGGGGAGATAACTGTCTCCACTACCAAGACAGTCCATGTAGCCGACGCGGCGAACTGCGAGACAAATGAAACGATCGTTAGAAAAATGGGTCATTCGTAAAGGCTAGAACTGGCAGCTTCACACATCTCGATAGAACCACAACCACGTCGTGTTGTCTCTGATATTTGTCAAAAGCTGCTGAGACTCGCTCGGCTGTCGAGGCAACACCAGTGTGATCCAGTCCACATTCAGGGTTAGTGAGTTTGTGAAGGCGGGCTTACCTTAGAAGAAACTGAGAAATGAATATGGTCCAGCTGGCTTCGACTTGAAGCGTCGTAAAACTTTCCTATTAGAGTGCTTATACAAATTCCTTTGTTTAGTTAAAAAGGGTGTTTTTTTGTAATCGTGCGTCGGTGTATCGGTTATTCCGCCTGAATACGCGTCGCGTCACCGTTTAGCAATCTGGCTCTGTAGCGGTCTGCTGTCAGACCATTGTCGTTACAAACGGACAGGAGCAACAAAAAATACGGATAAACTTCACAAAAGCTTGATAAAAGACTCAGGAAAAACGAAAAGCCTACCGTGGCAAAAGAAATACGGTGACAAACAGCCTAGTCAGCGTTACTTTTACGGAATGAGATTATTACTCTCAGTCGAAAACCTAACTTAACTGTGTCAACACTTGAAACAGTGTCCGTAATCTTCATAGGTTGAAGTCCAGTAACGGCGGTCATAAGAAAAAATAACCGTTGTCGATTTTTTCTGAGGATCAAGGTGCATCGCGTATTAGCAAAGCTTGGTCAAGTGTTTTCTTTGGGTGGTCATTCTCTTGGGGGTCTTTGGGAGGGAGGGAGGGAGGGAGGGAGGGGGCCGCGCAGGGCGAGAGAAAAGAAATGTCTTGTCCAGATAATATCTCCGTTTCTCCTCTCCAGTCTTTCCTCGTTGTTTTTCTTGTCTGGCTGAGGCAATAACGCACTGAGCTGCTGGTATCGGCCAACCCCCCCACGGACTCGAGCCCGTGTGCGGTGTCTCCCTCCCGTTGCGGAGCGGACACTGGCTCTGACTCCTTCACCCAAACTTGCTCCCAGGCTGCCCGCTCCGCGCATGCGCACTGCTCCGCCCCGTCGACAGGGGCCGTGCTCGCCTCTCCCTCCGCCTTGCCACGCCGCGGCCACGTCCCAACCCGCGCGCTACAGGCACAAGTGTAAGCCAGGACGCCACCTAGGTGTCGCAAACCGCACTACAGCGCTGCTTACTATGTACAAATAGGACGTCACCACACATTCAATATTCTGACAGATAGTATTGTCTTTTAAACCCCTTTCACACGTTTACGTTCCTTTATCAAAATGGCACATCCGGGTACTTTGGCTTCCAGCCCTCTCTGTGGGGGAAAATAAATAACAAATAACTTTAATGTGGAATAGCAGTACAAAACAAAAGCAGTAGAGAGCCACGATAATTAAATTAGCTTATAAATGACACAAAGAGTCAAAGACACTGTCAAGTGAATATATGTTCATAGAACGCGTAAGATGACCCCACTCAGTGGCCATGTTTTACCTTACCGAGTCTCCAAGTAAGAAAATTACCAAATCAAATAAGAAATCTGGAGATCAGCGTTTTTGGATTTATTATTGGTGGAACCAGCTGCAACATCAACTCTTCGGCATAGCCTTGTAGTTCAAATTAAAGTTTGGAGACAGGTTATCAGAAATCGCGTAAATTAGTAAATTAACTAATCAGGGGTGAAGGTTAAGGGTGCCTCACTTTCCAACCTTGTACATGAAAACAGTGTGGGGGAATAGCCCGTATTAGGAAAGCATTCTAAACAAATATATTCCATATAAAACGCAAAGACTAATAGATGACAAGAAGAAGATTACAACACAGGAAAACAGGAAAAGTTTAGTACAGATTTAGAACAGCAATGTAAAGCATTCACAAACTGGGAATAGTTTTAATCACTAATTGTGTTTTTTCTTTTAGTAAAAAAAGATGCTTATGAAATGTTTCAAACTGCGCCTTACAATAACATTGTGAATTAATATTTCTCTATGAAAATTCTATGAAATTTCTCTATGTATACTTAAATATTGAGTATTTTCATGTCCGTTTATAGTGTTTATAGAACTGTAAGTTGTAAGAAACAAAGTAAGTTGTTGGCATATCTATTTTTAAATTCTATTTTTGCTACATTGCAGTTTTCACAATAAAATTGTTTACATTCTGCAACTGTGTAATGCATTCCTTCAAATATTGTGTTATTTTGTGGGGCCAAGCAAAGCCTATATTAAACAACACCTTCATTATATATACATGGTGAAATTTAAATGTTTTATATGTACTACTCCTGACAGTAGAATAAGCCACAAACCTTTATATAGCCGCAACAATGCAAAAAAATAAATAAATAAATAAAATAATAAAAAGCACCAAAATTGACAAAATCCTAAAAAAAATATGGTGATACAAATTTTTAGTAATACCAAGCGACACCAGCACCTTTCTTAAAAGTTCAGAAATTTTGAACTAAAAAGCTGCATACAGTCCCTCCTCATTGGTAACAATCGAAAAAAGAAGCTGGCACTCAGAAAAAAACACTATATGGACATCTGCCTATGCCTATGGACAGTAGCTCCACCACAATATTACTGCATCATCATTAATGTCTTGACCAGTTCCACCACTCTAAACCAATGGGTCAAATTGACTGGAACAAAAGATTACTATTAATGTTACTAGGTCATCAGGGATAGATTAGTTTCGACTTGACATTACTGTTTAGCTCCCATTCCCACACAACACCCTTACAGCATAATAGATGAATCCTAACCCCATAAATGATCCTGACCCCTTCTGCTTTCCGGACCTGCCTGACCCATACCCGTGTCCTACTCCTGGTTGGAGTCAACACTTGGAAACCACTTGCTCCTGTTAAATATGGCACCATATAAAGTGCATCAACATACATCTAGAACTGTGAAGATGCCGTTGGACTGCTGTTGACATGTGCGGTTCTGCTACATTGGCATAGGACTCAAATCACCATGAACAGTCTTGCACTCTAGACTTGACCCTAGTATTAAAGGGTGTTAGTTGTAATTGCACTATACAGTGTGACCCAAATGAGAATGGGCTCCCTTTTGAGTCTGGTTCCTCTCAAGGTTTCTTCCTTTTACCATCTCAGGGAGTTTTTTCTTGGTATTTAGTTCTTGATATAACTAATTTACTCAACAAAACAGATTCTCACTTACCAATATTTTGTTATTCCTTTTCTTCCTCCTATTGCCCGGACTTCTTTTTAGATTGCTTGAAGGGTAAGTGTGTTTCATGGTGTTAGGTTGCCACTCTGTAATTACAAAGCTTTTGGCAGCAAGCTTGTGGGAAGGGGACCCTAATGGAATTCATAGAATTTATTAAATTAAGTAGAAGTAGGAGAGGATGGTTGATTACATTAGTCACAGCAATGACCCAGTGGGCACAGAGTCCTGAATCGACATCAATCCCAGTTCGATTGCCTACTGTGATGTCAATGGAGCATATATTGAGATTGCTGTGATGTCGACATGCAATTGTTATTCTGTCATCCTGCCAGTTAGTCCATTTGATGTTTGCATGTGAGATATCCCATCTGACAATGCGTGCATTGCCAGATGCGAGATATCCCATCTGACAATGCGTGCATTGCTATTTACTCAAAATCAAGCGCAATCACTTGTCAGCAAACTAAAGGTATGTCATTTTATCATTAAATTATCAGTCGTTTATGTAAAAATTATATTTTACAAAAACACTCATATACTAAGGCAATAAATATACTTATCCACATTGCAACATTCTATATATATGTAATGGAATCAATGAAAATTCACAATTATCACTATTACAATTATTTGCACAGAAAGGCTTTATACAAAAGTTTTGATCTTGCCAAAGTTGTCTACATGATAACTTTTGTGAGGCTTCGTATGAAGATCTTCTTTGGTAACTCAGTCTAGAAAGACCATGCTGCATGCGTCTCTGGAGTGTTCTCATTTGGTTAAGTCTTGGCACCATCTGCTATGGCTATGCAGGCCCATGCATGAGTGACAGTCCCCGTTATAGTTGGTACAGGTGAGCTGAGAGGCCTTGGTTGCAAGAGGTGCTACAGTACCCTTCCTCCATTCTCTGCTCTATGCTGTGAGAAGTTCTCTCATCATGTCTGCTTCTAAGATGCCCTTATATACAGTGTGACACCAGGCAGCGTGGTCCATGGCCTGAGTTTCCTAGCTATCTGTGGAGATGTTGCAATCCTTCAGTTCTCTTTTGCAGATGTCCTTAAAGCAGAGTAAGGGACAGGCGACTCTTCTGTTGCCTTGTGTTAATTGTCTGTATAGGATGTCTTTTGGCAGCCACCCATCTTTCATGTGGAAAACATGCCCCAGCCATTGTATCTTAGATCTTGGCACCCTCTAGGATGTTTTCATGTGGGATGCGGTCCTGCCATCTGATTGCAAGGATGAATTTGAGGCCCTGCACTTGAAAGGAGTTGAGCTAACATTTTTGCCTCATGTAGGTAGTCCAAGTTTCACCTCCATACAGTAAGATGCTGAGGAAGAACGGCTGATACACTCAGATCTTTGTGCGTTCTGACAGCGCTTTGTTATCCCAAACCCTTTTTGTCAGTTTTGCCATGGTGGTATTTGCCTTCCCGAGCCATTATCTTGCCAGTGCTGTGGTGTCCGAGGCAGGTGGACCATGACTCGTGATCTGCATCTATCCTTGCATTAAGCTCTTCAAGGAGGAACAGGGTCTTTTGGAAAGCCACTGATCAATTTGATCCTTCACTTATTCTGACGCAGCAAGGGAGGGAGCAAAGACACTGAAGACGTTTACAGGGTCCACAGCAGTGCTCAGACAAACAGACAGGAGATGTCCAATGTTGTCTGGAGGAAGTAGTGTGTTCCTAAGGGAAAAGCTGACTCCACGCTGGTGGTGTAGTTCACCTCATTTAAGGAGCCACTGGCTTGAAGAGCAGCTATGCTGATGTTAAGTCAGATGAGTGCTCTGTCAATGATGACTGTCTTTCTAGTGTCATCCACCTCATGGAGGTCATCAGAGATTCCTATGCACAAGGAACGCAATTTCCAACTAGCTGTATGAAGAGTTTCTTCTTTGGTCTTGTTTTCTTTGCCTGGAGCGAGGTTTCCATCTGCTTGCAATGCCTGTAGCTGTACACTAAGCCCCAGGCACCCACTGGAGCAGGCAGATTTTGGCTGGGGGCTGTCCAGCTTAAAGCAAGTCGTGGTTGACCAATGGGACCTGATGGTCCTTGATGGTCCCTACCACTGTCCTGAAGCTGACCGGTGAGGTCCCTTCCCTATGCCAATTGGGAGGGAATTTCAACTGCCAATAGACTGCCAGCTTCCGTGTTGTATCCTCACCGAGGTGAGGCTGGAGTGGCCTCTACAGGGCACAAGCCTGGGCTAGAAGCATGGACATCTTGGGTTTCCCAATTGTCAGACTCCCCCTCTAAGCCTCACTGATCGGATCCAAAGGAATGTGAAGCATGATGTTTGGCACCAGCTTGGCTGCAGGAGCTGCCAGAGAGTACCAATTATGCCATTCAACCACCTTAGGCGTTAGTTTCTGGGTTTACTCCCTTAGCCTTTGTCTCTCCCTAGATAACCTCAAGGCAGTGATGCTGTTCACCCATAGCTGGGGGGCTGGTACATGGACACTGTCTCAGAAAAAAGCCACTCTTTCTCTTGCCATATAGTGGCACTATACCAGAGAGTAACTCTGGGCATGTGGATAAAATTATAACCATTATAACCAATACCATCTAGGAACAATATTGCTGATATGTTAAAAAGCCTCTCTTTCTGTTGCCTCATGATGGAAGTTACCTAAGAGTCATTCTGGGCATCTCACACCTCCGGCAATACCACCAAATTAACTCAACAACTGATAGAGCTTTTTACTAACCTAAGATCGGTGTAAAAGTCATTCTTTCTGTTGCCTCGCTCTTTGTGACACTATACCAAAGAGACACTATGAGCATGTGGATATCATCAATGAATTCATTTCTGTTACATTTTATTTGTATAGCACTTTTAACAATGGACAGTTTCATAAAGTGGCTTCACAAAATTATATACTACATTCTGGTTATACATTTAAAGCATTTGAATTTATAAATGTATCTCTATTGAGCAAGCTTGTGGTGACAGGCACAAGGAAAAACTCCCTGAAACAAGGAACCTTGAGCAAGTGGAAGAAACCTTGAGAGTAACCAGACTCAAATGGGAGCCCATCCTCATTTGGGTGACACTGGATAGCACAATTTACGAATAAATCCCTTCTATAACTGTGTATTCTTTGGTCAGAAATTAAACTGCATAGCCAGCAAATTCATTATAGTTTTAATACAATGTCTATTGTGTTGAAGTTATCAACTGTTCACTGACAGAGACTTAGGTGCAAAACTGTTTGTAGCAGTTTGTTCAAGTTAAACCAACTAATAACTACAGCAAATCTAACATGAATCTGACAAAATGTCTAGGAGTAATATTGCCAAAATGGTGAAAAAGCCATTCTTTCTGTTGGCAGATGGTGGCACTATACCAGAGTGTCACTCTGGTCATGTGGATGTCATCATAACCATCATAACCCATAACTATCACAAATTTGACATGAATCTGATGAACTGGGAATTGCTCTAGGAGCAATATAGCCAAGCTGGGTGAAAAAGCCTTTTGAAGAAATGCATGGAGAATTTATGATGAATTCTTGTTTGCATAGCAAGACATAAATTCATTGTTTCACCATTTCAGGACCTTGCAAAATATCTAAAACTCTTCACAATTTAAAATCAGCAGCATCTTACAATAATGTCCTTTGCACTGATGGTGCAGGTGCCCTCCAGTGGACATCACAGACCCTGCACCCAGGTGAGTGAAAAAGCCATTGTTTCTTTTGCCAGATGGTGGTGCTACGCCTAAATGTCACTGTGGGCATATGGATGTGATCATAACCATCATAACCAATAACCTGTGAAGTCTGAGCCATATCAAGCAATCCATGGAGACTTTATTATGTATTCCATTTTTGTGTTGTTATACCTTACAAGATATAAAAAATCCCTTAGTAATTTTAAAATCAGCAACATGCATACCTAATTTGACATGAATCTGATTACTGTCTAGGAGGAGTACAGCAGAAATAGGTGAAAAAGCCATTCTTTCTATGGTCAGATGGTGGCACTAAATTTGAATTTGAATTTGAATTTGATTTATACTAGGATGTCATATTGGCATGGGAATATCATCATAACCTGTGAAGTTTGAGCCATATCAAGCAATGCATGGAGAAGTTATGAAGCACTTCCTGTTTGTGTGGCAAGATGTACAAATTCATTGTACATCATGTATTCCAAACTATTACAAATTTGTTTGTCTTGGGGAGACCCACATGCCTACCAAATTTGGTGCGTGTGTGCGAAACTATATGCCAGGCACAAGACTCAAAATGTCATATGGTGGCACTATCATGTCAATCGTTGCCTGAGTAGAGGTCACCAGCACTGATGTGTGTACCAGAGAACAAGAAAGTTTTCACCAATGGGAGCCACTTCAAAAATAGCCAAGCCTTGAAGAAAAAATAAAAGCCACAAACGGGATAACGGGCCCTCGTCTCTTCTGTGTTATCACCAGATTAACACAGCATGACCATTAAAAGTTCATTTTTTACTAATCATGCAAAATGCCATATTACTGGAATAGGGTTATAAATAAATAATACTTCCATTTTTACTGTAATACTGTTACTCGTTATAGTGTCCTTGGAAAGGTGACTAGATTTTTATGTACTTTCTTAATATTTCTTAAAATTTCTTAACATTTCCCATCTACACCACAAAACTACAAAATATGCCCAAACCACTGCTGAGGTATTGGAAACAAAAACAAATATCACTGTTAAATTAATATTCATGTATGTCTTTAAACAATATAAACATCAGTGTCATGATTCTAAATAAAATTAGAATGACATTTGTCTATCAACATCACAGCAATATCAATATATGCTATATTGACATCGGAGTAGGCAATTCATGAGTGAATGTATAATGAACTACCACACTCCTCTTGTGTGTCATATCATACTACAATAATTATATAATTTAACATATAAAAATGCAGTTTTGATCATGCTTACATCACGCAGACTCAATTCTGTATTTATCTGATAAATTATCTAGGTTTGCATGTATCTTAGGTATCTATGGTAAAAGCCATGAGATTCTATACATTAGAATTATAATTTTTTTCTGTATGGAAGACAGTGGTATAATCAGAACAGTTCTGTTATGTAAATCATAATGTTCAATGTCTAAATATTTTGTTTAAATATCATGAGCAGGTTTGTGATGCATTACTATCCCAATTGTGAAAAATATTGATGGTTTCATATATAAACTGTATTAGATGCAATTCATAGCTACATTGTTACATTCAGTTACACTGAGTTACATTGTTAGCTGAATAGTGGAGGGTTATAAATTTTAAAAATGTAATTTTCAAACATTGCATTTACTTTGCATTTGTGTGGTTAAGGTCATGAGTTTTTAAATACTGGAAGTATCAGTTTTTGTTTATTGAATACATTTTCAAGGACGGTTTTGGTAAGGCATAAGGCATTTGCAATGTTTACAGTTAGGGGCACATTTGGAATGTGGCAATTTTGGACCCGAGTAATTTTCATAGTTCTTAGAACTGTTGGATGAAGTAGCCCTTCTTTTTGTGTGTTCGCAATTCAGGATCTGAGAACGATTA
Source organism: Notoglanidium macrostoma (assembly GCA_030068235.1). Classification (NCBI taxonomy): domain Eukaryota; kingdom Metazoa; phylum Chordata; class Actinopteri; order Siluriformes; family Auchenoglanididae; genus Notoglanidium; species Notoglanidium macrostoma. Next base: position 13,890,888 of record JAQQZR010000008.1, on the reverse strand, counting down.
TAGTTCTTAGGATCCTGTTTTTGGGGACTTTTTTTGCTGCTACTTCAGAGTATGTACTTTTACAGCACAATAGGAACCATGAGAGATGTGTGTGGATGGTGAATGGTCCAGATGTAAGTGTAGTATTCTTTAAGTCACGCAGCATTCCACTAATAGGATAAAACAGATTCCATAAATGCCCTTGCTAAAAAAAGAATACACATGACAGCATGTGCTGGTTAATAGATGAGAGAAGTTGAAACCTGAGGTATAGTATTTGGCAAACTAAAGTGAAACTAAAAAGAAGGCTAGAGAATGTGTGTGCTGCCTGTTTCATTATTCCGACAAATCCATATGATAGAAGTGAAAACAAAGAGGAAGTGTGCAGCGTGAGAGCAAATACGTGACATGCTCGAATTCATCACTGAAATTACTGAAAAAAAATCAGCAATGGACTCTCTAAGTACCAGATAGTCTATGTGAAGTCTTAGTGTCTTTGTATTCAACAAACAAAACAAAGAGCAACTCATGGGGCATGCAATTCCTTTGAAAGATGCAGTGTGAGGGGGAATACGTGGTCAAAATCATTAAAATCAGTGGAAAAAATAATCACTTGTGGATTTTCTAATTGCTAGATAGGCCTAATCTATATAAAAAATCTTCGTATTGAACAGCCGAATCCATTTCGACTAGTATCGAGTTTAGAGTCGGGTACAGAATTAAATCCATGTAAAATGTTAGCTGTGTAAACAGCTCTTAACGTTAACGTTAAAAATAAAACGAAAAAAACACGGATAAATTTAGAGACAGTGAAGTCCAGACATTATTGGACCTACACGTGAAGGAGGAAATACTATGCGTTTTTGATGTGGCTTATGTCACTTCAGTGTTCCTACTGGCAGTGCGAATAGAAAGTGAAAAAAGACCCTTGAAGGTGTGTAGTTCTCAAGGGAGCTCCCCATGAGCTCCCTATCAAAAAGTCCCTGTTTTATCCAAAATTGCATATTATGAAAAATGGTCAGAAGGACTGGAGGTCCATTTTTTATAGTTCTTAGAACTGTTGGCGCACATACCTCTTTTTTTGTGTTTGCAATGCACGAACTGAGAATGGTTATAGTTCTTAGAGCACTGTTTTGGGAGATTTTAGGCACTTTCAAACCAAACAATTATAGGGACTTAAGGCGCTTTCAGACCAGAACAGCTCTAGGGACTTTTTGATAGGAAGTACTCCCTGGGGAGCTCCCCTGAGAACTACACACCTTCAAGTGTGCCTTTTTCTCAGTTTGCGTTCACACTGCCAGTAGGAACACTGAAGAGTGGAGGAGAAACGAAACAGCCCATTCAGTGTGTACAGCACCTGATCTGAGCTATGCATGTGCAAACAGTGTTGCCAAGGGTCATTCACTAATCTGTACTGTTTCTTCTTTTCTTTTGAGGCCAAAAAAACAGAGACTGTGAGAGAAAAGTAAGTATTATTAAGTCATGTCTAACTTTTTAGTTTAGTTTAATTTAATTAAATTTGATTTGTATTTTAACAACAGACATTGTATATATACTTAATGAGCCAGCTTGTGTGATCTGAGTGATCACACTCAGATACTTATATGTAAGTACAGCCAAAATCACAGAACAGCCATTGTCTTTAAATTATATATATGGTGATTTTGCAGACTATGTGCAGATATAAAATCAGAATTTTAGCTGTTTTAACAAAAATGGTTTGGAAGTTATTGCTGGATAACCTGTAGTCTAAATAGGCTGCGTTACAGTCACTATTTCATATTTCTACAATTAGTTGGCAACAGTGTTCTAGTGATGGGAATTCCAGCTCGTTTTAGTGAGCCAGATCATTTGGTCATTTGATCATTTGATCATCAGGTCAGCAAGCGCGCTTGAAGGGAGATGTCCAACATACCACATCAGGCAGCGACAGTCACAAAGAGGACACTCATCAGGACAAGGCAAAGGTAAGATTATTCTTGCTACTTCTGAAAGTCAGCATGGAAATCAATTTGCTACTTTGAAAGACCTAGAAACTTCCACTGCTTGCGCTCTGTTTAATGCCCTGAGGCATCTGTTGAATTTGTGGATTTGTCTGTTTCGAGTGGTGGAAATTGAACTTGGATTATCCTTATAGATGTTTTTCTAGTTAAAAAATTATATTCATGCAATATATTAGTTTTAGTGTGATTCACTGTATAGTTTTATTGTAAATAGTCATTCTAATTTGACAGTGTTATTAATCGTTTGAGTAAAAAAGGTGAAAATTGTTTTAGAGTTAATATTTAATTCTTTGTAAATAATAGATTAGGATATTTAAAAATTAGTTTAGCTTAAGTGCCAACCAGTTACACCCTTAAGGTTAGGAAAGTTAACTAATGTTAATGTTTTATGAGGCTAAGTTTTTCCAAGTTATTTTAGCTACCTAGCTAGTTTGATCCTGTGACTGTGAATATGCTACTGCTTACTGGCTAATATAAAGGATAACCCTGTTAGGTTCAACAATTAGCTTATCTGCTACTTGGCCAATCAAAATTCACTCCTTGAGCAACGCTTTTCTCTGAACAACCAACAGACAATTTTGGTGACAAATATGGTGATGAGGTGAGATGAATAAACACTAAATGATATGAAGCTGTACTATGTTGAAATGATTAAGCTGGATCTCCACAGGTTAAATTGTGGCTCTTATATGCACTGGACAGACTTTGTTTCATCAAGACAATAACACAAACTAAATGTTTTGAAACAAATTTACTGGTAAAAATAAAGCCACACGTGAATAATTATAAGCCAAGTGAATTCTCACTGAATTCATACATATGCGTATGTGCATGCGTATGTGCATGCGTTTGTGTGTGTGTCAGTGAGAGAGAGGAGACGACACTAATGTGCATGTGGGATGTGAAAATATAGACACCAGTTCTAAAATAATTTATTATACTGTTACTAAAATGTATTTCTCTTTTATAGATTGCATTAAACAGGTAAATGAAAATGTGGCATGGGCTCCAGAGCTTGTGTAGTTGTCATGGCATTGATAAACCATGTATGCATGCTCACAGGCCATATGCGATTCTAGCAAGCGGACCAATCACAGTTATTGAAGTCTGTGTCGCTGTGACATGTAGTTAGATATTTGGAGAGATGCACATCAGGCTATGAACAACTTAACACAACACCACAACATGAAGCATGTGAACTGCTGACCCGACATCCATGAATTGCAACAATGTTAACATGCTTTGTTGACCCTTGTGCGCATGTGTGTCAAGTGACACCCAATATAAATTCAGGAGATATGTGACTTCATGTTCACCACAGCTGAATGCATCTGATGAACCATCTAGAAGGATTATAGCCAAGATTGGGAAAAAAAACAACATTCTTTCTGTTGCTAGATATTTTAGCTATATCAAGCTGTCACTCTGGGCATGTGGATATCATCATAACCATCATAACCCATAACTTATGAAGTTTGAGACATATTAAACAATGCATGGAGAAGTTATGCATGGCGAGACATATAAATTCATCGTTTTGCCATTTGGACCCTGTGTAAGACATCAAAAATGCAATTTGAAATTTAAGATCAGCAACATCTTGTCATCATCATAAGTCTGATGAACAGTGTAATCTATTATATGAAAAATGTAATGTGTCAAAACACTCACAATCCAAGATACCTCACTAGAGGTCCACAAGAGAGAGATTAGATCCACAAACTTACCAAATTTGGTGCATGTATGTTAAACTATATGCCAGGCACAAGACTATGATATATGAGTTTTTGCCTATGGGAACCACCTAAAAAATGGGCAAGTCTTGAAGAAAAAGAAGAAGCCCTCTGGAGGTATATATATATATATATATATATATATACAGAGTCAGCCAAAAAAATGTATACACACTTCAGGAACACTTCTACATATAAATTTTTGGAAGACAATGGCCACCACTTTAAGCACCACTTGTAATTGTAGAGGCCAAAGGTAACTTGTATTAATCTCGTGATATCTAAATAAATTTAGTATTAAAATATTTATACAAATTTTTCTTTTCCTGAATTGTGTATCCTATTTTGGCTGACTCTCTCTCTCCCTCTCTCTCTCTCTCTCTCTCTCTATATATATATATATATATGTATGTATGTTTGTATACTCCTCTAACCTTCCTTAATCCTTAATCTAACCTTCTCAACCTCAGGTCTTCTGGGAGAACTGCAGATTTATGGACGGAGACCTCAGTTGTTGAACCTGGAATTTGTTGGAGCTACTCGTCAAGTTTGGGAGTCACAGGCCCTAATGCTCCTCTGCATTTGCCTCTGTATATGTAAACACACACACGTATATTCATCCATCCATTATCTACACCGCTTTATCCATCTGGGTCACGGGGAAGCTGGAGCCAATCCCAGCAGCTCTGGGCAGATCGCCAGTCCACCAAGGGCCAACAAAGACAAACAACCACACACGCTCGCATCCACACCTATGGGCAATTTAGTGTAGCCATTTGACCTAATCTGCATGTCTTTGGATGGAAACCCAAGCATGCACAGGGAGAACATGCAAACTCCAGACAGAAAGGCACCCTGGGTGACACGGGGATTGAACCCAGGACCTTCTTGCTGTGAGGCGACAGTGCTAACCACTGCACCACCGTGCCACCCACACATACATGCATACATATAGTTTTTTATTTCATTTTAATGGTCTTTTGTGTAGCTGTGGTTTAGTTAGTCTTTTGCCTTTTTGATATTAGCTTTTATAGTAGGCAGCCTAGTGGTGCAGTGGTTAGCACTGTTGCCTCACAGCAAGAAGGTCCTGGGTTCAATCCCCGTGTCACCCAGGGTGCCTTTCTGTCTGGAGTTTGCATGTTCTCCCCGTGCATGCTTGGGTTTCCTCCGGGTGCTCCGGTTTCCTCCCACAGTCCAAAGACATGCAGATTAGGTCAACTGGCTACTATAGGTGTGAATGCGAGTGTGCCCATAGGTGTATCTGTGTGTGTATCTGTGTTGGACTGGCGACCTGCCCAGGGTGTACCCCGCCTCTCACCCGAAGTCTACTGAGATTGGCTCCAGCTTCCAGCTTTATCCCAGACAGATAAAGCGGTATAGATAATGGTAGGATAGTAGGCAGTCCCTTTGTTTTCACTCAGGAATCTAGGAATACTATGTAATTTAATGCATAAATGAATAAAACGTATTACTCTAAGAACCATGTACTAAACTTAATCTAAATGATGGGGTACCCATTATTTGTGGAACAGTTTCCACCTGTGTGCTAAAGATTCTTGCATACAGCATTGGTTCTTGGACTGCTTGATTGAGTCCTACGTCTACACAGGCCCATACACATCAAGCTGCGAGGCATTGGGTGTTCTGAAAACTATCTATCATAGCCAGCATTAACTTTTTCAGCAATTTGTGATTTGTGCTACAGTACCACTTCTGTGGGATTGGAGTTGTACAGTTCTCCACTGCTAGGCTAATGGATAAAGGAGATGCTAACAGTTTCTTCTGACATCTCATCACCCATTCATATACAGTATTCATTTACAAGTTTCATTAGTAGACCATAGAATTCAATTGATTGAAACAGCAAAAGACAGGCGTAATAATGTACATGACACCCTGCTTCCAGTGAAAATGATGTATGAAATAAAATCACAAATGGTCATTGGAGACATAAAATGAAAATTCAATCAGAAGTTGTCACTGGAGATTCATTCCAAATGCCGGTTAAACAGCTATACATTTCAGCTGTCCACTTGTGATCAGATCACTCAAGATGGATATTAACACCAGGTAAGAACAAATGTGAATTAGACCACCCTAGCTACTTTTACTCTCTTGAACTCCCAGATGGATGGCTGTGGCATCTTTGAGATTCAATCTATGTGATGACAAGGCAAATGCTTTTCTTCATAAAATCAGGAGTCTATGAATTTTGCTTTATTATATTCATCATTCTATTAGACAAATAAAAATCAATTAATTAATAAATTCTTCTTGTTCTTCTTCTTCCTCAGGCTGGGGATCAGATTTTTTTTGTTGTTTTTACTTTTCGTTGTAGGGTATGTTAACATAAATGCCAATAAAGAGAAAATGAATTTTTACATGTCTGAAATTGCACTTTATGAAATAAATGCCAGGGCAGTACGGTGGTGTAGTGGTTAGGTCACCTGACAGCAAGCAGGTTCCCAGTTGGATCCCTGGGCCATTTCTGTATGGAGTTTGCATGTTCTCCCATGTTCTGCTTGCGCGTCTTTCCTCCCACAGTGCAAAGACACGTGGATTAGGTCAACTCTCTATTCTAAATTACCCTTAGATGTGCATGGCTGTCTGTCTCTGTGTTAGCCTTGCAATAAATTGGCAATCTGTCCATGGTGTACTCCACCTCTGGCCCGAGGTCAGCTGGGATTGGCTCCAGCCTCCCTAGCAACCCGCAATGGATAAGCGGTACAGAAAATGGATGGATGGATGGAATTAAATGCCCCAATAAGTGCTGGTTGTTTTTTTTTTTTTTTTGGGGGGGGGGGGGGGGGTTAT
>JAQQZR010000008.1:13838497-13860428 GCA_030068235.1 Notoglanidium macrostoma | reverse complement strand
TCCTACATGATGCAGTAAAACCAAAACTATATTTGTGCATACCCAGTAGGTACCTGTCACAATCAGCAAAAACTTTTTAGGATGCAAGACTTTTCAACAACATTGTTGTGCAGTGATATCTGGGAGTGGCTGGAATTTAAACCTTTTAATGGAGGACTAGTTGAAGTGGGATTTAAAAAAAAAAAAGCACTTTGATGTACACATCTGCTGAAACTCCAAACTGTCATAATATGCTCTTAATTGTTTTCAGGGGAAAAACTGCTTCCATTTGAAAGTAATAAAATAAATATTATCGTGCAATTTTATAATAGTATATGCAGAAGTGAAAAGTGTGTCCTGTAACAACTTGCAATATCTTGTGGAAAAAAAACTTAACATTGGTGACTGGCTTTAGGTTAGTGGCATCAGAAGTGAGACCTTATAAATTGCAGATAGACTTTGTCTCCAACAGGTAAATTTGTTTTGGTCGAATGTGATCCAAAGATCCAAGTATAAGTTTTGATGCTGGGCCAGATCAGTCATCTGACACTGTTCTACAGGTGAGCTGACCAAGCTCCTTCCTGAAGTTGTACCATAAGGCTTGACTGTTAAACAAGATAAATATATAGGTAAAATGTATTGAGAACTCTAATTGGGTTCTCTGCTGTCTGGGCATGATCTAGGTCCAGTCCCAGTATCTAGCTCTAGTATCTAGCTCAATTTTAACCCTTGATTCTGTAGCAAACAAAAGTTATGCCTCCCTTGCAAATGGGGTATGGGGTAGCTGTACACTTCTGATTTGGCATTACAGGCATAATGGCTAAAAAAGACATTCAGCTGCTCTAGTACGTACAGTCCTCAGTGGCATGCCATTCTGCATTGATGTCTGTGAGGACCATCCCCCATGCACACTGTGACGTACACATGCTCCACCCAGCAGTCCTCTCTGAGTAACAGCCTCGCTACTGCATGCCCCTTGACCTTCTGAGGATAGTATATATATAGTCGCCTAGGTTATCACAGTTCTCCTGGCAGCCAACATGAAGGTCTTAATTTTGATCTGGTGTTTCATCTCTCTACTGGTCCTGGCAACAACAGGTAACAATTTTACACTTTTAATTTTGTTGTTTGTTGTTGTTCTTAAATATGTTAGATTGTCCACACATTGTATAACATTCTTTTTTGATGTTAGTTTTTGTTTTTTATGACTTCTGAATGCATGCAAATGTCTAATTGATAGTTTAATATATTTATCAAGCTGTTAAGATACATTTGTCAGTCTTCAATTCAAAATAATGAAAGAAGACCAGTGTTGTGATTAAGACAATAATAATATAGTGTTATTTTTTCAGTGTGATAGTGTTTAGCCAGTTATTAGCCAGTTGTTAGCCCTCACTGTCTAACTGGGGACATGAAATAGCTTAGATCTAAAATCATCAATCTCCACATCGATGTTTAGAATGAAATGTCTCTTTAAAAACTTGCGTTTATAACTACATATAGTTTTGACGCAATTAACATTTTTTGTACAATTGTATTTTATGGCTATATTGTTTAAAGTACTAGCTAGGCATGAAATTCTCACCTTCAAACATTGTATTATGGTATGGTAGTGGCTTAGGTGCCTGCATTGTGTGTCAGCTGCCTTGAGGCATGGCACCAGCTGATGGAAAGGCCTAGAGCTTGGCAAGTTGGAAGTCTAGAAACAGTAGTTGATTTGTCTGACAGCTTAGTCTATTTGTGTTCCTTGTTCTTTTCTCAATCACAGAACAATTGTCATATGGTTTTATAGCTAATAGTTCTGACATTACTTTGTAGGCTTTCAGTTAAGTACTTTTGCTATTTTAATTAAATTCTCTTTTGATGTAAGATAAAGTACCAACCTCCCATGTTTCAGAGGAGTTTGTATGACCACCCTAAAACAAAGTGAAAAATATTTCCTTCACACCAAATTGTACCACCTTTTTTGAGCTAACCTATGCATGGGATTTTTTGGTTGGTTCTGACAGGAGCCTTTACCCTTGTTCTGTCCTTCCTCACGCTCAGGCTTCCATCAGGTATCTAAGATTGGAAATCATCCTGTAACTGGATACTGTCGACTATAGATCTCTGTCCTCTCACCCCCTTCCCCCTTCCAATCCCTTTACCTCTCTTCTTCCTCCCTTACTCTTTTTTCCCTACCTCCCACTCCCCAATTTACACACAACACAGCTGCTGTCACCCTGCACTGTCACAATCACTATTTATTCCCAGCAGCTGCCCATATAGGGCATTATTTTTAGGGCTTATAGTTAACCTTATAAAATATATGTTGATAATTGTTTTTCTGGTATTATATCCTGGTTTCTATTAATGTTGTAATATTATTATTGTTGTATACTTCAGTGAGTATAAGACTATAACAATACTGTAAGATGTATAGATGGGACAAATAAGCTACTGGTTTGGTTATATGTTTTTCTGTTATGAAAATTGTTTACTATGGCTACCACATTTCTACAGACCTAGAGACTGACAATATTACATCTTTGTCCTTTCTTTAAATAATTACATTATTTAGAAGAGAAAAAAAGTTATGAATCCCTTTAGTACTGTGAGAACTTCTGCCTGACAAAGGTCTCAGCTTTAAATAAAAAAAAAAAACTATTAAAAAAAAAACCAATAGCAGCAGGTCATAGCATATTTATATTATTTGGTTTGCTTCTGTTCTAATAAAATGTTCTAATCTCTATTGATGGAACTAGTCAGGGTCATAGGTTTCCATTCCATTTTCATTCCACCATAGCTAAAGTCACAAGTGACAAAAGAAAACCTGAAACAGAACAAGGAATGTAAGAAAGTAGATAGTGAAAATCCAATTTCTGGTAAAATTCACATGATGATATTACCCTGGGTTTACCTTTCTAATTTTAAATGGGTTCCTTTAGTAATTATAACAAAAGATTTGCTTTTCTGTATTGTCTGCATTTTTGACTGTAGGGTCCTAGTCCTAGAGACCAACCTTGTATTACATAGCCCTCATTCAGGGAACATGTCAGTATCCCATCAGCAAAATTATAGTATAGTGAGTGGGTCAGTAAAAGGGATCACAATATATTTTGGTATTGAATGCATGAAGTCCACAGGCTAGACAGGGATAGCCCTGAGGACAGCCCTGAGGATAGTCCATATTGCCAGGAATCATGTACAGTTGCAGTCAGAAGTTTACATACAGTCATCATGGATATGAATGCCATAGTAATATTGGGCTTTCAGTGATTAATTTGAACTATTCTTTTTCTGAGGAAGAATGATTGTACAACATGCATCTTTAAAAGAAAAAAAGTTTTTGTATTTGTCCATTTGGTCAGCTGCAAACAGTTGAGATTGAAGGTGTTGATTCTGGTGCAGGGGCTTCTTTCTTGGACAGCAGGCTCTCAGTCTATGGGGATGTAAAACTCACTTGACTGTTAACATTATTCCTTCAGCTACCAGTTCATGGCAGTTCTGTGCCTTGATGGTTCCTGGATTGTTCCTGACCATCCAATCAAACTTCCTCTTAGCTAAGGGTGACAGTGTGGATCTTTCTTGAGACCTTGGCAAAGTTGCTACACCTCCCATTAACTTGTACTTGTCAAACAAATCCTTTTTTATTGTGCACAGAGAAGCTACTAGCTGTTGTCAATCATGATCAGTGACAGGATGTTAATAGGCAAGTTAAAAGACATTTTGGAACTTTCAGCAACACTGAATTAATAATCTAAATGGGTGTATATTTTTGATATCTATAATAACTTGATATATATATATTATACTGACCCTGTGTTGATTTCAGAAAACCCAAAATAAATTAAAACTTGAGTACCCAATCCTTCATTCATGTAAATAATAACTGTTTGTAAATTTCTGACTGCAACTGTGTGTAAAAGGAGACAAGCCTTCAGACATATTCAGGTGACATATTATATCCCTTTTCCACAAGTTGACACAATTCCTTGATGTCTTAATGAAATGTCTGTGACAAGCTTTGGTCAAAATTCCATAAGGATAATGCACCACAACACCCTTCCCACCCTGTCAAAACAGACCTGTTCAGATCAGCTGGTTTGAGCGTCTGTACCTTTATATGATAATGAGCCACTGCTCACCCCACTCCCCTCTTCCAACAGTTAGCATTTTCCTCATCACTATATATGTTTCCCTTGCTTCTCAAGCTGTGAGTGGAGATACTCATATGGGGGTGGTATCATTTTAATGAACATCATGTTCAAGTTTTCTGGAATAGGTAGCCCAAAAGAAATTGTCTGGGTTGTCTGAATTTGTGGGTTAGTAGGCACTCCTGGTATCCAAATGTATGTACAAGCAATGAAAAAGTGAGTTTAAGGTCATAGCCCCATCACATACCAGATAACAGTTGGGGTGTTTTTTTTTTTATCTAGAGTCAAGGGGCAGCATAACACAGTCAGAGGAATGCACTACATGATCTCACAGATGCCCACAATTGACTAGTATTGCTCTGATTGCCAAGGTAGAGGCTCTCCCAAAGAGACCAATTTTGCACCATTGGCTCCTGAACACAGATGAATGGTTTCAAACTCCTGATCTCCAGATGATAGGGCAAATGCTTTTTTGTTGCACCACTCAGGAGCTAGAATGGTCATAATTCTATGTACACTCATTTCCTATTCCCAGTTTACACTAACCCTGAATTCCTTTTGTAGAATTGCAATCTAGCTATGATCCTAGAAATGTGATTCAACTTTACATCACTTTGCCTACTTTCCTCTGTCTCTGGCTTTAATGTTGAAATTTAAGGTTTAAGCCCTAAGAGAAGGGGGTCAAATGCACAAAAGACCTATGAAAGACCTGTTCTTTCATAGTTCTATTTTTATGCTCCAGATTTTTTAACACAAATGTTGACCATATATCAGTAGTTCATCCTATTCACTTATTTTGTATTCATAAATGTGGATGCATATATATTGAAGGAGTTATTTTGTGGCTCTAGTTTTGTGTAAATGCATTGATGAGATTATAGATATCTGTAAGCGCTCTGTAAGAATTTGATGACTTCTGAGCTGTGGTCTACAACTCAGATCATTGTAAAAGGACAGCAACTCTTTTCATGGCTTGATCTATTGTATTCTTATTTCTATCTTAGAAGAAGTTGGCACTTGAAACCTCTGCACTTGTTACTATCTATGGTTTCAATAGACATACACTACATTTTACTCCTATGTGGGCTTTCTCCAAAGTTGTAAGCACACAATTGTCTAGAATGTCTTTATGTGCTGCAGAATTTAAATTTCTCTTGACTGGAACAAAATAGCTCAAACCTGTCTCATTATAGTAGTGCCACTGTGCACAAAGTAAGGTCCATAAAGATATGGTTTGCCAAGGGTGACTGAAGAAATTGAGTGGTGCAAGCCCTGACTTCAACTCAGCTGAACACCCTTTGGATGAATTGGAATGCCGACTTGACATTAGTACACATCCTTACTAATGCTCTTGTGGCTGAATCAGGACAAATCCCCACAGCCCCGTTTCAAAATCTGATGGAAAGCTTTGACAGAAGAGTGGAGGCTGTTATAACAGCAAAGAGGGGACCAACTGTGTGCTAATATCCATGGATTAGGTACGGGCACATATTGGTGTGATGATCAGGTGTCACATTTTTGCCATATAATGTACATTGGCCACCAGTGCCCATTCTATTTGTCTAACAATGAACTAATTTGATAATTGCATTTTTAAAAAAGCAATACAGTATGATATTATGTCAACATGGTATTGGTAATATTTTTTTTAGTAAACCCTGTAATCTTCAATATATGGTCACAATGGTGCAGTGCTACCACTTAGTGTTCTGTCAGTGCATCATTTTGCAAGACTGCAATTGTGCAATGAATCGACAGTGATGCGTGGATTAATATGCATTGGATATTGGAAGGTTACGTATGTAACTGTAGTTGTACAGCTAAGCGGGGTGTTCCCAGTGCTTGCTTCCTTGCTCAGTACCAGTGGCAAAGTTGTCAGCCAGTGACACAACAACTGTACTGGACACTACTGTGTCCAGTACAGTTGTTGTGCCAACACAAGAGTCTCACAACTGAGGATAAAAATCACTTAAAATTCTGATATTGTTCTCCAGTAATATGAGTAAATGAAGAGTATGAATCACTCAAGATGTTACACTGTTTTTTTACTTGGGATAAAAACCACTCAAGCTCAGTCACTCAATCAACATTTAGAAATACCCATGGGTCTGATGTTGCTCTAAATTAAGTGTGAGAATTATTCAACCAAACCACAGAGCACATGGGTTGATGATTTAATCTGTAAAGTCTAATGAACAATAGACCTTCCATTTCACGGTTTGTTAAATGATTGACACTCTTCTTATGGAGTTGATGCTCAAGAGGTAGTCATAGTATGTGTTGAATGTCATTTAATTCGGACAAGGCACCTCTTCATCTGCATTCAAGTATACTTGCTCAATCACTTAGTTTATGCAACCTATCTTTAGACAGTGGAGCCCCTTTATGGTGTTCCCCAAAGCACACAAACAGGTGGTCAATGACTGACCTGCCAGCTGGCAATCACTTCCGCATAGCATTTGAGATCCCTCACTGGACACAAAGCTAGGCTGAGCACATTCGCCTGTGCAAGAGCTGGTTGATAGATTTGTTAATATACTTCAGAATCAATATATTTGTCAGAATTGCTTGGTTTGGCCACACGTGACATGTTTGAACATCAATTCCTAGGCTTGCTGTGAGATAACACAACTGCTATCTGATTGTATCTGTCTGGTAGGTAAGCAGCTGTTAAAAGACACAACGTTTGAATCCACCCACTTCCAGAGGATGTTTGCCCACCTTAACACTGATTGTGATTTTGTGCCCCTTGATGGTGCCCCTTGACTTTGGTGTTTTTGGTCCATATTATTATGTGCAGCACACCTTAGCTGTTCCTAAAAATGATTTAAAAATGATAATCTATGTTTTTCTACCTTATGTTTTTTCACACACTGTGGTTTTTCCACACACCCTGATTTATTGAGAGGCATAAATGACTTATTGTCATTTTTATGTCCTTGTTTGCAAATAGAACACCTGAGGACATGCCAATACGAAAAAAGATGTGTTGAACCAATACCTCAGGACGTACAAATGTCCTTGACTCTACTAATGACACATGTGTTTGCAATATGTGAACACTGAGTGGACTGAGGAGCAGTATTCCCAGTTTTACTACTGGGGTTAACTGTCAGATGTCGAAAGTCTGCATTTCTTGACTTCATCTATAATCAAGACAGCTCTCTTTTTATTAAAAAAAGACTCACGTCATGCCAGTAGACAGGGGAGTACATACAGATCCTGGCACTGCAGGGCATCTAGGGCAATATATTTTGTCAATACTATGTATGCTAAAGCAAAGTCAAAGAGAAAGATTACACACTGGTATGACACTACACTTATTTGGAAGCAGATCACAGGAATCACCTGTGTGCCTTTAAGGAAGTGCATTCTATTAGCACTACACTTCTACAGTCAGTATAGCTAACTGGCTTTGGTTTCAAACCTCTGTCAGTGATTGACAGTGAAACTGTAAATTATAGCCTCTGGACAGTTTGCTTGGGGTGTTCAGCCACTGCACTGTTGTTGCTCCAATGCTTTGAAGAGGGGAAAACCATTAACTCTATAATTTCTGAAATGACACCCACAACCCATGACATTTTCAATGAATAATGCTCTGGAAATTTAGTCACTCTTGGCTGTCATTGGCTATGTGGTTATTTGCGCTTCAGACAGAAGTAGGCTCGTTACTCCATACTGCAGCACCAACTTAATTTTGCTACAATTAAGGCAAGGGTCTGTAAGTGCTTGTTGAAGATGCTCTGGTCACAAACAATTTGAGATCATGTGCATCCAACTCCATTGATAGCTTGCAGAAAAATTAAAAACAATCAGAAAATTGAAAGTCCAACAATTCTGAACTTACTGATTGTGGCAGTGATGAGAGTAGTGAGATACTAGAATTACTGTCACCCATTGTGGAGATTTAATAACAACATGATTAGGCTTTTTATCAAGAAAGGATTATGCCAATATACTCAGCATTTTTAAATCAATAGACAAGAATGAGAAAGCATATGAGCATGATTAAACACATGGGATCACAGTCATGGTCTTAGCTATTGGTTCTTGGCAAGGAAACAAGCACATCCATAATACCCCACTAGCTGTGAAAAAAATCAGAATGAAGTAGAAATTATTTTCAACTAACAACTTGGGCAAAAAACTTTACTGTGGCATGGTTGTTGGTGCCAAATGGGCTAGTTGGAGTGTTTCAGGGACTACTGATCTCTTGCAAATTTCACACACAACAATCACACAAAAAGGTGTGAAAAATAAAAAAAACCCATCTATGTGGAGAAGGTCTGCAGGCTAAAACACCTTGTTGATGAGAGAGATCAGAGGAGAATGGTCAGACTGGTTTGAACTAAATGGAAGTCTACAGTAACTCAAATAAGCACTGTTTACAACTGTAGTGAGCAGAAAACCATCTCAAGACACATCAAACCTTGAGCAGTTTCCACTCCTGTCAGCCAAACTGGACAGTTGAAGATGAAAAAAAATTTACCTGTTCATCTAGTCTTCAACTGTTCAGTTTCGGTGAGCCTGTTCCAAAGATATCCTCAGATTCCTGTTCCTGTTCTGACAGGATTGGAATCTGATGTGGTCTTCTGCTGTTGTAGCCCATCCACCTCAAGGTTCAGTGTTTTGTGCAGGCTGAGATGCTTTTCTTCTCACTTCAGTAAAGAGAAATTATATGCGTTACTATATCCTTTCTGGGAGTTTTTAACCAACCTGGCCTTTTTACCCTTTTTTTCCCTTTTTTCTGACTTCTTTCATTAAACAAAGCGTTTTCACCCACAGAACTGTTGCTCACTTAATGTCACCTTATCCACAGCAACTTTGCTGTGCTTTGAAGTGCTTTGAAGTCTCTATCAGTAAATACTTTCTGATACTGGTTCAATAGGACCCGGGCTAAGAATACAATCAGTCAAAAAACTCTGTTGGCAAGAAATATAAAAACACAGTCACAGAGATCACATTTTCCCCGAGTCTAATGTTTGATTTGAGCATTAACTGAAGCTCTTGACCTGTGTCTGCATGATTTAATGCATTGTGCTTTTACAACATTATTACATGACTGATTGGATAACTGCATGAATGAGCAGGTGTGCATGTGACCCTTCGTGCAGACACACATACACACACACACACACACACACACACACTATTGAGATCTATTTAGATAGATTTTTATTCTTTCATATAAAATAATATTATTAGCATAGGCTTGGGGCCCCCACATGTTCAGAAACAGCATATGCTCTGGTCAATCTGTTCCCAGGATTACTAGTTGGGAAAGGGACTAACTGCCACCTTTAATTTTCATAAGGGTTTCCATCCCTTGTACATAATTGTGAGAGGCACCATCAGATAAATGTGCATATCCCCATAAATACACATCATTTCACCTAGCCAGGACCTTTCCAAAGCCTCATGCTAAATTAGCCTTTGGGGGATCAAGGCCTGATATATACCCCATTCAGTACTAACTGGCAATCTGTATGTCTACCAGCACTCATGAGGGAAAGGCTTGTCTGGGACGGGGGCTGCCAAACTCTGGGAAGCTGCAGGCAGCAGCAGTCTCTTCTTCTGTGGCACACTATTCCTGATTCAGTTCCTGAATTTTGGTCTTCTAACAGTTGGACGGCTTTGGCCAGTGAGTTGGGTTGGTGGCACTGGACCCACTTCGACAGCAGTTGAGGAACAAATTGCTTCAGGGCCACATGCATCTTCTGCCACATGCACCTGCCACCTTCTTCTGTTGGACAGGGTACATTTGTAGCCATCATTTGCAGGAGTCTAGGAGTCGCTTGGTATATGTTAATGGATGATATCCCTTCTAATAGCATGGATTTGAAATTCAAAATCAATGACAATCAGACCCACTTGAACATGCCTTATTCATGGATATGTAGTCAGGTTGCAGACTACGGTCAGCCAGCTGGGCTTCTAAGGTCAGGAGGGCCTGAATACACAGCATTTACTCTCTTCTGAGCAATCCTTATGCCAAGGTGGTACACTCAGACATCCTCTGTGCTATCCTGTGGTGTCATCCTGGTCAGATAGGGACTAGTGGAAGAGGAGGCGGAGGAGGAGAAGATTTGCAGCCTCTCGATTGCAGCTTCTGGATGGCAGTATGGCCTGCAGCTTGTTGGTATACCACTTTGGTCAGAATTTACTGCTGCTGCAGACTGAGCCTGTCATGCATCTGTGATAGTGACTTGATTTCAAGATGGTTGATGATTGATAATGTAATTTAATCAAAATTCATCCATGGAAACCTCTTTCAAACAGCTGAGATACGTCTGAGCTGTTCATTGCTAGTCATAGCTGTGACTTTCAACTGTGTATATAAGACAGCATGAGAAGGAGGAGACACTTCATTGCTGCATGTTAAAGATGAACTGTATGTTCTCAGTGTTTTCAGGGAGGCAATCAGTTATAAATGGAATTTGATATCCTTAATGAAGTATAATAACATTAATGCAGCGGTTGCACTGGTCAATGTATCGTTAACAGTCATTTAAATTTATTTGATAAAATTGAATGCAAAGTGATTAATTTTTGCCAATTAAAATGTAGAGTAAGATATCATGATGCAATATCAGAGACTGAATTCCTACCACTAGTATAAGTGCATCATGTGCAACAGTTATTTATTTTATTTTATTTATTTTTTGGATACTGGGTTTTTTTAAACACCTCATTGTCACTGCTTGGTTGAAAATAGTTCACCAACCAAAAATATGCATAAAAATATTTATTTTCAGCCTTTAACCTGTTTCATTTAGAATTACAGTATATTTCCAACATTATCTCTCACAGCCAAATAACTGCTACAAGAAGGATGTAGAGAACCTTATTGAATTAATAAGAATTATACTAGTTCATCATTACTTGCGGTGTTTATTTTATTTTGAAATTATTTAATCAAATTGTTAAAAACAGTTTTCAATATACTGTATAATCAATCATGTGAAGATGTGATATTGACAACTTTCAATTTGTCTTTCAAGTTAATTTTATTATACTCTTGCAGTTCAGCTGTTGGGAGGTCTGTGCGTATAATTTTCATTTCACATGACATATGTCTTGTATTATTGTATAGTACTTGTATAGTATTTTCACTATACTGTGTGAAGAGCATCACTATTTAAAAGGGAACTGAAAGCACATGTAATGTGCATGTTAATTGAATTATTGTTTTAGGATAAAGATACTTGAATGCATCTATGCACTATGTATGGAAATGTGACCAACAACAAGCCCAGCCCAAAGAAAGATAGAACAATTCTCCAAACGTGGAAGTGTGAATTGGGAGGACAGAAAAGTTACCCCCATATTTAGCTCTGTCCATAATACCACTGTGAAACTTGATTCCAGACAAATTATACTGTAACCATAAGCACTCCATGTCCATAGTCACATACAGACATTCATAACAGGCTGATGGGTCCTCGTTGCTGGATATATTTAGAGTCCAGGGGAAGGCAATGGATCGGCTCCTATTATCTTCATCTACTATACACCCTGGTGATTTGGGAGAGAAGCTGTCCCAGAGGCTTTGGGGCTGTTGTGAAACTAGGGAGTCCCCCACATTCAAATGTACATACACAGTTCACTGAATAGTGCAACCATGGCAACTCCATGCCACTGATTGGTTTATTTTGGGTTATTTTTGGCAGGGGCTAAATATAAGTTCTGTTTAAAGCCAAGGGAGAAGTATTGTGTGGATCTCATGTCACCTTATGTGCAAGATGTTCTGTTCTACTCAACCTTTCACAGTAATGACCATACTGTTGCATGCTGTCCATACCAGGCATGATTAGTTTTGGTAAATAAAACAACGAGTGAATTATGGTGCATACTGAGTTTCTTTGACTAATATGCCCCAGGAGTTGGTTTATGTGACTGAAAGAAAATGTATACTTCCGATTCTAAATTTTTCCCTCTTTTGTGTCCTCAGCAGAGGAGGATGAGATATTGGATTCTGTACTGAGAGACAGATCTCACATTGATGAGACATTAAGATTGGCAG
This sequence comes from Notoglanidium macrostoma, assembly GCA_030068235.1. NCBI lineage: Eukaryota > Metazoa > Chordata > Actinopteri > Siluriformes > Auchenoglanididae > Notoglanidium > Notoglanidium macrostoma. Next base: position 13,848,290 of record JAQQZR010000008.1, on the reverse strand, counting down.
CAGAGGAGAATGCAGGAAATTACGCAGGTGAGGAGAAGGTTCCTGGGTTGCATATTAATAACTGCCAACTCTTACTCCAAACTCAGTATCAGATGGAACCTGTAGGAATAAATTATAACATTAAATAAATAATCCACATTCCCAGATTTGTAAACAGAAGACATTCAATGCATGACTACTGAGAAATATGTAAAGCACCACTGCATTTGACAATTAAGAAGTACTCTGATTGCATCCCTGTTTATGACCAATACTCAATCTATCCTTATTTTAAATATTTGCTCTGCTTTATATCTGTTGTCTTTATTTCCTCTAGCTGCTTTGCAGAAACTGAGAATGATCTACCACAATTCCATCAGGCCTATGGAACATGCCTACAAATACAATGAGCTCAGACAGCATGAGATCTCAGGTAGATCAACTGCCTGGTGTCTGGCTTCACCTCTGTCCACTGTGTGCAGTCAATGTTAAAATGGGTGTCTCCATCATCTAATTGATCTCCATTAGTCACATCATTGTCTAATTAATTGTTGGCTTTCTGTAGTAATTTAGTTCCAATCTGATCAGGCTTCATGGAAGGTGAATGAAATTAGTGTATTCCCTAAAAAAAACACACAAATTTCAGTGTAATTGCTATGTTGAAATTTTATCCATTTCAATTACATCTTCCTATTCAATTTTAACACCTGGCTTTCAAATTAAGTAGGTCTAACTTTTACATGGCTTTTAATTGGTTTTAAAGTAAGCTATTCAGCAGAAACTTAGCTGGCCACTGAACACTGTGGATTGTCCATTAATTTTCTTTCTCTACTAACCATACTAGTGTTAGTAAGCAAATGGCAACTTTGTACTAGGAAAATAAGACAAAGTATCCCCCTTCTTGGTCCAGCATGGTTCCTAAACTGTGAAACTGACCAGAATAAAACAGACTGATCTAATGTCCTGACAGTTTAGTAATATTAAAGTTTGAGGAACACTCTTCAACTGGTGAGGACTTGCATTGCATAGTTAATAGTCAAGGTTTCCAATAAATGTAATTATCTTATTCCATCTTCCAAATAGTGCCAAGCCAGTTAATTAAAAGCTAATGTATGATCAATGCATCTGCATTCTCCTTAAATTCTTTATATATTCTTCTCCCTCTTGCTTCACAGAAGGTTTCTTTCCTTCCTTCCATCTATTTCTGCCTTTTTATTCTCTTTCACTTTTCCTAACTCACCTGTTAATCCCAATTTCATTTTCACTGCACTACACTTGACTATGTTGCTGTCTTTGTCCTCTTGCTCACCTCCCTACTTCCACTAAACAGCTTATCCAGGACGCACCCTGGGAGACTCAGCCACAGGTGGGTATGATGGGGCGTTCTGCTGCATGGCCCCTGCCTGAGCGTCTGACCCCATGCTCGTACCAGCTGCAGCTATTCATCCTGTATGAATGCTATATTCATAATTTCATGGCATTTTGCTAGGTGTTCCAAGTGTTGTCACATGGCATTTGATCATTCATTGTAAGGTGCAATGATTTGGTTTCAAGATGTGTTGCAAAGACTGGGTTTCAAGAGTCCTCTTAAATATATTTAATAAATAGTGTAATTGATACTCATTTCAAGAAATTGTCTTTTTCCATGTGTAGTGTGTAAAAAGTTTTTTGTCATTTGAGTATTTTAAGTAAGAATTTATGAATGTAGTCATGTAACACTGCTTGATGAAGTAATACACATTCAATAGACTACATCATAAAAACCAAATAAAAACTAAACAGGTTAGCTAAACAGCACTGAAAACCATAGTTCTTTGGAGATATAGGATGTATCTGAGTTGGAATATGACATGTGTATTTGAAAAATTCATTCTATTTGAAGCAGAGAGTCTGACTGTGAATTACTGTTAATTTCTAATACAAGATTGTTAGGGCAATGCAGCTGACAGCCACTTGGAATCAGAATTTTTTTTCTTCTCTGACTTAATAATGATTTTTCCCCCCTCAATTTTAACAGAAACACTATGCTATATTGACTCTTTAATTGACTGACTTGATTTATTAAAATAATTAAATTATTTAATAAGATGCTAATCTATAATCTATGCTAATCTATATTCAAAAGAATAATTACTTTAGTTATACATTTAGTTATTTATTATTTGTTTAATTATGTACTCAATTATTACATATTTTCAACTAATTTCTCAAAAAATACAAGCCTGGTCTGCTTTTAGCTCCATTACAGTAAAGAAAAGAGGCTTGCCTTTTCATTTTTATTGTAGTAAGGGGCTATATACACTGATCAGCCAGAACAGTAAAACCACTGGCAGACATGGATAACACTGATTATCTCATTATGGCATCTGCCAAGGAGTGGAATATATTAGGCAGCAAGTGAACAGTCAGTTCATATTGCTGAAAACGTTAATGCTGGCTATGATAGAAAGTTGTCAGAACACGCAGTGCATTGCAGCTTGCTGTGCATGAGGCTGTTTAGCTACAAACCAGTCAGAGTGCTCATGCTGACCTCTTTCCACCACCGAAAGCAACTACAATGGGCACATGAGTATCAGAACTGGACAATGGAGCAATGGAAGAAGGTGGCCTGATCTGGTGAATCATGTTTTCTTTTTCATCACGTGGATGGCCGAGTGCATGTGCATTGTTTACCTGGGGAAGAGATGGCACCAGGATGCACTATGGGAAGAAGGCAAGCCAGAGGAGGCAGTTTGATGCTCTGGGCAATGTTCAGCTGTGAAACATTGGGTCTTGGCATCATGTGGATGTTACTTTGTATCACCTACCTAAACATAGTCACAGACCAAGTACACCCCTTCATGGCTATGGTATTCCCTAATAGCAGTGGCCTCTTTCAGCAGGATAATGCACCTTGCCACACTGCAAAAAATTGTTCCGGAATGGTTTGAGAAACACGACAAAACTGACATGACATATCAGAGCTGTTTTGGTGGCACAAAGAGAACCTACACAATAATGGGCACGTGGTTTTTATGCTATGGCTGATTTGTGTATATATGTAACTCTGGTAAATAAAATAGTGGGAGAAAATTGTGGAATGCCATACTGAGGCAATATTAAACTTACAGATGCGTAGTTAGATACTGTATGTAGCTATGTAGTTTTGCATTAATTAATTATTGAATTTTTGCAAATTAAAGAGATGCCACCTTAATTGGAGACGACACTTATCTTAAAGACCAACATTTATGTAGCACCTGATTAATGTAATTAAATTAGGAATTTCACCTATAGACCTACTTAACGTGAACTGGAAAAAACTGAGAGCTGGCAACCTCGGAGGCATGAAACACATGCATCTGGAAGGACTGCACAGAAAATCAAAATCAAATACCTGAGTAAACAAGTCTGAATATTGTTAAAAGCAGCATACAATTATAGAATTATACAACAGTTAGTTCCAGTCCACCAAGTTGATTTGTTAAGAGTGATTATTATTACGGCATTGGGACGTTTCACTGTTTGTATCACTCTAACACTCTGTGTTTGCATTATGAAGTTCCACTTTCTAGTTTGAAATGATTCCTAAAGTAGTGTTAGTGATATCATCATTGGACATGGCAAATAATAACTTTTCAGGAATATAACTTTTGACTTAAAATAAGAATGCTCATAAGATGAAAATTAGAAGGAAGAAAGAATGCCAATTTCACTGGAAACATCTTTTAATGGGAATGTACAAATTATTGTGAGCTAGATAGCCAGACAGCTGACATGCTATAAAGTGATTGTGGTTTCTTCAGGATTTCCTCAAGTGTAGCAAAAATAAACAGAGCTATTAGCCATATATAGCAATATTAAGTTCTTGTTTATAGAGCCATTGTATAAAGCATTATCACACCTGCAATCATGTGTTTACACTGCATATCAGCACAGATGTGATTATTTACACCAAATCATAGCCATGATGATTTTCAGTCTAACTGCACACTTGTGCGATATTGGTTAATTGAACTGAACTGAACTGAGTTCAACAAGGAACTTTCCCCACATAATACTGACATAATTCTAAATACAGAAAACAACTTTCTTAGGGATAAATACAATGTTAAGGGGTTCAGTAGTGGATGTATAATTTTGTTTTGTGCAGTAGCATTTTATGATACAAAAGGAAATTAATGACATAATATTGTAGAATGTGGTGCTGGATTTTTCAGCATTAAAACAAAGTCTAACTATAGCTTGTAACAGAAAAAAGGCTTATGTTGTCTGTCTTGCTATAATGATGCTTTGCTAATGTAGTGTGTTTGGAGTGTTATATTAGTTGCTAGAGATTAATTCCATCTAAACCTAGCAGTTGAACTTAGCACAGGACATACAAAATGTTTACTGAAGTTTCTATACTTTTGATGAATATCACAGTTAATGCTTTGGGGCAAGCAGTGCATGAGGATCTGTTTGTTATTTGTGGTCCTGGGCATAATGCCTGATTTGTTTGCATATGAGTTGCCATATCTTTCACTGTGGGGGTTAGTTGTCAATTAAAAGTCACTAAACACCTACATGCTATGTAAAGGTAGTATGCCCTCTGACAGTATATTTTTAAAAGAATGACTAGTCAAAGACTTAAATATTTAAAGGATTATAAAAGGTACATGCATTTTTAACATAACAAGATGAGTGAATTTGAGTTGAAAAGGTCCAGAGCTCTGACCTTTGGATTTTTAAAATTCACCTCTGTCACATTGCAGATGGAGAGATCACCTCCAAACCCATGGTCCTGTTCCTTGGCCCCTGGAGTGTGGGTAAATCCTCTATGATAAACTATTTGCTGGGGCTTCAAGACACCCCTTATCAGTTATACACAGGTAGGTTCCTATCAATATTTTTATGATTATACCATTCATATTACTAACAGAAGCAAGTCAACCATTATCCTAACTATTGTTAGTCATTTTTATCTCATCATTTAGCATAATTTCAGTTACATCATGGAAATGTGATAGTCTCTATGGTCCCTGCTGGGAATTGGCAGTATAGCACAGCCTGAGCACACACTGAACTGGTGATGGCATCTGTGTTTGTAGGGTTTTCCTTCTATGATGAATAGGCAGACAGTGAGAATATAACACACTACTTGATTTCAGGTTCTTTATTGTTATGATCTGCTGGAGCATTAAGCACCAATCAAGGGCTTTCCAATGCTTCTTCCAAACCAAATATGACATTCACATAATCCTTAGGTTACATGATGGTTACACAATAATCATTTCTATCACAAACGTCAGGGATGTGTTCATATTTCACAAGGGTGGGGACTAGTTCTTGAGCTAAAGATTTGGGTGTAATTTTTGACTTTGAGTTTAAATTTGATCATCAAATTTATTTTGTAGTCAGATCAGTTTTTTATTATCTTAGAAATATTTCAGAAGTTAAATAATTTTTATCACCTTCAGATCTCAAGAAAGCAATACATGCCCTGATTTCATCCTGCACAGATTATTGAAACTCTCTGTATTTGAGAATCAGTAAATCATTACCCCCAACTAGTGGAGCTAGGCTATTGACTAAGACAAAAAAAACGGAATCGCATAACACCTACATAGGCCTCGTTGCACTGGCTCCCAGTCCAGTAAATGATCCAGTTCAAAGTTTTGCTTATTGTCTTTAAGACTTTAAACAGGTTATGCCTCCTTTAGGTTACTGATTTATTTGCCTACCATTGTGGGTCCAGACAGCTGAGGTCGTCTTTCATACTTTCTTACTTTCTGTATCACAAGCTCAGCAAAAGCAAAAGGGTGACCATGCTTTCTTGGTGTATACACCTAATCTCTGGAATACTCTTCCATTGGAAGTTAGGTCCTTCCCATCTCTCTTTTTAAGTTATGGTTAAAGACTGGCTCTTATTTCTGATTGCTGATTGTTTTTATTTTATTACATTTATATAAAAATACATATATTTATTATTAGTTAATATAGTTATTATTTTATTATTTTAGTCCTTGTTGGTTGTTTTGTATTGTGACATGTTATGGGGTTGTTTTATTTTTGTGTTGTTTGTGCTAAATTTTGTAAAACACTTTGGAGAACTTCAGTTGGTTAAATGTGCTTTAGAAATAAAATTTACATTGTCTTACATTACTAATATATTCTAGAGGTGAAAGAACCCTGTAGCAAAGGATATTATTCACATCTTTGATAATTACTCAGTATCCTTTACCATCATCCTCCCTGTTCTACCTAAAACCAACTATGAATATTTCTCTCCTACTCATGGGAACCTACACTCCATGTCCCTTTCATTTTTCTCCATATCATCGCTTCCAGACCCTGACTTCTTTTCCTCCCTACCACTGGGGTTAGCCATTGACACTTTCCTCTCATCACTCTCCTCATCTACGTATTTCCTCTGCCAACAACCCTCTAAACCCAGGAAGACTTCTTGACTTCCTCCTTGGCTACTGGATGTGTTTTGCAGCAATCAAAGAGAATTAAGAGCAACAGAGCGAAAGTGAAAAAAAATCACAACTTGACAGAGATCTGTTTTCCTAGTGTGCTCTCCTCTCTAAATTCTCATCTGATGTGACTTCTGCTAGGACTGCCTTCTACAAGGAAAAGCTGGAAATCTCTGCACAAGATCCTCACAAGCTCCACAACATATGTTCTTCATTACTTAACCCACCCACCCCTCCTACTCCATAATCCCTGAATACTGAAGACTTTACCAACTTCTTCGATGGAAAGATTGAACAAATATGCCAGATATTCACTCCCAAACCATTTCCTACACCACACATCAAGGATTCCCCTTCCCCTTCACTGGCACAATTTTCCAATCTAGCAACAGAAGAGAAGTTATTTTGTCCTGCATTCCTACCACCTGCCCACTGGATCCAATCCCTTCCCTCCCTTCTAATCCAATCCCACAATGCTATAGACTATCATACAAGACCTTCTCCCCTTCATCACCATTGTCATCAACAGCTCCATGACATCTGGTTATGTACCAATGGCATACAAAAAAGCCAGGGTTATTTCATCATGAAGAACTTTGGATCCCTCAGACTTCAATAACTAGCAACCAGTATCACTTCTTGCTTTTTTTCTGAAATCCTTGAACATGCTGTCTATAGTCAGCTGTCTCTGATAGAACAACTTCAAGGATCCTAAACAGTCTGGCTTCAAAGTGGTACATTCCACAGAGACTGCCCTTTTGGCTGTCACTGACAAGCCACATGTTGCTAGATCAGCTCATGGATGGTAGTTGGTAAATGGTAGAACTGCTATTCACCCAAGCTGATTCATGCCCACATCAGGATCTTGTGATCTCCCTTGAAAACTCAAATTTTTTCTTTTGTTACGGCACACAACCTTGGGATAACAATGAACAATCACCTGTCCTTTTCCTCTCATATTGCCAAGGTTTTAGGCTCATGTTCATTTCTACTCTTCAACATCAGAAGGATTTGTCCATTTCTTTCCACACACACCTCTCAGGTACTTGTTCAATCGCTTTAAATCTCGAGACTGGACTACTGCAACTCCTGGCAGGTCTGCCCTGAGTGCCATTTGACCTCTGCAACCAACCCAGACTGCAGCTGCATTATTTGTTTTCAACCTTCCCAAGTTCTCTCTTTGCTAATACCATGCTCCCCCCACTGGCTTTCTGCAGCTGCTCGCATCAGATTCAAAACACTGATGCTTGCCTACAAAGCCAAAAATGGACCGGGACCTTCCTAACTCAAAGCATTTATCACACACCACACTGCACCATGCTCTCCCAATCATCCAGCACTACTCTACTGGGCCCACTATCTCTCAAGGTATATTGAAGACATATATCTAGACTCTCCTTTGTTCTGGCAACTGGGTAGTGGAATGAACTTCTCCAAGATATCTGAACAGTTGTCATTGGCTGTCTTGAAATGAAGACTAAAGACTTACCTCTTTCAGAAGCACTTGGATTAGCGCTTTCAATATTTATGTACAAAAAAAACAATAGTTTGCATGCTTTCATACTGTATTACCTCCCAGTAGAGTTATTAGACTGATGGTATTCTTAGCCCAGGTTCTACCAAACCAGTATCAGAATGTATTTACAGTTAGGGACTTCAAAGCACTTATGTAAGTCACTTTGTATAAGGGCATCTGTCAAATGCCATAAAAGTAAATGTAAATGTATTTGTGTCAGTTAAGGAACCAAGCTACTATCTCCTGGGCAGTGTAGAAAATGTTCCTGCTTATATCTCATTACATTCCATATCTTCTTATTTTTTCTACAGGAGCTGAGCCCACTACCTCCGAGTTCACTGTGATCATGCACGGTGACAAAGTCCGGTCTGTAGAGGGCATTGTAATGGCTGCTGACAGCTCCCGCTCCTTCTCTCCGCTGGAGAAATTTGGTCAGAATTTTCTGGAGAAGCTGATTGGCATTGAGATGCCTCACAAGCTTCTGGAGCGTGTCACATTTGTGGATACACCAGGAATTATTGAAAACCGCAAACAGCAGGAAAGAGGTAAAATTATAATGAGTAGTCACAAGTTTTTATGATGAAGTAACAGGCAATCAAAGCATGTTACAACCCCATTAGTGATAGGAACAAGACCACATATATCAAGTCTGAGTGAAGAGTAAGACCTTAAAGGGTTGGGTCTGAGTCAAGACCAAGATTCTGGGTCTTAGAAGACATATTTAATTAGCCTTATTTATCAACTCCCCTGTGAAAGTAAAAAGTTAAATTTTTGTAGGGAAGATCGGGGCTTGTACATTTCCAGCTCCCTACAGGGAACAAAAACAAAAAAAACAAAAAACAAAAATGAAACACAAATGTAACATAAAATATCTACCCTCTTCATATTTACTCTTGTGTTCATTAAAAATACCATAAGGTTGAAAGTTGCTCAGCTGAGGTCAACCTGAACATTTTATGAGGTCAATAGTTAAAAAAACAAAAAAGTATTCCAATATTGAATATATTGTAAAAGTCTTTAAGATAGATATTGAGCTACCTTGACATCTTTTTAATTTCGTTTTAATAACTGCAGTGTACTAGGATTTCATAAAGTGTGACATTTAATGTAAACACAATTCCACACTGTTTTTTCCTCTGTGCAGCATTGCACTCCATGTAATACAGCCATAATGAATAATTAATGGATTCATTTAAATTATTTAATTAATTAATTTGGATTTTTATGTGTAGGATTATTTTGAAAGTATGAAAAGCTTAGCATTGCCACTGCGGTAGGGGAAAAAATAGTCTTGAGGTCTAACTCTAAAATAATGAATTCAAGCCCCCGCATGGCTCTAGTCTGAGACTGATTCAAGATCGAGTTGAATTGCTTTAAATTCTGAAACAAGATCGAATAAGTGAAAAGGTGGTCTTGAACCCAAACTCTAGACAAAGTCTGGACATGATATGATTACATTCGTCTATATGTTCAGTATAATTATTTTCTTGTAGCATATTTCACAGTTATAAAAATAAAAAAAAGAAATCTTCAGAACCACAAGGAAATAATCTTGTTTCTGCTAGTGTAGCAAATGTAAAATGTTTATGTAAGCTTTTCTAAAGCTTAAAGAAAAGAGTAAAGAAAAGAGTCTGCTTCTTTATGCTTTGCAGTCTAAGGGTATAATTAATCATTTCAATGTCACAGGTGGAAAAAAGTTCCCTTAGTGACATTATCTCGTTGATCAAAAATTGTGACTGGTAGGATTAAACAGGCCATTCAAACTAGTTGCATTCTATAGAATTCGCTACTCCAGAGAATCCAGTGATCCTGACCCCTTCTGTTTTCCGGGCCTGCCCGACCCATCCCGGTGTCCTACTCC
>JAQQZR010000008.1:13796246-13817938 GCA_030068235.1 Notoglanidium macrostoma | reverse complement strand
CCATGGTTGTTGTTCAATAATAAAATTATTCCTCAAAAATACAACTTGCCTAATAATTCTGCACTCCCTGTATATATGAGTGGAAAACATGGCACATTTACAACCATTTACTCCCATTGTACAGTTTTGAAGCCATTTTTGGTCTCCCAAACCAAAAAAGACCTGGGAGACATTGGTGACAAACCATGTGCAGAAGATACATCCAGACTTACAGTTAATCTGACTCTTTTTGAGCCTCTTTGAGCTTTGAGTCATGATTAACTAAGCTACAATTTGTTAGCTACACAATGTGGGCAAAGGTTTGTGGATGCCTGACCATCACACCAATTTGTGCTTTTTTAACATCCCATTCCAGATTTGGTCTCTCTTTGCTGTTATAATAATAATTATCACTCTTCTGGGAAGTCTTTCCACTAGTTTTTAAAACTATGTGATAATTTGCCCATTCATCCACTACAGCATTTGTGATTAGTGAGAAGGCCTGGGGTGCAGTTGGAGCTCCCGTTCATCCCAAAGACATTCAGTGGGGTTGAGATCAGGGCTCTGTGCAGGCCAATTGAGTTCTTGCACTCCCATCTTGATAAACCATGTCTTCATGGACCTTACTTTGTGCACAGGGGCATTGTCATGCTGGATGATTGAAAGACTTTAGTTCCAGTGAAGTCAAACTTTGTGCTTCTAGCTTTGTGGCAACAATCTGGGGAAGAACTACATATGGGTGTGATGTTTATATATTTTGTCCATATAGTGCAGCTGACACTATCCATAACTTTTAATCAAAGTAATGTAAGTACAAATAACTGACCTTTCCAATTTACTTTGCATGTTAGCTAAGGTCATACTGCCAATGACAAATAAAGTTTTATGAAATTTAGCTAGTGTTAGCCGTCTTGGTACATGCCATCACTTTGTTCACTGAAGTTGGTATGCTAGTTATAATATCAGAACAACAAGCTACTACCCTCTAGCTTAGACATCATAATGAGCAACATACAGAAACAAAAAACTCACTTTTTTTATTAAACTCACTTTGTCAAAATACACAAAAAAAAAATCACTCAGACAATTTGGATTTTCTTTTAAACCCTTTTTTATGATGTCCACTCATATATACAGTCTCTGCTTTTACTACATTGGACTGAGTATGCAAAAGACACACTATGATTAAAAGGTTTGCTGACTCTTGACCATCACATTCATATGTGGGCCCTCCCCAAACTGTTGCCACAAAGCATATTGTAATTGTATATACACACAATTGTGTTTGTATGCTATAGCATTACAATTTCCTTTGCTGGAACTTAGGGGCCCAAACATGTTCCAGCATAACAATACCCCTGTGCACAAAGTGCATATATGGGTCTGAAGGTCGAATATCCACAAATGTTTGTCCATATAGTGTACTTAATATTGCTGGGTGCTATTTGGACAGTACACCTTTGTATGCTGCAATAATTTAAATAAAATTGCATTATTAAAAAATAAATAAACAAATGCAAGATTGGGCCCCACCCCATAAGGGGTATTTTTTCAGGCCTGCAGAAAGGGTGGAGAGAAGCAATTTTTGTTAAATTGCATGTCCTCATTCCATTTCCTTGCTTACCTTCCTTGCATTCCTCTGAGGATGCAAATCATTCTCCACTTAACATGTTGGTGAATTGTTAGGTTGGTTATCTCCCTTCCTTGTTTGTAGATGATGTTTTGTGATTTTAGCCTTTCTGCAACTTTTCTTTCTATTTTTTCACTTTTATGTATGAAAGCAAACATCTGTGTTTGTCATTGGAGTGATGGGGATTGCAGCTCTCCATACCATTTTCAGTTTTATGATGTAGCGCCAGAACCTATATTGAATCAAAGATTCTTCAATTCACAGTTGATACTCATTGAAATTTATAATCTGTAACTTCACCTAGAAAGCATTTTTAACGCTTAAATCTTATTTATCTAATTATCTTATAAATCTTAATTAATCACATACAAGAAAACAGATTTTATTTTGCCTTCATAACACTAACCCTGTATTTGCTCATTAAAGTAAAAACACACATAAATGCAGAATAAGAAGAACAACTTCAATTTTAAGATAAGTCTTTTTGACTGTACTGTGTGGGAGTGGTTGGCCCAATATTAAAAGTGTAAAAATCTTCACTACTTGTCCACTATTACGTACCATTAAACAATTCACTCTAAAATTCATAAAATTTCATCAAGATCAGAAATACAACAAACACAGTGGTATATGTCAATTTCTGCAGTCTTTTAAACATTTTCTATTTTAACAATAGTCAGCTGGGCATCATGCACAGAAATAGGTTCAGTGGAAGACTGACTTGAAGACCTGCAGGCTTGAAAGGGTCTGTCTGTGCTAGGTGAGGCCATTTCTGCTGACTTGTTGTCCATCCCTGCATAAGTGTCTGTGTGAGACTGTGTGTAGTTGACTATCTCGGGTGTGAACGTTTGTGTGTGAGACTGTGTAAATGGTGGTGAGTGTGCCCGGTTGAAGGAAAGAGAGTCAGAAGTTTGAAAGCCATTAATAGCAGCAGAGCTGAGACTGTCCAGAGAAAATGGCTCAATGCTATCAAGAGTGGATCCATCAATTTCATTGTACCTGGATTGGGTCTGGCTGCACAAACTGCTACCTTGGCTGGGGGTGAAGGTGCTCTGGCTGTAGGAGGCTGAGGACAAAGGGCAAGAAGGCATTGTGGGAGTTGTACTGTGCTGAAATGCACAGGGTCCCTGTTTAGATGCTAGTTTCTGCAAGGTGCTGAGTATCTGCTTTTGGACCTGTGTTTGCTGGCCCTGTTCCCTCTCCAGGCGGCCCTGCTGCTCTATCATCATTCTGAGAGCCAAGCCAAGGCTCCGCACTTCAGAAGCCAGAGACTTGACCTGTTCCTGCAGTGCAGTTAGAGTTCCAGTGTCGACACTGATCTGCTGGCTTGGAGGGGACTGTTGCTGACTGGTTGGAGCCTGGGTCCTTACGGAAGAACTTGCATTCTGTGGCCCAGTACTTGACTGGCCTGGCACAGGAATCCTAATGCCAACACGGGGTGACTGTTCTGTTGAGCGGGTGGGCATATTTGCCCGTTGCTGAAATCCTTGTCGAAAAAGGTTGGTCCCTGGGTGTAGTCCTCTCTGTGAAATATAAATTTGTTTAAGTTTGAAAAACATTCATGCCAATATGAAACATAAGGGGCAATGCAAATCTGGTGATACAAGACGTCTTTACTCACCACAGGTCGGGTAGACGCGGGGTTGAAAGAGGTTGTTTGAGGTAACACGACCTTTCTTCCGTCTGAGTAAGGGAAACATGACGGATCTCTTCTTACTAATGACACAGTCTGTTGGGCAGATTGAAGGCCACTGTCCCTTACCTGTAAGACAATTCCGAAAAAAGTTTTTAATTAATTACATTATTTATTACCTGCACCACTCATTCTGTATTTTGTGTCATTTAATGTCATTTAATATAGTAAAATCTGCTATTATTCTGAACAGAAATTTCAACATTTTCTATGAGCAAGTCACCCCCACCCACCTAGCCACAAGCTAACTTTTCCCTATAACATGACAGCTACCAACAGGATGAAGTTCAAACACATACTTCCTCTAAGACATAAGAAATCAGCCAACCACATCTTTTTGAACTGCTACTCAAGCTATTTCACAGGGCAGTTTAACAAACTTGGAGGAAAGAGTTATCTGCCCTTCTGTGTATATGAGCTCATAGTTGCCTGTGACTGGCTAACAATGGAGGAAAGAGGAAGAAAATGCATTCTTTCCCACCCAGAGAGCATAACAAATCTTACTCTCCATACTCCCAGCCATGGCTGTATGTGGCATGATTTTGACTTGAGCTTGCAATCTCAGGTGATAGTGCAAACACTTTTCTGTTGCACAACTTGGGAGCCTGCATGACTGCTGATGCTCATGGAAAGTCATCTGAACTGCATTATACTGACTAAGCCTTCAACATTTATTACACTTCTAATGCTTCAGAACTCTGGATTGAACTGGATTACTAAAGTGGTCAGTAAAGCCTTTTATTAACATTTAGCGGCAAATGGCTAGTTAAATATGTGTAACCGGCTCACACTCTATGTAAATAGAGATATCTAGGGGTAAGACTTTTAGCGGTGCCTGCTCCTTTAAGAAGGGAAAGACTACGGTGACGTCAGTTTGTAGTACGATGTGGCAAGCATACTGCATTCTGAAAAGAAGATGGCGATAGCGATTACGTTCCGATGGCGATGGTGATTTAGTCTGGTGTGGAAAGGAGTGCAATACTCATTTGTACCTCTATAAGTCGTTTTAAAACAAGTAAAATAAGAGCTCATGGGGGCGTTGCACAAGATATGTGTATATATATATTGTTGTAGGTTTCCAGAGATGATGTTTAATATCATATGTGATCAGGAAAACCCAGAGCTGCGGGGGTAGCTAAAAGTCACTTTTATTTGTTTAATGCAGCATAGGTTCATTCTGTAGCGTGAACACGTTATGCAACATGTATTTTCTTACTGAAATGGGAAGATACTGTATTCTTTATAACATTTTCCTATTTTATTTTTTTCCTGTGAATGTGTAATCCTGGTGTACAAGACACATGTACAAGTTCAGTAGCATGTGTGACTGAGGTGAGAGATGTACCTCTTGTGTTTAGTACATTGTTAACTATACTTACAAGCCATGTGGGAGAAAGCATGGTAACTGATGTATGGTTTGTGTTTCTATCTTTCCAGTATCACCACTACCGTGTGTTTACTGTTTTTCCTACTGTTCCAAGTGTTTATAGCATTAGTGGGTGTTAGTTTGTGCCAAGTTTATGTGCACTATTTGTGTAACTTACGGGTGCAGCTTAGCTTTGAGTAAGTGCTAATTAAAATTTGTGATTCACGGTTTGAAAGATAAGGGTCCAGACTTTTAGGGAACCGATAAATATTTTATTTCTACATTTTGATGTCAGACTCATTGGAGATTTAGGAGAGTTCCTCTTCTACATTCTCTGGGTTTAATTTGTTTTGCCTATGTTTGTATTCTTAATAAACCTCATTAGTGAGATCCTATAGATGCGAACCGTTAAAATTTGATTTGTTGGAGTTGTGTGCTCTTTTCCCGCCAACATATGAAAACGGTTTAAAAACAATTTTATATAATCCCATAAAAATACCCAGTCTGGTCATCATTCTGACTATGATAGACAATTGGCCATTTTGCCTTTGTAAAAGAAATCAACTGGATTATTCAAGTAAAATAAAAGTTTGTCTCAGTAGTCTGTCTTTACATTTTTCCAATACATGGAAATCTTGATCTTTGTGATAAACTAGTCTGTCAATTTACAGTTTTTTCAAGGATGTGTAAACCCTAGTGTATTATAATCATTACCATTTTCAGATAATATCATTCAGTTCAAAAAAGTCCATTTGGCACCAATAACCATAGCACAGTTAAAAGTTAGAGCTCACATTTTTCCCCATTCTGATATTTGAAAAACAACTTTAGCTCTTGACCTGTATCTGCATGATTTTATACACTGTGCTGCTGCCACATGATTAGCTGACTGAATAACTGTACAAATGAGCAGATGTTCATGTTAAAGTGGATGGCAACTAATTTCTGTTTTTGTTCCACCAATATTCAATGAGCCCATGTGAAAAAAAAAGTGGACTACATACCCTTGCTCTATGGAACAAAGCCTTGTCCAGGAGCCTTTTACGAGCCACAAGGACTGGGTTTGCTGGTGAGGGTGTGTATCTTCTTCTTGAAAATGTTCCAGCCATTGCTCCTGAGCCAATCCCTGAGCGTACTGTTTGAATGGCATTGTGGTGGGTATTCTGTGCCAGTGAGGTCACACTCACGATTCGGACATCCTCGTCCTTCCTGTCTCCTTGCTGTGGCTCCTGGCTAGTTGTCCCCGACCCAGAGGAGTGTCCCCTGGGTTCTAGTTCTACCCCACTCTGTCCTGAGGAGTCTGAAGGGGACGAAAAACCAGCAACATTTGCAGCCTCACGAAGCAGATTCCTTAGTTGCTGCTCGCTCCAGCCACTTTGTCTCGGTTCACCTAGCCCCATGTCCCTTGATCCCGAGGCTGTTGTGGAGCCACCATTCCCGGACATGGGAGCATCATTTTGTCTGCCTCTTCCATGAAACTCTTTCAGGAAAAGGTAGATTGCCTGTGCGGATACTTTGATGTTCTCCAGCTCCAGCACAGCTTTGATCTTGCGGAAGCTCAGGCCCGCTTCACGTAGTTCCACCACCTTTCGTTTGGCAGCGTCATCCAACCTGCCCATGGCCCCGAAATCTTTTTACAGTACACAAAAGTTTAGGGTTTCCGTTACAAGGTTCCAGCTAAGATACAACAGTATATATCACACACGGACATTTTAATAAAGACATCTCTACATGGACAATATAACCAACACAATTGTAATAAACAATGGAAAGCATGCTCTTGGATTTGTTTCGCTTAACGAAGATTAGAAAGATCCATTAAAAAAAATAACACCAGTTTGTCAACCACTAACGTAATCGTAGCCCGCTGGCTAAAACGTTACCTTAGTGCCGGTTCGTCAGTATTAGCTTCGTTATCTGCTCACTTAATGCGATGCATATATGTATGTATGTATTAAGAAAGAGATTTTGTTGCTTATTTCTGCTTGTATAAAACAACAAAGAAAATGTACGTACTTAAACAGATGAAGTGGTGAGAAACATAAACAATATGTCAAATTGTCGCACGATATGTGACGTCATCGCGTTGGTTACGCCAACAAAAGGCGACATTTGGTTCAAATCTAGGACGTGTTGCGTCTCAGCAAGATGTGAGTTCAATTTTAAGCTGGTTACTGGCGAACGTACATTGAAATAAGCAATTGATTTACAATATTAATTTAATATTGACTGCAGATTGTTGGCCCTGGTTAAATATAAATGAGCTAAACGATATGGTGCTATTCTCTTTATTACCGTTCTGACTAATCTGTTAGTCGGATAGCTCGCTGTTGAGCCAAGCTAGTTAATTATTTGCAAGACTTAAACTAACTATTTATTATGCTTAAACATAATTCTCCGTTAATTATGTGCACGCCAAAGTAGCGATATATTGAAATACAGCTTAGTATAGGTTTGTGCTGCCTTGGGCACTTCGTTTGTGAATGAATGAACGAACGGAAACCGGTTAGCTGTACAAAGCCGCTAGCAAGTATTGGCTAATACATTTATTTGAAAGCATCAGTGTTATTGGATTAATTAGCTAAAGATTATTAAATTAGTCCGTGTCTGTTGAGCTTTGTTAATAACTTGCTAGCTAATTTTTGGTTCTTGCGGGCTGAATAGACTGCCCCCGAAGCTTCTGAAGAAGCGAGGAGGCTAGCTTAGCATGGCTGTTGATACACTAGCTGGCTAACGAGTATTGCTAAAAGTCTTTACTCATGCAGCGAGTGTGTCGTTACGATTTTAGTCTTCCGACAATATATTTTTTCGAACGACTATTCCGTAAATTAACACTTTTTCAACACTTTCACATCAAAGATCGTTCGTATGCGAAAAAGCGATGTTTGTTTTTTCTAAACATGCTCGATTATTCTAACATCTCGTCCGTGAAATGAACGCATTTAACCAATCAGGGCGTGGGTTGAGGGAACGTCATCACGTAGATTTTCTGTCTCAAATCCCAGGACTGTTTGAAGGGCTAGAAAAATAATAAGGATAACGAATTTAAAGGCTGTGTCTGAAGGAAAAACATAGGCAATGAAAACGATTGGTGTAAGAAAGATCCTAAAAGTTATGAGTGTTTTTTTTTTTTTTATATATCTACACTTTTATTGTAGTTACAGTATAAGTATATTTGTGTAAAGTAGTTTAACTATAAAGTGCTTAAGTTAAACATGTTAAAGCCTAGTAGTTTTTAAAGAAGGCCATTTAGGATGAGTATCGATATGGCTAATACTCGAGGTCTCGGGATTGGAAAAGAAAGTGGTATCGTGACATTCCTAGGTGTCAGTATGTTTATAATTGATGCATAATATTTTTTCTTGTCAACTGCTGAACTTGTTAGAAGTATATTTTTAAAATTAATAGCAATCCTTTTGAGACGTCAATACCTTGCTATGCCGAGGTTGACTTACCTCGGAAATGGGAAGTCAGAGCTCAAAATTATGCCATTTTCACTCTACAAAGTAGGAAATAAGAACATGGATGCCACCATGTTTATGGGCTTTTATTAGCAACAAGTTAGTCAGCCAACTATGTTGAGTGATGTATATTTTCTACTTCAAAACAAGCGAACTGTGTAGTCAGTGTTATAGATGTAACAAACGAACGTATCCGTATTTTCTGATTGCTTTAAAGTAAATAAGATTAAATAGATACAATTAAGACTCTAAAGCATGCTGTTCTTGTCTTAAACACATGAAACCCATATAAGATATCAGTTCTACTTTATATATTACTCATTAAAAATTACATGATTTCTACAGGGCTCCATCACCTACCAAACGCAGGGAGCGGTCAGAAGATAAAGCTCGAGACAGGGGCAAAGATAAAGCTGTGGTGAAGGAAGGGGCTGAGAAAGAGCGAGGCAGAGACAAGAACCGTAAGCGGCGTAGTAACTCCACTGGGAGCAGCAGCAGCAGGTCAAATCTTTTAGTCTGTGTCTGATTACAACTCTTTTGTCATTCCATGTCAAATCAACCAATTGCCCATGCACTTCAGTCTCAAAATATTCTGGAAAAAGTACCAGGTGTACCCATGTTAGTCAGGAGACACCCTGTAAAAATTCCAAGATTAAGCCAGTTTACCAAGAGGAAGGGGTGTTGATTTTACCCATGTTTTATTTTTTAATCAAAATTCACAAGTCCATAGCTCAAGAACTAAACCACCAAGCAGGTTCAGACTTGAATGGTAGAAGATTAATTGGTATAGTATGAGACGAAATTAAAACATTTGGTCCAGATGACCCTGCATGGTCAAAGCAGCCCCTTGAATTTGGCCAAATGTAATTCGAGTTTTTGGCTTGGTTATGTTTAGGCCTTAGAAACACATTTGTAACCAACACAGAATTGATTTTTTTCCTTATTCAGGTATCTATATAGGCAAAGCAGTAAACAGGAAAGAAACTATCGGGTTTGAAAAGCAGACCTCTCAAATCCAAAAAAATCTTTTTGTATTTCATTTTCAGAGCACCCTAATGGCATGTGGGAATGTGCAGATCATTTTAAAAATATTCTTCCTTTATTTTACAGTATCCCTTCTTCCTCAAAACACCTTTCAACCTTACTTTTCTTATGCAAATCTTTCATGTTTATCTTCAGACTTAAACATAGGTTGAATGCACCATGTGTCAATAATGGTAATCATTGAGTTTTCAGTCAGTAGGTTTCGATGGAAAGAATAAATCAGTAAAGGTTTATCAGTAAAGCAGCCTGGGGTTTTTTTTTTTTTTTTTTTTTTTTTTTTTTTTTTTTTTTTTTTTTAGAAAGAAGGGACCATGTAGGATACAGGAAAAATAATTAATAAAATGTCTGGACATTCCCACAGTGCATTAAGCTGGTCTGAAAATTAGACCCAAACTGTTTTTTTCAAATTTGAGAGGTCTGTTGGACAAACCCTGATGCAGTTTCTTGTTTGTTTATAACCTTTTGAAAAGTGCTGTGTACGTATCTGAGCGTGGAAAAAATTTCAGCAGGCTGTATCATTTAAAAGTATGCTTTCTGAAAGCCTTAACATGGCAAAGCCTCTTTTTTTTGCATATTTGAATGAAAAAAATATTTGAATGAATATCTGCTCTTACCAAGTGGTGTCATCTGGACCAAATATTTTGACTTTGTTACACACAATATCTAAAAAGGCAATAGTATACAAAATGTGAGACTGCTATATGGTCTAGTTCTTGAGATCTGGTTTTGTGAAATTTATGAGAAAATGAGGCTTTTCAAATTTGACACCCCTCTCCCCTCACAAAATTAGCTGTATCTTGGAAAGTATTGATCTTGCATCAAAATAATGTTACAAGCTGTCTCCTGGATAACATCCATAACATACCTAGTATTTTTTTCAGAATTTTTTGGGACAGAAGTGTGTGGGATTTCTGAAAAATCTATTGATTTGACATGGAATGGCCATTATAGTTTTTTACTTCCTGTACTATTCAGGCTATATTCTCAATTTAGGTCTAGGTCCAGTTCCAGCTCCAGCAGCAGCTCTGGTTCCAGTTCAGGTTCCTCGAGTGGCTCCAGCTCCTCTTCAGGCTCTAGTCGCTCTGGCTCCTCCAGCTCGTCACGGTCCTCCAGCTCCTCTGGCTCCTCGGCATCCCCCAGTCCGAGCCGACGTCGGCATGATAATCGCAGGCGATCACGTTCAAAGTTAGCAGTTCATTTAATTCTTTTAGTGTTTTTGTCATACCTTTCTTTTAAATTAAAGGTTATAAAGGTTCGGTATAAATAACTGAAGAAAGTAAAAAAAAAAAGTAGTTTTTATGTCTATGGTATGTTTTGAGCAATGGACAAAAGGACATATTTCAAATGGGCAATAACAATGTGAGAATGGTGATTTCTTGATGTTGAGTAGCTTCATTATGCTGCCCTTAGCTGCGAGTTATTCTTGATGCCTTTTTTAAAGACTAAATGTATTTGACATTAAAAAAAAAAAAAAAATCTGCTTCAATATAACTTGGATGGAAGATGTACATATTGTATATAGAAATGTTCTATTTGAAACAATGTATAGAATTGGAGAATTAATCAACAGAGAGACTTGATTTGTGTGAAAACAAACTTGTATTGGTTGTCCTCTTCCAAATGAGCTCATAATTAATTTGGTATACAAACATGAGTATTTCAGTCATTTGCGACAGTACAATCCTTATATACAGTAACAAGCCTTGGTGACAGTGTTTTCACACTAAAATCAATTTTTTTGCACCCACTGTTCCACTTTTTTTTTCCCTGTTAAATTATTTATTTTTGTATATGTTACTGAACCCAGGTTATGATTTTAAATAATTTTTTAAACGGAAACCAGTTAGCAGTAAGTACATGTGTTTGAGTTAACTTCTTCACATTAACTTTTATTCACTGTTTTCCATGGTGGCATTTTTTGGCTTCTGTTAATGTTTTCTTTCAGAAACTTAAGGGTACTGGCTAATCTACTTACAATTGCAATTTAAGGTCTAAGTCTCAGAAGAGAGTTGATGAAAAAGAACGGAAAAGGAGGAGCCCTAGCCCAAAGCCCACCAAGCTTCATGTTGGAAGACTGACTAGGAATGTCACCAAGGTAAGGCACACTTTACAAGGCATATAGACCAACTGCAATAACAATATATAAACCTGCATGTCCATCCATTCTTCTGTTATTAGGATCACATTCAAGAGATCTTCTCTACCTATGGGAAGATCAAAATGATTGACATGCCATCAGACCGATGTCATCCAAACTTGTCGAGAGGCTATGCCTATGTTGAGTATGAAACTTCAGAGGATGCCCAGAAGGCCCTGAAACACATGGATGGAGGTACGTTCTTTCAATTTCATGTTTGACTTGGCAGGATTATTTATTTGTATGCTATGTTTTACTGTAATAAATAATAAATATTGATAGTTGGGGTGTAAGAAAATTCAAGTTCGACAAATGATGGTCTCAATATGGTAGTTTTTTGATTCGTTGAATCAATACAGTTTGTCGTTTTGGGGAGTACATCACTCACCAGTTAACTAGCTAACAAAAATTGAACATGGATGCATCCATGTTTTTTCCCCCACTTTGTAGCTCAAACACATGGAGGACAAAACGTTTGTAATTCCATGTTCCGACTTCTCACTTCTGAATTAAGTCATATGCAGTATTAGCACCGGTGGACTGTGAACATATTTGGTGAATTTGGCACACTACAAAAATTTAGGTCCCCTACTTGCAGTCCACTAGCAATGTTGGAGGAAAGCTGAAGTGCTCCCAAACAAGCAGACCTTAAGGACTTGGGAGACATTTCATAGCCATTGCTGCTTTTCCCAAGTTAATATATTAGTTTGTGAACTATAAATGTGCTTAAGAGAAGCATGCTTTTTGTTTTAAAAGCTTTTGCTTTTTGTGTAGTCTCTCCTGTTTCAAGATAAAAATGGACATAACAGATAAGGATACGACCTTAAATAAGCAAACCAGGCACATTCCAACTGAGTTTAGTATGGGTGTTTAGAATGTCCTCACAGAACACAATATTTCTTGAACTGTGTTTCAAATGGGTAACGAAAGTCAGGTACCAGTTTTGACTCTAAAGTTTAGTGGACTACACAGTCCTTGGAAATAAACAACGTTGAGCATCAGTTAGAAAGGGCTCCTCACAGCAAAACCATGCATCCGGCCACTTTGAATCAGCTGTGCAATGCATTCAGTTCTGTACAGTCCTTGTTCAGTTAATTTTAATTTTATTTATATTTCTCTTTTGATTATAAACATTATCACAAAGTGATGAACAAACCTTCAATTGTATCAGACTCGAAAGGAACTTAAGAGGATCCATTCTCTTCTGGGTGACACTGTTATTAGGTTCATTGAAACAGTTAATACATGCAAAAGGCATAAAGTACATTGCAGTCCATTGTGAAGTGATTATCTGTAGAATGCAAAAAAAAAAGTGATTTCAGCGTTTCAATCAATTTCTAGTGATTTTGTAAATATACTTCACCAATTAGCCTATTTTCTGTAGGACTGTTTTATTTTAGCTACAGTTTAATTGTACTAAGTATGTTTTTTACTTGTTCTTAACCTACATTTAGGTAGATAAGCTCACCATTTGCTGTGGAATTTTTTTATTTTTCATTCAGCATAAAAGCAGTGCAAGGACATGCAAAAAACATGGCAGTTTTCATGATTGCAATAGCTCTTCGGAAGTGCTATCCATGTTATGTTATTCTCTGAAGCGGAAAGGAGAGTATTAGGCACAAACGGTTCTTGGGAAGTGTAGATCTTTAGTATATTCACGTAAGATTACCTATGGCAGGGGTGTCGGCCCTTTTCCAGTGTGGGTGCAGTTTTTCAAACCAACCAAGCAGAAACAACACCTGAGTAATTGAAAGCCATGATCAACTGATTAAACAGGTGGAATCAGGTTTGGCTCCTGCTTGATTGGAATGAAAATCTGCACCCAAAGTGGAGCTTTTTTGGACAGGTTTGACACCCCTGATTTACAGCTACAGGATGCATGTCCCAAGCTCCAGAAATATCCAGATGGTGAATCAGAATGTCAGAATAAATTGAGCAGCTCTGAAGAAATGTGAGGTTTATGCACCAGCATTGTATTGAGCTTATTGTCTACATGTATAGCTCGACAGACAACAGATCATTTGGTATGCTGTTCTGAGTGGTTTAATGAATTTGTATTATGATCAGCATGCAAATTGGCACTTCAGCAACCCCACTTTGACACCATGTCTAAAAGGGAATGCCACAAAGTAATACAGACAATTATATAATACAGACAAATCTTCCCTGACTCCCACTACTCCAAGGTCAAAATAACTTCTGCCATCCTTTAGAACCCAAGCTTACATACAATTGTGGTGTTCTAATGGCCAAAGGAGGTATAAATTCTGCTACAAGGGTGTATCTAATTAACTGGAAACAACACTTTCATCTGTTTTTTTTTTTTTTTTCTTTTTTTATTTATTTATTTTTTTCTTTTCTTTTAAATCATAAGGTCAAATAGATGGTCAAGAAATTACAGCAACAGCTGTCCTCACTCAGAGGATGCGACCTGCCCCTCGTAGGCTGACCCCTCCACGTAGGATGCCCCCTCCTCCACCCATGTGGCGTCGTACTCCACCTCGCATGAGGAGAAGGTCACTATTCTTTCCTATAATTTATTAACATCCTCATGTATTAATTACTTTATAATAGGGTTGTGCAGTTTGTGTTCCAACTTTCATATCTTCCATTACCATTATATAATATAAAAAAGATTGTTGGGGTCTATAATCATTTTAAAACTGTTTTATTGCTATAAATTTGTAAACGTTTCTATTTTTGTACTTTTCAAACACATTTCAAACTAAACTTAGGTCTCGGTCGCCACGTCGCCGATCTCCAGTAAGAAGACGCTCTCGCTCCAGATCTCCGGGCCGTAGACGCCATCGTTCACGTTCCAGCTCCAACTCCTCACGATAGAAAAGTCCTCCTTAAGATCTACAAGAGTTTGCAGTTCAGTGTCTCACCTTAGTTTGCTTACAGCAACAAGGAAGATACTGCACTCTGAAGTTTGAATAGACAAAATCTGCTAATTTTGATATGAGTCATAAATGAATCTCCTTTTTTGCTCTCCTTCTGAATTTGGCCTGTATGCAAATGTTCTGCTATATCCCATTGTGTTCAGCTGAATGAATGCATGCATCAGTTTTTACCTTTTCTCTCTGTATTGTGCATATGGACAATGTTCCTGCGGCATACACAGCTTGAGCTCGTAAGTTTTTCTTTCTAATTTTTTTGTTTCAAGTAGTTTTAAGGTTACTGGAAGCTGATTACATTACGTCTCTGTATTGATTAAAATTCCAGCATGTTTTGATTAAATCTCCAGTCCCCGCGTTACTTATTGTGAATACCATTTCATGTAGACAAAATGGCTGCAGTAGCTCAATGGTCGGTCAATGCAGAAAAAACAGGTAAGTTTGTGTTGCCTATTAAATGCAATATTTTAAATCTTGAAATGTTTTCCAAACCCCATAATATATTAGGTACACTATATGGCTAAAATTTTTTGGACACTTTACCATGACACACATGAGCTTGTATATCTCATTTAAAAACCAGGGACATTAATATGAATACACCACCATCGTTGATGCTTGGCATTGTGCTGTAATCTTAAGCAGCCCTGACACTTGCATGCAGAGGTGGCATGAAGAGACTTGTATGCGATTGCTGCATGTTAACGAGGGAACTAGTTGTGAAAGAGTGAGTGGAGCTTTGTGGGGCTTCATATCAAGTGCATGCTGGGTACGCCGGGATTTTTGAAACTTTCAAAAATTTTGCATGACTAAATTTTTGTGCCAGTGGCATTCCTAATACACAACTACCTATTCACAACAATTGCGCTTCACTGAGTGTCACTGTTTGCCATTGCATACCATTACGTGGGAAGTTTTGACAAATATCTGTGTAACGTGGTGGTGCGTATTGGCACGCATACGTTTTGCAGACTTTGCACATTGTTTTCACACGGCAATCAGTAGCTTGTCAAAAGTAGTGCTAACTGATAGTATTGTCTATACTCATGTCTTCTGGTCAAGCAATCTCTGACCCACACACTCCTTGGTTTCTTTTTTTCTGCCTGGGTCTCGGTTCTCTCCTTTAATTTACGCTGATGGTCAACGATAATGCTGCAGCTGAGTGACATCTATAGTGTTACAAGGTGTGGGCTGTAACACCCCAAATTCACATGAACTCTAATTTAGAAGGGGTGTCAGCATACTTTTGGTCATATTGTGAATATTTTAGGTGTCCTACAGTAGGATGTAGGCCATCATAAGAAGCTGCCATTCGACTCTATCAGTGATGCAATGCCTAAATAAATATGCTAGAGGAATCGAGTACTTCCGAAGCCGCAATCCAATTGCACTCGAGTTCAAATAGGCAGAGTTATTCTATTATCCAGACACCGTATTTAGTATAGTGGTATATCGAGACGTCAGTTATGCTTTGCCTTCCTCAGTCTTTAGCCGTTTGAAATGAATAAAACGTGATGTACGAGCACGACCGCTTGAGGTCTCTCTCAGCGAGGGGCGGGAAAAACGCGAGTACTGTAGGGAGAGAAACTCACCAGAGATAGGCAGCCGAATTCATTCGGCACGACAGCTTATGTCTCCTTTTCTGTCTCCGAAGGTTTTGAGGTAATATTTTCCTATTAATTTCACATCCATATGGTACCGTTACCGCAATCGAGACTCCTAAAATGTGTCATCAATTGGGACTTGCCTGACGCGCGATATTTCGAGCGAGACCGTTGGCGATACGCGTGACATCACGGAGCCGAATCCTAACAGAAAAACATCGCAGCTTTCGGTGTTCATCAGTCTGAAAGGTTCGAATGTTCATCATGGCTTCGGAAGAAGAGGCGAACAGACACTGGCTTCGGGAGTTTCTGGACAGACCGGGGAATGAATGCTGCGCTGACTGCAGTGCTCCAGGTAAGGTTTTCCCAACCTAAGCAGCTGAGAAACCGCACCGGTCTGTTGGAGCGTCGTTGGCTGGGGTTTAGCATTAACGCCGAATACAAAAAACCCCGAATTGCACCGAATAGCTAAACATTTGGAAGCAGGCGGTTAGGCGTCAAGTATCTATTCAGGCTCCGGTTTGATTCCAGATAATTCTACGGTACAGCTCTCCACAGATACAGTGTAGATCAAGATATCGTCGTCACCGACCGACAATGTCAGTCTTTCTTATGAGTTACAAAAAAAGTCACCCAGACCTTATTTACAGCGACCGCGCCTAACGCCAAAACCGACAGCCTACGACTAACCCACGTCTCCAAATCTCCGAAAAGTTAAAATTTTTGGCTTTATTATTCAAACTTCCTATTTTTTCTTAAACCAATTTCACATTCGCCTGTTTCATACACACAAACTGGATTTAATGCCTAAGGAAGAAAAGGAAATGCTTTAGCGCACACAGGAACTTTGGGACTCTGGGCTAACGGAGAATGTCTTAATTTACACATTACCCATAATTTACACGCTTAGTGATGTTAATAGTCACAGCAGCCGCGCCCACATCTGGGAGACTACAAACGCAGTGAGATTTGAATGGTGTACATACCTTTAGTTTGTTGACAAGTGATGATTGCACTGGATTTTTCAGATTTAATTTGCTTGTGAAACACGTTGGGTATGGATAAAATGGTAATGCATGCAGTGTCAGATGGAATATCTTGCATGCAAACATTGAATTGACTAACTTGCCATATGTCTGTCATTACAGAAATCTTGTTATATGCTCCATCGACATGACGGTAGGCAATTGAGCTGTGATTGATGTCGATTCGAGGACTGTGTGACATATGTGTCATTTTAACAATTTTCTGCGATGAAAGAAGGCTATACTAATAATATTATCTACATGAGCTTCAAATGAAAGCCTGGAGTCATTAAGAAAACCTAGGTCTTTTACTTCTGCACATGGTGAAACCGAAAGGTCATCCACTGTTGCTATGTAATCAGAAAGCTTACTCCTAGTGCAAGTACTTCTCTCTTGTCAGAATTAAGTAGAAGGAAGTTAATAAGCATCCAGTGTCTAATGTCCTTTACACATTACTCAATTTAATTAAGCTGGTGTCTCTCATCCGGCTTCAACTGAAACATACAACTGTGTATAATTAACATTACAGTGGAAGCTAATACCAAGTTTACAAATAATATTACCCAGAGGCAGCATATAGAAAAAAGCAGTGGGCCTAAAACGGAAGTTGCGGAACACCAAACTTCACATTAGTGTGTGTAGCAAGGTCATCATGTACATCAACATCAACTGATAACGATCAGTCAAATAAGATCTGAGCCCGGAGAAGGAAGGAGAATAGTATCAATGGTATCAAAAGCTATCTAAGGTAAAGTAACACAAGCAAGCAGATACAACTCTGATCAGAGGCCAGTAGTAGGTCAAGCTTGACTTTAGCTAGCTGTCTCTGTGCTATGAAGAAGCCTAAATCCTGACTGATACATTTCATGAATATTTGTCCTCTTGAAGTATGAGCATAACTGCTGTGAGACAACCTTTTCTAGGATCTTGGAGATAAAGGGGAGGTTGGAGATTGGCCTATAGGTGGACAGCTGACCTGGGTCAAGGTCAGGTTTTTTTAATCAGGGGTTTGAGAACTGCTAATTTAATGGGTTTAGATACATAGCCTGTGCTAAGGAAATAATGAATTATTTATATAAGAGGTTCAATTGTTTTTGGTAGTATCTGTTTGAGGAAATGTGCTGGTAAGGGATCTAGTACAGTCAATGGTTTTGATGAGGATATTAGTGAACAGTTCTGTGTCTCAAAGGGGAGTAAAACATTGTAATCACTGATCTGATAGTTATATTATTATCTACAGGATTAGTCATCAATTTGACCGGCTTTAAGTTTATAGTTAGAATTTTTTGCCTGATGCTTTCAGTTTTTCCATTGCATATTGATGGTGTGCATGTATCTGTGGTGGTCTTATTCATAGTTAATTTTGCTACAGTATTAAATAAGTATCTAGGATTATTTTTTATCATCTATTAGGGGGGAGAGATATATTGTTTTAGGAGCACTAAGATCTTTCCTATAGCTCAGGAGGCTCTCCTTCCATGCTAATTGGAATACTACCAGTTTAGATTTGTCATTTATGTTCTGATTTTCGAGTGGTCTGTTTTAGGGTGCGTTTTTGATCATTAAACCAGGGTGCTAGTTTCTTCTGTCTACTTTTTTTTTTTTTTAAGTGGAGCTACATTATCTTCTACAGTTTAGCGCAATGTTGACTATAATCATTCAGCTGTCTGATCACGTTCTGTGGGGTTTGAAAGTTAATCAACTATCAAGTTGAGTGTTCTGGGAGATTATTGATAAAACTCTGTGCAGTAACTGATGTGATACTATGTAGGGTGCATATATTATCACTAAAACCCATTTTAAATGAAATGAGATAATGATGTGATAGCTTCAGGCTGTGGAAATGTGTCTATATATTTTTTTTATTTAATGTGAGGATTAGGTCAAGAGAGTGCCTACTATTATAAGTGGGTCCTATGATGTTCTGATTAAACCCTACCGAATCTAGAATGGACACAAACACTGTTCTCAGAGGCTCTTCTGGGTTGTCAAAATGAATATTAAAGTCTCCAACAAATGATGGTTTGTCTAAGGAAACAACCAGATTTGAGATAAAATCCACAAATTCACAGAGGAATGGGGGTCATATATCCCTGGGGATCATATACTGTATATTATGGCAATATATATTATGTTAGTATAAAGAACTTCAAATGCATTGAATTTGTGTCCAGGTTTATATGTGATGTTTATCATGATAAATAACTATGACACTTCCTCTGCCAGTTAGACTGGTATAAAATCCACCAATCCAACCACTTACAACAGGCCCAGATCCAGATGATATTAAAGTCAATCCATACCATTTAATGCCATTTTATCTCCCTTAAAAAAGTTGCAGGTTCTAAGTATGTTATTCAAATACACATACTAAAAATCAAAGTGTAGTTGTTCTCTTCATTAACTTCGAGTCACAAAATAATTAATTTTCATTCAATATTTTCTTCAGTGAAAATATAAATTGTCCAGGGAATTACAAATTGAACAGATATAAGTTTCAGCAACAGTTACTATTTACATGCAATTTCTTTATTTTTTTTCTACACCATTTCTACATTTACATTAGTATGCAGTGATGGAAATCGTTGCACGCATTTAGGACATAAAACAATTTACAGGTAGGTTAGGATTAATTTAAGATTCTTTAAGGGGGAAGCATCAAAGAACACCTTCTGTTTTTCATAGTGGAAAATCGGTTGATGATGCTGTTGTGACTTAGCCCTAGTGTTTCACTCTCAATTGATATGAGAGCAAGATTGTGAAGCTACTTCTGCTCCATGGTTTTATGCGGTGAGGAATGTAGTCGTCCCAGTATGCTAAAAGAACTTTCACAAGAGCAACTGCTCCCAGGTATTGTTAGAGTAACTTGATTGACAACTTTTAGAGAGGGGAACATATCTGAATCCAGGAGGTTCTATACATCTAACATATCCGCGGTAAATATCCAGCTTCTTTTTTGCATGAAATAGAGTTTCTGGCCACTAGCACCTCTTCTGATTTAAGAACAGTGCTGTAGTGCTTCGTAATCTCAGTTAAATATGAATTCCTCAAGAAGTGCACTGAACTGGACCGCATGTCTGGATGCCATTTAGTAGACTTACATCTGCACTTGAATCTTTGTAACAAATCGTTGATCAATTTCACAAACCATCCTGTCCAAGCAAGGAAACAGCATCTGTGTTTTAAACGTTTCAGAGCTTGTCAACGCTCAGACTGAAACTAAGGTTGTCTCCAACAAAAAATCGTCCATTTTACTTTGTTTATGCATTTTAAATAAGAGAGGTACTGAAAAAAGAATACACTCTCCAACAAACTAAAAAAGTCTTCAGCTGCTGAAACAGTGCTGCAAGTATGCAACAACACAAAGTTCAGCTTGTGAGCATAACAGTACACATGAAGTGCCTCTGGATGTAGCATTCGAAAATGTGCTTGCATACCCTCAGTGGAACCACTCATAATGAATGCACCATCATATGTCTGAGTTTCACATTTCAGCTCTGCTAGCCCATTGATTTTGGGCTGCTACTGTAACTCAGAAATAGACTGTGCATCAAATGGCTTTAGCTCTGTTAGTGCTAGAAAACATTCCTTCTGTTTCTGTAACATACCTAACACATGCAGCCAGGTTCTCTGACAGTCCATCTTTAGCCTTGTCTGCCATAATGACATACATTCCAAACTTTTTCATCTCAGACATTATGACATTAATGATCTGTTGAACAACACTCTATCATCTAATTCTGAGATTCTGGGGACAAGTGGGCAGCATTCAATGAAGAGTTGTACTTTTGTAGGAAAGGGTCAAATTGCTTTAGATGCTCCATACATGCTTGAAAATTTCACTTACATGTGCAGATGCCATCATCTGAACAATGTTTCAATGACTACCTGTTGTCTGGTAGCTGCTTTCTTCTAGTTTGTACAGCCTCTGCTGACCAAAGCAACATGTTTTATATTTTCCCAAAAGTTCTACATGGAAAGCATAAAGCTGCATTGTGGCTTACAGAATAATCTAGCCAATTGTATTTCTAAAACCAGCAGGACTGGAACACCCTTTTCTATGTACCAGAGCTGTCCTGTAGATAGCTGTTCAGGATCATGCATCTTGGCTCAGTGTCTCTGTCTCCTAAATAATCTGTGTAACTTGTTGGAGTTACTATAGCCGATTCCCTTTCTAGACCTGACTGCTCCATCTCTTTCACTGGACCTGATTACTCCATCTCTCTCTCCGGAACTGACTACTTCATCTCTCCCTCAGGACCTGACTACTCCCTCTCCTCCACGTTGTGATCACATGTTAGAACAAAATCAATCTTAGATGGTCTTGCTCTCTCAGGTATGATCTGACTTCAGTGGGTGAAAGTCTCTTGCCTGCACGGATCTGGGCCCAGGGACTGAACATGGCCACAGAAATGGAATGTAGGTGTATGCTCAAAATAGTTCATTATGTGTGAGGGGGATTGAGAGTCAGAGAAATTCTTTTGATTTATTTTGTTGGCTAAATCACAAACTTCTCAGCCAATTACTTATTATACATGTGGTGTAGCAGAGTTTGATAAATAATTCAGTATTTAATTATTTATACAAATATATAATAAATACTACTTAATCTCATAAAGAAGATATAAAATCTAATGAATAAGTCTGAAGTATTGTTCAAAACTGGAACCGATAAAAGGAAGAACTGGAACCAATAAAATTCAAACGATACCCAACCCTAGTTAGAATTGGGCTGTTTTGTTATAAGGATTACTAGTTTGAGGAGTGCAGTCAGGATGATTACATTTACATTTACAGCATTTGGCAGATGCCCTTATCCAGAGCGACTTACATAAGTGCTTTGAAGTCTCTATCAT
>JAQQZR010000008.1:13778379-13789129 GCA_030068235.1 Notoglanidium macrostoma | reverse complement strand
CACACACACACACACACACACACACATATATATATATATATATATATATATATATATATATATATATGCCACTTGGTTATGCCTTTCAGTGTATGCTGTCCCAGCCTGCAGCTTGCAACAAGCTGGACAGTTTCAGGGGCATCTTTGCACAGCCTGCACCTTGGGTCCTGCCTACTGTGGTAGACCCCTGCCTCTACAGATCTGGTGTTTAGCGCCTATTCTTGTACTGCCATGATCAGAGCCTCTGTGCTGTCCTCCAGGCCTGCTTTTTCTAGAGACTGGTATAATGTCCTGGTGTCAGCCACTTTGTCTATCTGCTAGTGGTACATTCCATGGAGGGGCTTGGTCTTCCATGATGCTTTCTCTTCCTCCTCACTCCTCACCATCTTCTGTCTTCTGCTGCCTGATTTACTCTTTCATCAGTATTTACTGGGGAGACATCTTCTTGATGTATTCACAGATGTTATTTCATTCTGGATACTGGCACTCACTGACTCAGTGACTGACACTCACTAATTCACTCACTGTTCCCCCTTCTATTCGTTGGTTGTAGAACTTTGGATGGAACCCTCCATGCATCGTGGAATGTTTCCGTGTCTTGTCATCAGTGGCATCTATTTCCTCCTGAGGCCAGTTCACTATTCCAGCTGGGTATCTGATGGTTGGTAGGGCATAGATGTTGATGGCTTTGATGTTATTCCTACCATTTACCTGGTTTCTGAGCACCTGTCATATTTGGCTGTAGCTAATCTCCTTGTAACCTCATCCTGTTTCCCATTGGCCTGTAGGATACCACGGTACAAGTAGTTGTCCTGTATATCTGCTATTTTGCCCTCTGGTCCACTCCACATCTTCCCTCTCTTGGCCATCATGCATCCACATTTATCCAGTCTAAATGACATCCCGATGTCCTCATTGTAGACTCTGGTGAGGTGGATCAGATAGTCAAAGTCTCACCGGCTCTTAGCATACAGCTTGATGATATCCATGTACAGGAGGTGGCTGATGGTTACTCAAATTCTGAACTTGTATCCATATCCACTCTTTGTGATGATGTGGCTGAGGGGGATCAGGCCTATGCAGAACAGCATTGGAGACAGTGCATCACCTTGGTATATACGGCACTTTATGGTGGCTTGTTCGATGGCCTCGGAATTGGCTTACAGTGTTGTCTTCCACAGCTGTACTGAGTTCTTGATGAAGCTTATCAGTGCCTTGTTAGCCTTGTATAGTGCCAAGCATTACAGTATCCATGTGTGGTGCATCAAATCGTAGGCCTTCTTGTAGCCAAACCAGGCTGTGCTTAGGTTGGTCTGCCTAGTCTTAGAGTCTTGGGTGATTGCTCTATCGACCAGTAGCTGGTGCTTTGATTCTCTGGTGTTGGGTCCAATTCCTTTCTGAGCTTTGCTCATGTATTGACTCATGTGTCTGCCTAGCTTCTCTGCTATGATGCCTGAGAGGAGCTTTCATGTTGTGGAGAGGCAGGTTATTGGCCTGTTGTTGGATGGCACTGTACCCTTCTGGAGATCTTTCATGATCAGGATTGTCCTACCCTGAGTTAGCCAATCGGGGTGAGTGCCTGTTGTTAGCAGCTCACTTGTTTGTGCTGCTAAGTGGTCATAGAGTGCTGTTATGTCCTTCAACCAGTAGCTGTTTATCATGTCAGGTCCAGGTGCTGTCCAGTTCTTTATGCCTGAGACTCGTTGCTGAATACCTGCCTTGGTGATGGTGACTGATTCTTGTTCTGGGAGATCACTGTGGTCTGCTCTTGGATCTTCCGGCCCCTTGGCATTGGTTTTATGTGATGCCTACTTCTCCCATATGTTCTTCCAATATTTTTCAGTCTCAGCCTTGGGTAGATTTAATCTTCATCTGCTGTTGTTACCTTGCAGCTGTGAACACACCCTAGATGGTTCTTTAGAGAACAGGCCATTTATTCTTTTGGCCTCTGCTTCCCTGGTGTATCTCTTCAGTCTTGTGACTAGAGTCTTTATTTGGCAGTACATATATATGTATATATATGTGTGTTTGTACCTGGGCTCTGTAAATCCCAATAGTTTATACTTTTATATTGAACTGCCTGTAATTATTATGGGTCCAAGGGAATAGAATTTTATTTTTTACAGTTCCTTAGAACTGTACAAAATAAAATTTTATTCCCTTGGACCTTACTTAAGGACAAATTATATGCTTGGCACCTGAGCTATGAGAAAGACAGCTTGCTGCACTAATTTTCTAATGAAAAAAACACTTCCAGCACTGTGGCAAACCCCAACATTTGGCAGAGACAGAAACACCAGACACATAGCCTTTTAAACAACCAGACAAGCTGTCTGTCTGGTTTTTTATTTGCATATTAGATTTATATCATGTTCTTCTGGGTGAATGTGTCATGTTAAAGCTATATATATTTATAGTAAAAACCTTAAACTGTTACAAATTGAGAAAACAAAGTAAGCAGTGATTTGAGTGTCAGCTCCAAAGGATGACATCACTTGAGAGGTGCTGGGTAATAGAGCTGGCTGAAATAATGTGGTGCTGTGTGTACAGACATTAAGATTATAGCACACATTCAGAGGCAAAATTATAAACCGAAATCAGACATAAAAAATGGCTTAAAAACGTGTTCCTGGTTAATGCTTCATGCTTTGACATTTTGTTCATGCTTAGTTCACAAAAAAATAAACGAATGAATTTTTGTTGTATGTGTTAGCTAACTTCATATTAGAACTGCATTAAGCATAACGTGCTGAATACCAGTGGTAATATTGAAACCACAGTCCATGACTAATAGGTGAAGTTGGGAGAACGGTGAGCAGAGACATGCAAATGGTACTCTTTTTGCATTTTATTTTGCATCCAAAACATCCTTGTGGCTTGGGCAGCTCTGCAGCATGGACTGCTGGGGAAAAGTGAAAACAGGGTAGCTTTGAATAGGCAAATCAAGGTTGTTTTCACCTGAGCTTATCAGACTGTCACTGACATCGTGCAAGGTGAAGAATTTGTCAATGCAAAGCACAGCCTGGATATTATTTTTTTTTATCACATGTATTCTCAACTAGGCCGAGGAATAGGAAAATGAAGTAAGCCTGGTGACAGTTAAAACCCAGTAGTATGAGCCATCCAACTTCCCTTTCACACTAAAATTCATCCTGTACCTTGTTAAAAAAGAGGAAGAAAATGTACACCTCTGAATACATGCAAACAAATATGCATACACACACACACACACACACACACACACACACACACACACACACACATACACACACAGTATACTGAAAAAAACTTTTTCTCTAAAAATATTTTTTGCTTGCAGTAAATTCAGTAGAACTACAATGAACTGATATTTAATGCTAATGAAATGAATTATAACCTCTTTATGACACTTCAGTTATTATAAATGTAATGACAGTATTCATTGGCCAATAATATTGCAACTTGTTGGTCTCTGATAATTTTATGATATATTTATTTATTATATTACACACAACATGCCCAGTGACTAGGTGGTAACAGCAACGTGCCAATATGCATCATCCAGCTGCTGGTAGCTCGCAAAGTGTAGACCGAGCATGTTTTGTCAATTCTTCAGCAGTTCACTTCTTCAGCAGTTCCCTCTGAATCCACAAACCTATAGCTCATATTATAACTGACTAAGACTAGAAAAAAGTATATTAAAAAGGCATTTAAATGAACATATTTAGTTAATATATACACTCAGAGTTACACACTACTGCTAAAATGGACTTGTGTGAAAACTTATACTGTGAATTTAGTACACCGTCCAAAAGCTGTCAATTTGCAGACACCCTTACACAAAAGTGCAGAAAGTGGTTGAAAGTGCAGATGGTTGGGTAAAAAAAATTTTTTTTTAATTTAATCTGTGAACATGAAAAATTTCACATTTCCAAATTAGCAGATGGGGAGGAGGGTGGAGGGGGAGAGAGAGAGCAAAAGCACAAAAGAAGGACAAGAGCACAAGGGTTATGTGCTATATAAGATAAGCAATCACCTACAGCACCGTGATTCTCAGGTGTAAATCCATTCAGTCCTTTCTTCTCATACATTTACACTAGCTGTTCTGTAACAGATGTAACAGTCATGTGAACATCTAGTATGAGCAATTAATTTGATTCATTAGACAAATCAATTCAAAACTTTTTCAGACTTAAGTCTTCCTTCTTAAGGAATCTGAGAATCATTCATGGCCTAATTATTTGTTAATTTAGATTGCGTTAAGGAGCTATAATTGAAAATACTTTCTATCACGTTTAAAAAATTAAATGATAAATCAACCGATTGAAGTTATTATTTAAATAATTACATGCTGTTTAGAAGATCCCTTTCCCCTCTCTACTGAGAATAATCTATTTAGGTCATTTCTTATATGGCACTTATTGTAACTCTTAAAATATTAAGTTCCTAAAATTTAAAATGTATGATATTCAAAAAGATTTCTGGAAAAAAAAAAGAGAGATAAATGTAAAATACATATTAACATAACATACTCTATGACTCTATGACTCTATGATTTTTTAAACTCAGCTTTCACAAAGGTAATTAAGACACATCTGGATTAGACGGCAATAACAAGAAAAGTTAATGCTGTTCTTAATAAAGGAGGAACAGAAAAATCTCAGAAGCTGTATCTCCATTTAGTAATTTTAGTTCGATTGATTTATTAAATCTGCTTTGGTCAAATGATAAAAAGGTACACTGTTCAAAAAGAAATTAACTACATACATACATTATAATGCCACCCAATCACAATTCATAGTCGTTCTATGAACACTTAACAAGTTTGTTGTAATGTTATCAGAATAGTGATATGTCTCTTGAATGGGCAACAGTTGTGGGTGGAAGTGGGGGATGGTTGGGGGGCCACAGTGGCACTTTCTAGCTACACTGTGGGCCTAAGACTAAAGTGTTCAAGAACCACAGAGTTAGGGGATAAAGTGAGATAGAGGACAAGTGTGAAAACGCTACATGATCATTTTGTCTTGATAGAAGAGGACCTTGAATGTATTAGCAGTGGTGATAAGGATGTGACCTGCTGCTCTCTGGAGGAATAATAAGTGTGCGAGTACACTGGAGCCTTTCAGACCTGGGCCATTGGGGGCATGCTGGGTAGGGCACTCTGGTCAGCCATAATGTGATGACAGAGAGCTCTATTCTCTTTGCTCACTAGAAGCACCCTGGCAATTGAAAAGGGTGAAAGGAGGAAGGAAGGAGCTGAGTTGTGAATCCATTGCAGCTATTGCTCAATTCTACTGTAAAGAAGTTGGGAATGCATGGTCCATATACGCATAGTTCTATTTCACCCCTCTAACCACTAAGAGTGGTATGAACCACATGATCATGGCCTTCAGATGGCCAGCAATATCTTATTTTACACTACTATATTCAAACCACCCTGTTAACTTTCCTTGCAAGCAGATCAGCTGTCCAAAAAGGATGGAATGATTAAACAGCTTCAACTAGGACATCTGTCTCGGTGAGTGTAATTCACTAATTGAGGACTGCAACCCAGCAGACCAGGAAATGCTCCTAAAAGTAAGAGCCACTGGACTTTAATGCCCTTCGTGTAAGGTGCAAGCAATTCCATGAATGGCATGTACCTTATTGATTGGATCTTTTTACTGACTTTTTTGTTTAGTCACTTTTTTTCAGTGACTGTTTAAACTGTGGTAAGTGCCCATTCACACTGAATCTTATCATATCACAGCCTTCCTGAATGTGGGAGATGTCTTGAGCCACCATTTTCCTGAAAAACTTGGTGTGGGTTCTCTCCCTTTTGCTGTGCTGGCATATCCATAAGGCCCCATCTTATGAGCCTATGCAGGATGTAGAACTAAATTGGGTATCTCTAAGAACTGAACCTTTTCCTACTAATCACTTGGGTAAAAAGAGTTTGGGCTCTTCAGTCAGCCAGATGACACTTGGGTGACCTTGGGGTAAATTCAAAATTATTGTCCAACTTTTTGTATCAGAGCATTCCTTGCTGTGCCTCCTGCACTGTGACATTTTACAAGGGCATGTACATATATATCCATCCATTCATCCATCCATCCATCCATCCATCCATCCATCCATCCATCCATTATCTATACCGCTTTATTCGTCTGGGTCACGGGGGAAGCTGGAGCCAATTTCAACAGACACGGGGCGAGAGGCGGGGTGCACCCTGGGCAGGTCGCCAGTCCACCACAGGACCAACACAGAGACAAACAGACACACATGCTTGCATTCACACCTATATGGGCAATCTAGAGTAGCCAGTTGACCTAATCTGCATGTCTTTGGACTGTGGGAAGAAACCGGAGTCCTCGGAGGAAACCCACACATGCACGGGGAGAACCTGCAAACTTCACACAGAAAGGCACCTTGGGTGATGTGGGGATCAAACCCCTGCTTTGAGGCAAGCTAACCACCACATCACCGTGCCGCCTAGCATGTATATAATTTTTTAAAAATACGCCACACCAGGAAATGTGCTACTGCTGCCTTGGTGGCACTTTCTCCAGGTTTAACAAGGTTAATATCTTCTTTCTCATTGGTGT
Organism: Notoglanidium macrostoma; assembly: GCA_030068235.1. Classification (NCBI taxonomy): domain Eukaryota; kingdom Metazoa; phylum Chordata; class Actinopteri; order Siluriformes; family Auchenoglanididae; genus Notoglanidium; species Notoglanidium macrostoma. Next base: position 13,782,566 of record JAQQZR010000008.1, on the reverse strand, counting down.
AAGCCTGGTGAAAATGTTTCTTCTAAACTTTACTTCATGTACCACATCATTTGAATAAAAGCATGTATTGAAATCCTATGGCAAATCTGCATCCCACTGACGTCAGTGGATGGTAAGTCTCTGATAAGAGATCTGACTGTCAGAGAAAGAAAGTGAGATTGTGTTTTGATCCTTTCTGTGAAAAGTAAAAACATGGGGCCAGTTGAGTTCCTCTCTTTATTTTCAATTTTCTTTCATTCTGTTCCTTGTGCAAAGCTGGAAAATGGATAATTTTACCAAAATCCCCACTGCCCTACAGAAAATCTCCCTTTTTGGCTTGTTAACATCTTCACTTCTAAGACCTAACTGGACTTCTCCCACTCTCCATCCCCACCAACAACATGTCTTATCCCTCTGTGCAGTGTTCTGTTGATACATATGTGTCATAAAAAAAACTCAGTAGAAAGAAGCACAATGTTCAGAGAACTGTTTTTGTAGCAAACAAATAGTCCAAGAAAAAATCTCCTCAAAACAGTTACTTTCAGGACCAATGGTTTCCTCAGGCTATTTTATATTTTTGCATGCCAAAGGGCTAGGTAATTGAACAATGCTTATTTGTCTTGCACAATACGCAGAGTGCATTTTGAGAAGTGTATATTTATTGGAAAATTTCTGCTTATTAAGATATAGCACAATAATTTTTGTCTTTTGTGTGTTGTGCATTCTTGTTGTTACAGCTACAGCTTGTTTACAATGGCAGAAGAAAAGGTGTGTGTATGTGTGTATGTGTGTGTGTGTGTGTGTGTGTGTGTGTTGAAGGACAGGGTTGCAGCCTGATATTCTGGGAACAGTGGGGTCACGCCGTTGACCCACCTGCTCCCTTCTCTCTTCAGCTGGATCTAGTCGGATTTCGGCAGCTGCATCCTCTCACAAAGCTCTTCTTTGTGATCTCCCTGAGGCGAATGCACACAACTGTGACAAGAGCAGCAGAGGGGAGAGAGATAGAAAGAAACATGGCATTTTATGTCTTTTATGTGTCTTTTATTTTCTCTGAGCAAAACCAGTGAGCCATTTTTGTATTTATACCATAAAATATCTTATCATAAACAATAAAAATGAGCAGTACTGTACAGTGAAGATACAGACAATAAGGTGACATGTGGCTGAGTGCAGCCCTCATTTCACATGCAAAAAATCAAGATTTTGTAAATGTGGCAGATACAGGATTGTGTGGTCCATGACTCAGGAGAATACGTACATTTCTAATTCAGCTGGTACAAACCCAAAGGCGCATTTGGCTAAGCTGTAAAGCCAGAGAAGAGCTAGTGAGCATGAGCATAACGCACAACCATACATGTGTGGGGAGCAGTGGAGGGGAAATTAAGACACTGGCTTACCTTAGGAATCTGGTCAAACTTAGAAAAACATGTTCTGATATGACCAAATGTGCACATTTCTTAATCTTTACATCCTTATGCATATTATGTTGTGGGCAAAAATGGTTTTACATGCATACACATGCATATACATAGTTGACTACTGCAGAAGAAAATAATAAGACACAAGAATGAGCAGGTGATATTTTACACTAAGTGTCCTGTTCATAAATACTAAGGTGGTAGCAAGTACAGGAGAAATGAATGCTACAGGTATGATATGATGTAATAAATATCACACAAACCAGCAGTGGCATTTTAAAAGTAAATGGGTTATGCAGACAAGAGTGCACGCGTTGTTAGCGTGCAAGATTTATGGAGGATATTAAAGTTGTCCTAACTTGTCTCAAGGGTTGTCATTAGAGGGCACTGGAGGCAGCAGTGTGCATAACTAGCATAATGTACTAATAAATTAGCCAATAGAAGTGGATTAGTAGTAAATTAAATAGTTAAAAATGCAAACCTCACCATAGCCTTTCTGCTATAAAGAAAATAAATTATAATTGAGCTATAGATTTGGTAAATATGTAATAACACAATTTTAATGATATTCTGAACTATTTTGAAGTGCTGACAGTGTAATGACAGTGTGCATTGAGATAACATTTGAGATGAAACAGTTTAATAAGTACTTAGTAATAGTTTAAATAAGCAAATAAATGAACTGTAAGTAGACTAATAGCATGTGAAAGCAGTAGGCTGGTAGTATAATTAACTAACTAACTAACTAACACACACACACAAGAATTGTACGTTATGGTGAGGTATATTTGGGGGAAGAGTGGGTGTCACTGATCTGACCACTTCGGCTGATGTGAAATTTCAATCCTCTGCACACTGCCGGCTGACCTGAATAGCACTCTGTGTCTAGCAATAGAATAAAGGATAATGAAAGGATAATAGGATAAATGAATACACTGTTTTACTTCATGCACATGTACACTCTCATACAACAAGGATAAATGGGCCAAAAGAGGCAGTATCTTGGGCATTTATTAAAGTTACAGTCACACTGGTAAAGGGTATTATTTATGTTCTACATATAATAGAATGAACACCATAAATAAGTCCTAGTTAATGATTGGTCAGGCTATCTGGACGTATCATTAATAATAACACAGCAAATGCTATTGGCTAATATGACAGAGATTAATAACTGACATCAAGCAACACAGCAAAGCATCAATGTCACTGCACCAAAGACAATAATGAAATAAATAAATAAATCAATAAATAAATAAATCAATCAATCAATCAGGAAGCTGACACTCACTTCCTGTGCTCTATCTTGTAAAAGTCATCACATATCTCACTGAAAAGATTCTTTATATCTCCATTCTGCACCAATACACTTTCAATCCTTTATTTTTCTAGACTCCTTTGAGGGTGCAGGAAATATGCTCCATGATTTCCCATGCTTATGACCTGGTTGAGGATGAGACTGGTGCCCAATCCATGCTGCAATATGCACATACACACAAAATACAAAGAGGCTTTGAACACAACCTGTTCCTTAAAACAATGACATCAAAGGAATAAACTGTTAGAAAAAAGAAAATCATGCAAATATTAATGTGCCACACAAAACAAACACAGATACTGATGTCTGCTGTCAAAGGCTTTACATTTGCATGAAGTGGGACTACTGCAGCTCTCAGAGTGGCAACGGTTTGAAAAAGTGAAGTAGTGAAGAGGAAACCCACCCTGCAGCAAATGACACCTTTCACTCCCACTATCTACAGCACACAAATAATGAGGGAACCAATGAATATTTATTCATTATTCTATTCTATTCAATATTCTAAATATAGGCAATCATGCTTTCATAAGTGGTTCTGATTATTCAGTTTATAATCGATGTATATGGATTATAATTCTTTTTAACCAGATGCATATGTTCCGACTGGGTTAGCAGAAGACCTATCCAGACGGGATTAAATTTACATGAGGTCTTAGGATAATTTCTTCTTTTACAAGTGCTACTCTGTGATTTTTATTTCTATAGTGATTGCCAATGTCAGTGTTATTCTCTATTTCTCTGTGAAAATTACAGGCCTACATATACCTACTGTTTTTCACCAAACTCAGCCATCTTCTGATAAATTTAGTCCTGTCCAGATACACATGTCCATAATTTTCTATGCAGATGTCACTTTGCATTGGAAAAAAAAGATGTTTGATTGCTGCTACTTGTTGGATTTAGTTATGTAGCATGTGTATCAGTGACCCTTCCCCTAATATTAAACACATACTGAATCACAAAATGGAAAATGGATGATTTACACTATACAAAATACTTAAAACCCTGATTGCAGACACTACCTAAGAAAGCATTTTCATAAGGAGAAAGACAATAAAATCATTAAGAAAACCAAGATTCTGAAGGCTGATTAAAGGAGTCATTATAATGCAACCACAGGCATAAAGCATTACTTTATATTCATATATGAGTAATATCATCAACTTTTAATTGTCTTCTAATACAACTTCTACTACTACTTCAACTAATACAACTTCTACTCTCGCCGAGAGTGATGTGCCGGGAGCGGTGTGCCGAGAAGCGGTGTGCTGAGAGGCGGTGTGCCGAGAGCGGATGTGCCGGGAGCGGTGTGCCGAGAAGCGGTGTGCCGAGAGCGTTGTGCTGAGAGGCGGTGTGCCGAGAGCGGATGTGCCGGGAGCGGTGTGCCGAGAGTGATGTGTGAGGAAGCGGAAGTGCGGCGAGCCGGCCCCTAACAACCAAAATACTTTCAAACGTCTCTGTATTTATTATCG
>JAQQZR010000008.1:13743017-13766040 GCA_030068235.1 Notoglanidium macrostoma | reverse complement strand
GTTTTCTCATTGTCTGTCAGGATGTGTGTGTGTGTGTGTGTGTGTGTGTGTGTGTGTGTGTGTGTGTGGGTGTGTGTATGTGTGGGTGTGTGTGTGTAATTTCCCTCATAGTCAATCAGCTATATTTTTTATTGATAATTGGGTTCAATTAGACAAGACATACCCTGTTAAAATTAAACATTACTTAAGTAGAACCTTTCCAGAACCTTTAAACAGTGATGAAGCTTCCCAGAAGTGGCTAGCCTAAAAAAATTCCTCCTAGAGCACATTAATGACTTATCAACGAAGTCACAAAAACTTAAATGAACTTTTAAGGAACTGCAGGAATTGCTTGCCTCAGATAAGGTCAATGTTCATAATTCCACCATCAGAAAGATACAGAGTAAAAAATGAAAAGGCAAAAAATAAAACCTCTAAAACAACACTAACATATAAGCTTTAACATAAAAGCCTGCATCAGATTTGCTACAAAAAAGTATTTAATAAACCCAAGCCTTTTTGGATATTGTTCGATGGTGGTTCGATGCTTTGCTGCTTCAGGGCCTGGCCGAATTGCCGTAATTGATGGAACCATGAATTCTGCCCTCTACCAGAAAATCCTGAAGGAGAGTGTTTGGTCCTTAGTCTGTGAGCCGATCTGAAATGCAACTGGGTTATGCAACAAGTAAATGACCTGATGCAGAAGACCAAATCCAGCTCTGATCATCTTAAAAGAAAGAAAATTAAGGTTTTGGAATGGTCTACTCAAATTCCTGACCACATTGTGCTACTGTGGTAGGACCTTAAAAAAGAAGTTTAATCTTGAAGACCCTTCAATGTGGCAGTTCTTTAAAAAAAAAAAAAAAGAATTGCTATAAAGCAATTTATCATCTGAAACATCATCTGAAATGATTAGTTGCAGTTGTAGTTGCAGTTGCAGCTAATGGTGGCACATCAAGTTTAAGTGTAGGAGAGTAATTACTTTTTCACATCAGTAATATATGTGTTGCATAACCTTTGTCCTTCAATAAATGAAATATTCATTTAGAAACTCTTTTGTGTTTTTTTATGTTCTCGTTTTCTTATTATGAGGGCCTGAAACAATATGCAAAAATAGTAGAAATCAGGAAGGGGTAAATACTGGCACTGTAGTTACCACTCAGTGCTATACTATCATATGTTTTATACAACTGAATAAAGACATATCTTTGTTAATAGAAATGCCATACTTATTTGTAACAAAACACTGACAAATGTTTTGAACACTAAAGGTCCAATAGATGCAATTTTGGGCAATGACTGTGGGTTTAAACAGATGGACATTATGGTTACGGGCAGGAATTGTAGGCAAGGCAGATGCAAGTGCATACTTATTTACAGTGAAAAAAGTAAAATTCATATTATTGCCCAAAACAAAACTATTAACATTAACATGGATTTTAAACACATAACAAACTACAGCGTGGGTCAGTTCCACAAGACAAATGCTAGACAAAGACAGATATAGCTAACTGAACAGGTTGCTCAACAAATACAACAAGACACAGGTGTCTTCACAAGCAGGCATGCAGACAGAAGTCCTCAGCCTAACAGGGGGGTTGAGCAACTTCCTTAGCAGAGCTGGCATACAGAGTGACATTCTTAGCTGAGCAAGGAGGTAGAGCAACATTACCAGTAAGGCAGGGTGGTGCAGCAATGTCACCAGCAGGGCAGGGTGAGAGGGCAACAACGGAGACACAAGAGTTGTTGCATGCAGCCTGCAAGGCCTCCCCCTCATTTTCTAGTTTGGGCATCACTTGTGAGGCCATCCCATGTGCCTCTGGCTTGATTGTGGCTTGCTAGGCTGCCCTTTCAGCCTCAGGCTTGATAGCGGGGTGCAAGACCAGCCTGTTGGCATCTGGCTCAAGCAGGGTTGGGGAGGCCACCCCTTCAGTCTCTGGTATGAGCGTAACTGTAAGGCTGCTGTCAGTGACAGTGATATACTGGTTATGGCCCCCAAAATAATACTTTGGGGAGCCAAGCCATGAGCTGGTTCCGACAGGCCTCAATTCAGTCAAGCTCCCTCTGCTTCTTCCAGATTTGCTCATCCTGAGCCCATATGCACCAAAGCAAGTATGCTGCATCCATATTTTGGTCTAGCATTCCATCAGGAATTGTAGGCAAAGGCAGATGGAAGTCCTTTTATTTAAATACTTTATTTTTAAGACTTTTATTTAATGTAAAGTACATGCTATTAAGAAAAACAAAACTGTGAGCATGAATATGGATCCTAAACACATAAACCTCAGCATGAATGACACAAGGCAAATGCTAGACAAGGACACCTGGGTAACAAACTTAAATAGGGTGCAAGACGCAGATGTGATTGATCAGTGAGACGTGACAGGGAATTGCAGGGACTGCTGGGTAATATACTTTTGCCAGTTATCTTGAATTACAGATGATCTATAACCAACAATATTTATTCAGTCCTTGTTCTTGAGAGTTGATTACCATGGTGGCTGCTGAACAGGTGGCAAAATTACAGACAATTAAACTATTGCACAATTAGCCAGGCTTGGGGAGTATACATTAAAGTTACAGAAAAAAACATGTAATCAGGTTTCTTATACATTTAGTAATAGCAGGGATTATTCAGCCAGATTACAATTTCAAAATGCATATGGGCTGCAACAACTAATCAACAAAATCAATAAGAATCCATCATAAAAATAATTGCCAATTAATGTAATCATTATTGCCACACACTACATCACTTCATAAAAAGACATTTAACTGAAATGGCAGAGCAGAAACATCAGTATCAGTATTTTCTATGGTATGGAAAGTCTTATATATAAATATATTCTGATTCTGGTTCACTAGGACCTGGGCTAAGAATACCATCACACTAAAAACTGTTGGGAAGTAATATGGAAAGTTTTTTTTTTTTTTTTAATATTAAAGTGAAGAATAAGTGCTAGTCCAAGTACATCTGAAAGAGATAGGTCTTTAATCGTCGTTTGAAGACACCCAGTGACTCAGCTGTTCGGACATCAAGGGGAAGTTCATTCCACCACCTAGGTGCCAAAACAGAGAAGAGTTTAGATGCATGTCTTCCTTGCGCCTTGAGAGATGGAGGAACCAGTCGAGCAGTGCTGGAGGATCGGAGAGAGCGTGGTGCAGTGCGGGGTGTGATAAGTGCTTTGAGGTAGGAGGGTGCAGGCCCATTTTTGGCTTTGTAGGCAAGCATCAGTGTTTTGAATCTGAAGCGGGCAGCTACGGGAAGCCAGTGAAGGGAACGTAGCAATGTGGTGGTGTGGGAGAACTTGGGAAGTTTGAGAACGAGTCATGCAGCTGCATTCTGGATCAGTTGCAAGGGTCAAATGGTGCTCAGAGGCAGACCTGCTAGGAGTGCTAGTAGTCTAGTCTTGAGATGACAAGGGACTGAACAAGTATCTGAGTGGCCTGTGTGAAAAGAAATGGATGGATCCTTCTGATGTTGGAGAGGAGAAATCAGCATGAGTGTGAAAGATCAGCAATATGAGAAGAAAAAGATAGGTGATTGTCTTAGTTACCCCAAGGTTACGTGCAGTGACCGAAGGAGAGATCAAAGAGTTGTCCAGGGAGATCACAAGATCCTGATGTGGGGATGAATCAGTTGGGATGAATAGCAGTTCAGTTTTGCTGGGGTTGAGCTGCCATCCATGATGAGATATTTGCCAGACATGCAGAAACCCAGGTAGAAACATTAATGTCTGAGGGAGGAAAATAGAAGATTAGTTGAGTGTCGTCTGCATAGCAGTGGCATGAGAAGCCATGTGAGGATATTACCTCACCAAGATATCTAGTATAGATGGAAACAGAAGAGGACCAAGTACCGAGCCCTGACGGACACCAGTGGAGAGCCTGCGTGGAGTAGAAGTGGATCCCTTCCATGTCACCTGATATGACTGGCCTTCTAGGTTGGAAGTGAGCCATTGCCATGCTGAGCCACAAATACCAAGATTCCTAAGAATGGACAGGAGAGTCTTGTGGTTGACTGTGTCAAACGCTGTTGAAAGGTTGAGGAGGATGAGGACTGATGACAGTTTGGCCGATCTAGCAGCATGTATCTTCTCAGTGACAGCCAAAAGGGCAGTCTCTGTAGAATGTACCGCTTTGAAACCAGACTGATTTAATATCCTGTAGGTTGTTCTCCAAGAGATAGAATGTGAGGAACAGCAGAAACTTGTTGTTCTTGTTTGAACTGTCCATAACAGCTTTGTTATGTTTTGTTAGGCAACAAGTAGCAAAGCTATTTGATTCAATTAGCTTGTAAAAAGCTATACTGGTTTATTTTTCCAACCCAGCTGGTAAATGATTGTATATTCTTAGTATACATAATGTACTGTATGTATATATTGTATGTTAAGTTATAACGTCTCCATAATGCTTTTCGGTTCACCTTGACGTATTTCCCAAAAAGAGTCGAGTCACTAATCTCAGACATTGAAAACTTTTGAAAAGAGTCAAATGCAAATCTTTGGAGTTACGCACACACATAGCAAGCAAAATGAACTTAGTATTGGAGAGATTCAGTGAGCAAAACAGGCACCTGATATTTATTTTTTCTTTGTTCTGAATTTGTCTGTTCGAAACTTTAACAAATTGTCGCTTGAATTACAGACACACAGTTGCAAAAAGTTTGGTAAGAGATTAAAAAAGTGATAAGCAGTAAACAATGTACATAATTCTGTCACCTGGAGTTAGTCCAAGTGTCTCATTTGGTTGACATTAGCACTTGATAATATTCTCATGAGCTGACAAATTATCTGATAAATGTCATTAATGTTGTAATTAGTTAACTGATATTTAATTAAGGCTAATTAAGAAAAGGTTCTGTAGTATTGCTTATTAAAATGCTACAAGTAAATATTTTAAATAAATTTGTATATAATATATTTTTATAAAATTAAACTAATAAAAAAATCAGGGAAAAATAACCAACAGATTAATCGATTATCAAAATATTTGTTAGTTGCAGCCCTAAAATACATTTTAAAATAAAGAATGATATACTAACATGTACATGTGCACACAACATTTAATGAGACTCACATCACCAGTCTGGTTTTGAGTGAAATCATAGCTAATTTTACAGTCGCCAATTCATTATCATGACCTCTGGTGAGTGTGTTCACTGGGTGGAAATTTCAGCATTATTTTGTCTTTAAATGAGAAATGGAGAACAACATCACAGTACAGTGCAAGTCATGCCTGCCAGCTGTGAATATGCTGTCATCATCCCTATATTTGGTATTGAGGTAATCCAAAAGTAACGGAAAATAATCAGTTACATTGCTTTAATTTTGTGGTACATAGATTAGGTTATTGGCTAGATTTTTTAACAGGTAATTAGTAATTGTATCTAAATACATTTTTAAAGTAACCTTCCCAACCCTGCAATTAACATATCACCATTTAAAATATATGGTTGCTATTCTTAGAATTGTGTGTTTTATTTGTGCATGTGTTTGTTTTTATCATGTCTTGTATACCACACAGCTCAGAACTCTGTATTGCCACAAGAGTGTCCACTTGCGACACCTAAAAAGAAAAACATAGTGCAAGGCATAGTGTTCAAAAGAAATACAATTTTTACCTAACCAGCTACAGCAAATGACTAGAAGAATAAATAGATGTAATATATGAATAGTGTTTATAAAGACTAAATCCAAATTAGTCAATTAAATTAAAGATATTACAGTTTTATTGCTTCTGTTAACAAATGAACAGCTGTTGCTTCAAATTTATGTTCCCATTGCTTTGAAAAAGATTCCATTGCAATTCCTTCTGGGAAAGTTCTGATCCCACAATCTACAGAAATGCTGGCTTGATCCTTTGGGCATCTAACAAATTTCACATGGGCTAATAAGCCTGTAAAATAACAGCAGGGACTCCCAAAATTGGAGATTAAATAACAATAAACATGGACATTTGAAAAACAATATTGAAATGCATGGGACCTTTCTGGTACCATGCATTTCTCTTACTGAACACAAGGTCAAACACAAGGTCAAACACAACACACACTCTTACTGATCACAAGATGTCAAAACAAACAAACAAACAAACAAACAAACAACAAATAAAGATTGTCCAATTTGCTACTTAATTAAACGCTTAGGGGCAGCAGCACTAATACATTTCCATGTGTATTGCAAATGTAAGACAGTCATTTCTTTATTCTTAAGGGAACTTATTGCCACAGGTGAAATATAGAAGCATTAATATGACAGTGCTTGTCTCCATTGTACCTTTTTCCACACTGTTCTTCCTACTATCCCACCTGCAGATCTTCTGTTTCTTGGGAGCTCAGCCTGCTCAGAGAAATAGAATTTCCACTTTTAATTTCTGAAATAATCAGCCCACATTTCTTGGAAAGAATGTGTATGACTATGGGTAGGGTATGTATGCACTCATTTGCTCATTGACTGCTTTGGAAGCCACTTTCAGAGACCATATGCTTTCTTATTGACTCTAGAAAAGGCGGGCGGGGGGGGGGGGGCATGTTCATATGTTTTTGACACATGGAATTGAGGAGGGAGTACATATGATAGAGTTCCAGCTGTTGTTATAAAGCTGAGGCAACAGCTGCAAAAAAAGGTCAAGAAAGTGAAACAGGTGCTTCTCATTGGGCATGTCAATGTTATCTTAATAACGGTTGCCTCATGAGTGGTTGATGGGTGAGATATGGTTAAGGAGACAGTAACAAGAATTACAGGAACTGTCAAGGTACAAAGAAAAAATGTCATTAGTTTTATCTATCTAGTTCTAAGGAGTTCATTGTATTGTCATGCTATATTATGTTTATTGATTTCCATTCACCTAAACCCAAATAATTATACATTTTTACAAATACACAGAATTGTGGTATAACCTACTGATTCATTTCTGGGATAAGTGTAGGAAAATGACATCAGAAAAAAAACTGTACCAATCAAATTTTACACCAAGTGAATACCATTTTTACATGAAATCTATTGAAATTTCTCAAAAAACACAATCTGCTGTAATACCACTGATGGATTATGTGTGTGTATGAGATTTTAATATATTGATTTGTAAAGTACTATGCAAAAGTCTGTAGGCACATGCAACTGTAATGCAATGATGCCTTCAAAAATAATTAAATTAAATGATTCTACAAAGAAAATATACTACAAGGTAAATCGTAATAAATTAAAGTCAATTTTGTTTGTTCTTGGTTTTATTTTTAAGAATTAGTTGTTTCGGGTACAGTTTGCAAAGTATTATAAGGAAATAAGTTTTTACTGAACATCTTGGAGAATTTGCCAGTTCTACTGGTCATTTTGTATGTTGCAGTGACTTCTTTTCTCCCAGCAGCTTTTGTTGTGTTTTATTTTATTTATTTATTTTGCCTAAAAATGGTTTGTTATACTGCTCTCTTTACTGACATACAAATATTTATTTGGTGGAGGTAATGTTTGGAAATATAAAATGTTTTGTACTGAATCAATAATAAACTAAACATCTATAAGAAAATTTGTACTTTGGCTTAGACTTTTGCACAGTACTGTGTGTCTGTGTGAGGGTATATATATTGCAGGGTATTTATTTTCTATCAGCATTTACAAAAAACAAACTGTAGGCTAAACACTAACTGTTATTAAATAATAATCATTATTGTTTGTTCACTTATAAATAAATGCAGAGCATTTCTTTATTTGTTAGGTGTCAATGTTTTTAAATTGAAGAATTTGTGTATTGCAAACTAAAGGTATTGAGAAGCATGAATATGACAAATAAAGGCACACATGTATTTTTACATACCACAATAACTCATGAGTATATTATGGAACCATGGGCCTCCGGGGAGCCTAACCATGGGAATATGCCTAAGGTGAGACACCAGTCCATTGCAGGGCATCATGTATCCGCATTCCCACACTTATAGGAGATGGGAGGAAACTGGAGATTCCAAAGGAAATCCATGTGGACACTGGGAGAATGCAAAACCCTGCAGATCTGTGCTCAAGAGGAAACAGGAACCATGAAGCTGTGAAGCGGCAGCACTGCCTTTTGCGTCACCGTGTTGCCAGTATGGTTAACACTCACTCACTCAGTAACCACTTTATTCTGGCCAGGGTTGTGGTAGATCTGGAGCCTATCCTGGGAACACTGGGCATGATGCAGGAATGCACATTGGATGGGACTGCAATATGGTCAGAGATTTAAAATACACAGTTAAAATACCTGCCAAACACTGAAGAGTTGGTAAAATGCAGTATTTTCAAATATATAACAAAATTTCTTATATATTAGTATATTCACATATATTTCTGTTCTTCGTAGAATATTACACATTGTGTAATAAAACACTGTGGTATTTCTTTAATGTTACAGTAACAGCTAAAAAACATTTGACAAGGATTCACTCATTGAACTCTGATTTTTTTCATCTTTTGAAAGGAGATCAAGTTCTTTCATTCTTTTTCAACTTCACAGCACGTTCATACTAGAAGTGATGACATGAGAAATTAGCATGAAGCAGAGAGATGTAGCCACAGTTATGTTGGCCTGGGATCTGTCGACATAGAACAGGTCCCTTAAAAAACATTTTGATGATAAATTATATTTGTGTTTTGATGATGTCACAATGACTGTACTGAGCCACAGTCACATTTAAATATTACTAGACTAGACATTCAAATTACCTTACCTTACATTTAAATGACTTTGACGTGTCAGTTCTTTTTGAATGCTGGTATGTAAGGAGACACAATAAGAAACTATTAATGTCAGACTTACTATTACAGTGAAGACAGCCAGAAAGAGCAAGCAAGAAAAAAAATAATCTAGCCAGACTGGCTGTGGTGAGAGCTGTCTGTCTCAAGACCTCAAATTTCTACAGTTCCCTTCTTACAGCCATAATGAACCCCAGCGAACTGTTCCACGATGAGCACATCTTCAAACACCACATGCCAAAACCTCCCCCCTCCCCCCACCAATCTATGTGTGGCAAATGAAGTGGCTTTGGAAGCAATGGATGCATGTTTTGGGAATGGGTTTAGGACCTCCATGATCATTTTAAGTATGGAAAAGGCATTTTCCCTCACAGGATGACTGATTCCCATTGTTGAAATGTGCATGTCGATGAGATATTTTAAACCATCAATACACTAAGTGGGTGTAAATACTTAAAATATGTAAACTCAGCGAAGTAGCAAGAAAATCTGGGTGCACCCAAACAGCACAATTTGGTTGCCTTCAATCTTTGCCACAAATAGCCTGCACAGTATCATTCCACATAAACAGCAGCCACACCTGCTTCCAAATCACTAGGTGTAACATCTGTTTAGCTGGAAGGAAAATCTGCAGATAGACTTTGGATTTTGGATACTGTGTAAATCCCCAAGAGGAAATTTTTTCCCAGAGGGGAAATTCTTTCACCCCTCCAAGCAGTGAACACACACACACGTGCACACACACCTGGATGCATGTGCAGCCACATGCTGCATCACCGGGGAGCAGTTGGGGGTTAGGTCATGGGCACTTCAGCCATAGATGCAGATGTTGAGCAACTCTGCATTTAAATCCCAGTGGGCACAGAGTCCTCGAATCTACATCAACCCATCTCGATTGCCTACTGCAGTGTTGAAAAAAATATATATTTTTAAATTTTTTAACACCTTTTTACACCTTTATTTTGTGTAAAGATTTTTGTGCAAATAATCGATTTGTAATAGATAAAAAATTGGGGTCTCCATTAAATGACAAATATGAACTATTTTAGTGTAGTTTTTTTTTTCTCTATCATTTCAACATCATATGAACATTGACCCGATGTCAATATGACGTTGATGGTGGGCATCAATCGTTGACGTCAATTTGACATTGATGGTAGACCTCATATTGATGTCAATGGTTGACGTCACAAAAAGTTTCATTTTGGACATAAGGTTGATGGTCAGTTGACACCAGCAGTTGATGTTATTTTGATGTTGAATTGACATCATGTGTCTACTGGGATTGCTCTTCCTAGGGGTTTTCCATTTTTGAGGGATTTGATGGCAGAGATGATTTCTTCTTTCTCTGATGGTTCAATGTCAACGTCAAGGTCGATCTCTGCTTCTTGGATACCAGTCTCTACTGTTGGTGGTGGTCTCTTGAGGATTTCACTGAAGTGCTCTGCCATCATGCCTGTAGTTGTGCTTCAGATGTAAGAAGTCATCCTTGTTTGTCTGTTATTGACACAGATGATTCCATGATACAATCGACAGATTTTGTTGGTACTCTTATATATGTTCCCTTGCTCCCCTGTTCTGGCTGTATCTTCTGCCTGTTTTACAAGGTTTTCTATGGAAGCTTTCTTGTCTGCTCTACATTCCTCTTTACTTTTATTTTCTTCTCTGTATTGCATTTTATGTCTCTCCCGCAGCCTTTCACACATAACTTCCATGACATTTTTCTTCTGGTCACTTCTGTATTCAGTGGATTGCTATTTGTCTGTTGTAATCCATTTTTGTTTTGTTGTTCCCAGAAAGGGTTTGCTTTTATGATATGCTGTTCTGATTTGTTCCCACTTGTTGTTGAATTCATCTGGATCTGCTTCTGTGAGGGCATCTTCAATATCTGTCATAGCTTGGAACCAGTTCTTCAACTGCAGGACAAAGGTACTTTTAACTTTGGGGTCTTATAGTCTCCCCACATTGAATTTTTGGCATCCTACAAGTTTCAAGTCATGTCATGGTGTCCCTTCTAACTAAGCTTGCAGTTATTCATAGAATGTATCTTTTGTTTCTTTATCACTGTCATTTTGGGGGGCATAGCATTGGTGTTTATGTGCTTCCCTCGCATTCTTATGTTCACAAATCTGCTATTGACAGGTTTCCATTCCATCATCCATTTCTCTTTTCCTTTCTTCAGGATGATAGCTACCCCTTCATGATGTTGGTTGTCATCCCTACCTGAGTAAAGAACTGTCTCCCCTATGTTGGTATTATGTCTACCTGATCCTGTCCTGTCTTCTCACTGGTGGCAAGCATAGATAGGCAAATGTATGCAACTTTTTTGATAACATCTATGACAAATAATCTAAAACAATTAAATTTTACCTTGTATGAGTGTATTTCATGAAAGAAAATTGAGACAAATAATACCTGTTATATATTTTGATTGTTTGAATTTGGTCATAAACACCTGGGAAATCTGGGAGCAATAAAGGCCTGTGGCTGTTTGTATGTTGTGCTTCAGCATCAACCACCTGTAAAACTCTCCTCCTCTCCTCTAACACTTCAACCCCTTTCCTACCCTTCCCCAGTTTCCTCTCACTAACCATGACATTTTTCTCTCCTCTCCTCTCTGCTAACCTTTCTATGCCTTTCCTCTCACCACTAACTTTTCCTCCCACAGAGACTAAACTTACGTGTATCTTTTCTCTAGACTTTCCTCTCTGCCAGTGAGCCTTCTATTGTTCAACTCATTGACAATAGATTTACTTACATAACTCAACCCCTATATAGAAGCATGGACTGGAAGAGACTATGGACTCCATCCAAACTCCTTGAAACAGGCCAAAACCGCTTGGGAGAACAAACTCTCTTTTCCACTCTCTGGCTGTCCCTCTCTTCCTCCTCTCTGCTCATTGTCATACATACGAAATATCGAGTGCGGGGGTAGGAGCATATGTTGTTGATCAAACAGATATCACTGATTCACTTTGTTTCCGACATATCCAAAAAAATGTAGTTGAATAGTTTAGGGTGTGCATTGTGCAGAAAAACCATCAGCCATCATTTAATTATTTGTGAAGATGGACCTCTTTGATATACAATACACATGAGGGACATACCATAGAGTGTAGATGAAATTGGTCACAATAGTGTAATTGTTTCTCATGTCGCGTTGTGTGTAGCCACACACTAGTAGAGTTAGCTGACAGGCTTTGGTACTCCAGCAGGGCTCTCGCATTGCTATGCCAACATGCACCAACGTTCAGAACTCTGGTCATGCTATCCCTGCTTTTTACTGCCAAACAACAAATTGGGCACAAAAAAAACCCAGCAAAGAAAAAAAAAGAAACATTTCTCTGCCTCACTCATGCTGACCCAATATCTCACCCTCTAGTTCTCTCTCACTTTTTTTTACTCCTGCCCTTACCCTTGTGGTCTATCTCTTTCTTTCTCCACCTCCGTCCTGCAAGAGTTATGAGAATGCTCCACGAATGTTTCGCCCACACGCGACATTCCAGGGGCGACAGAAACCCACACACTGATGGTGACTACTGAGAAACAATGCCTGAATGTGAGCTAAATCACACAACACACTACATCTGAACCAGTACTCAATGGTTCCTCAATACTCCACATCCTGTGCTTGTCACTTTTCTCAGTGTTAGTAGTTAGTTTTTTTTTAAACCTAAATATGATCATATGGCCAAATGGGATAATAATGTGGCATCAGAACTTATTTCTGACACAGCTGTAAAATGTGAGAAATAACATAACCATGTCTGCTTTATGGATGTTTTTTTCTAATGACATTTGCATTCATCACATCTTCTAAGCTTCAATGATTATGAAGGTAATTTTTTTCTATTTGATTTTTCACTCTTTTTTGAACTCAGTGCATCTCATTTACTAATTTATATTATGATTTCTGCAGGACAAAATAACTATAACCCCAAATAATTATGTAAAAATTAGATAAAACTGCATTGAATCTCACCAAAGTGAATTAACATTTACAGTGAAATGGACTTTTTTTTTTTTACCACATTTCTCTCTCCTACATGCAAAGAGAATCTTTATGCTGTTGACTGTGCTGGTCACAATCACAGTATACAGTCATCTTCACCAATAATGTTTAATTGGATTATTCAATAAACTCAACACAACGTGTCAAAAGTCAACTGGTAATGGCACAGATATCCATCCATCCATCCATCCATCCTCACCCATCCATTATCTATAACGCTTATCTGTCAGGATTGAAGGGAAGTCCCAGCTGACTTTACCCTGGGCAGGTCGCCAATCTATTGAAGGGCTAGCACAGAGATAAACAACCATTCACATTCACACCTATGGGCAACTTAGTGTAGCGAGTTGACCTAATCTGCATATCTTTGATATTGATGTTGAGGAAACTGGAGTACCCAGAGAAAATCCACACAGGCACATGGAGAAAATGCAAACTCTGCACAGAAAAGCTTCGGTTGCCTGACAGGTCCGAACCCAGAGTCTTTTTGCATATACATAATACATACATAACAGTGTTAAATACAGTTTGAGTTTAGTGTTAAATGCATGCATATGAACACATAAATTGTTTGCACTTCTGTTGCAAATCCAAAAAGCCAGTTAACATTTCAAGCAGTCCCATGTTTTCTTTATGCTGTTTAAATATGAAATATGAGGAATTCAGTGCACATAGCTACTGTACATCCAAAGTATAGAAGTTCTACATGCTCACAGCACTCCTAGCACACAAAAATTACAAAAAAAAATGACAGTACAAAAATTTTAGCCTCCTCAGCGTTTCCATTATTATTAGGATATATAAAATATGTATATAGTATTGTGTATAGTGCGTGTGTCTGTCTGTTTGTGTGCATGTGTGTGCATGTGTATACTAGAGAGAACAAAGAGAGTACCATAGCAAAATAAAATTTTTACAACTGCCATTTTGACAAAGTACCCACAAAACAAACTTTCAAAAACTTCAGTAAGTGTGAAAATGCCTGAAGGTCATTCTACAACATTGCCAACCTTGCAGAAAATTGCATTAAATTATTTAGCATTAGCAGACAATTTCTGATATAATAGCAACTACTTAACCATTGTCATACATTAATTGATTCTTATTAATTTATTTCTAGATCTCGGTCAGTAGCAATCACTAGTAATTATTTAAAAATCCATGTTCACTTCATATATAGGTTTAAATATTTCCAACTTCCCAGTTTTTAATTTCAGATCTGTTTTAATGACATGTTCTAATTTTTCCCAACTGAAACTTAATCGGTGGTTTGCATGTCATGGCTACAATACAGTAAGACTAAAATCAGATTTCATTCCAGTACCTAACAGCAGTCAGGGTACTGTTGGCTATCATGTGACCCTCCAAAGATATGCCTCTCCAGACCATCACTGACCCACCACCAAACGGGTCATGCTAGATGATGTTGCAGGCATCATAGTGTTCACCACGGCATCTCCAGACTCTTTCACATCTCTCACATGTTTTCAGTGTGAACCTGCTCTCATCTGTGAAGAGAACAAGGCACCAATGGTGGACCAGAGATGGAGGCAGTGAAGAGTTACAAGTATAGCAACTACTGCAGGAGTGGTAAGGGAGACAGTTAGAAAGGAGTTTGGTGTGACATCAAGGAAGGAGGACAAGGAAACCTGGTGGTGGAATGAGGATGTACAGGAGAGTATACAGAGGAAGAAGTTGGTGATGAAGAAGTGGGATAGAGAGATGAAGAAAGTAGACAAGAGTACAAGGAAATGGAGGTGAATAAAGGTGATGAAAGAGGTGGCAAAGGCTAAAGATGTGCGTATAGTGAGTTGTATGAGAGTTTGGTGTTTATGGAGAAGTATAGAGAAAGTCAGGAGTTGCATTGTGTCCTTGTGGACTTAGAGAAAGTACATGACAGGGTACCTAAAGTGGAGTTGTGGTATTTTGTGACTAAGCCAGGAGTGGCAGAGAAGTATGTAAGAGTGGTACCAGTTAGGTATGAGGGCAGTGTGATAGTGATGAGTTCTGCGATAGGAGTGATAGATGCATTTAAGGTGGAGGTGGGATTACATCAAGGATCAGCCTCAGCCCTTTCTTATTTGCAATGGTGATGGACAGGTTGACAGACAAGATCAGACAGTGGATGATGATGTTTGTGGATGACATAGATCTGTTATGAGAGCATGGAGCAGATTGAGGAGACCCTGGAGTGGTGCAGGTATGCTCTAGAGAGGAGAGGAACGAAGGTCAGTAGAACTAAGATAGAATACATGTATGTGAATGAGAGGGAGGCTGGCAGAATGGTGAGGATGCAGGGAGTAGAGTTGGTGAAGGTGGATGAGTTTAAATACTTGGGGTCAACAGTTCAGAGTAATAGGGAGTGTGGAAGAGAGGTGAAGAAGAGAGAGCAAGCAGGGTGGAGTGGGTGTGGAAGAGTGTCAGGAGTGTTTTGTGATGGACGAGTACCAGCAAGAGTGAAAGGGAAGGGGGTCAGTTCAGGTTAGACAGATTGTAGACAAAGCCAGAGAGGCAAGATTGCGTTCGTTTGGACATGTGCAGAGGAGAGATGCTGGGAATATTGCAAGAAAAATGCTGAGGGTGGAACTGCTAGGCATGAATAAAAGAAGAAGGCCTAAGAGGAGAATTATGGATGTGGTGAGATAGGACATGCAGGTGGTTGGCATGACAGAGAAGATGCAGAGGACAGGAATAAATGGAAACAGATGATCCGAGGTGGTGACCCCTAACAGGAGCAGTTGAAAGAAGAAGAGCGTGGCAAAAGTAAATTTAAGGTTAATTTGAAGATGAAATTAGTGTCAAGGGTTTTTAATTAAACTTGTTTGACTCTGGAGGCAGCTAAAAGATACCAGAAGGCCAAGTGGACTGTGGCTATGGCATCTGCAGAAGCAAAAATTTGAGTGTGGGAGAAGTTCAGTGAGGCCATGCAGTTTTACTTTTGGTAGTCCTTGAGGAAATTCTGCCAAAATGTCAGCTGACTCAGGAGGGGGAATCTGTGCTTCACCCATACTGCACCCAGTGGGGATGGAGTGTTGCTGATCTCAACTGAGGACATAGGTGGTGTAAGGAATAAAAGAATCTCCACTGAAACATCATCCACAGAGGAAGCAGAGTACAAGGACCCAGATGAGGACTCGCCCATCACTTGGTCTGAGGTCATGGAGGTAGTTAAAATACTCCTTGGTGGCAGGGCCCCTGGTGTGGATGAGATCCGCCCCAATGCGAAAGTTACACCATACAATGAAAGATACACCAGACGATGAGAGGAAGTAAAATCAAAGTCATAGTAAAATATGTTTTTCTGCCTAGTCCAGCTCTGTCAGCATTCACACTTTGTGAATAAAACAGGCTTCCACACATTGGACACACAGTGTTACTATTCCTTGTGGGGACCAGTTTTGTCCAATTGTTCCATACATATATTCTAGTCAGACACTGACTGAAGGTGTGTTGTGAGGATGTCATGAGTGTCCAGAAAAGAGTGCTTATTAACCAAGAAAAAATTCCCAGTGAAGGTTAAAGTCTGCCCTAAAAGTACAGAAACATGAAAAGAGAGACTGCAGAAATAAATCTGTAGTGATGAACATTAATGTACCTGTTATTTGGACCAACATCATCATCTACCAGAGTTTTTGACAGGAGGGAAGGATAGGAGTTGTCTACTGCTGTGGCGTCAGCTGTAATGCTGGTCTTCTAAAAACACATTTATAATGACAATATTTCAAATTATCAAAACATAAGAAGCAAATAGTCAATCTGATAAATACAGCATAACATGCAAACAGACTGACCATTTGTTCAGACAAAATCTCTAAGATGAGATGCATACCAATGTACACATCAGAGGAAAAAAATCACATTCATTGTAAAATATTTTTTCTGCCTAGTCTAGCTCTGTCAGTGTTCACACATCTTGAAGAAAACAGGCTTTGTGAGGACATTTCACACACAGTGTTACTGTTTCTATTCCATCTCTGTCAGCATTCACACATCTTGAATAAAATAGGTTTGTGGGGACATTTCACACACAGTGTTACTGTTCTCTGTGGGGACCAGTTTTGTACGATTTTTCTCACACATTTTCTAGTCAGACACTGACTGAAGGTGTGTTATGTGGAAGTCATGAGTATCCAGAATAGAGTGCTTATTAACCAAAAAATCCCAAAGAAATCCCAATGAAGGTTAAAAGTAAGCCCTAAAAGTAAAGAAACATTAAAGGAGACTGTAGAATAAAATCTGAAGTGATGAACATGAATTTACCTGTTGAGGAGTGTTGTTTGGGCCACTAGCAAAGGTGGTTTTAAACAGGCCAATTCAATCACAAAACCTTCATACGTCTGAGAAGCATTTCTGAAGAGTGAAACCCCCTAAAACAAACAAACAAACAAAAACCAAAGAAACTGTGCTTCAAGCCTGGGAAAAACATCACAACAGTAGAATGCAACAGTTTGGTGATGTCAGTGGGTTGTTGACTTGATGCAGTTATTGCATGCAAGGGATATGCAACCAAATATTAAGTGTTATTTACTTAAAGACTATCCAATACTGTTCCAATAGTTTTGGACACCTAAAATCCATCTCATACTCATCATTTAATCTCAAACCAAAATGTTTTCACTGTATAACAAAAACAAAAGAACTTACCTTGCCATTCCAATCCTTTCAGACGGGACTGTACATGCACATTGGACACAAGTGGACAAAATATTCTGACTATATATAAACTATAAACCTTCCCAACACCAGCTCATCATCATCAAACTAGAGAAGAAAGTTTGATGTCTACAAATGGTGAAATTGAATAGTCTCTCATCCTAGGAATAAGCCACCAAGAATAAAAAACTCACTAATGGCTTCTACAGGACACAGAGTGTTTTACTCTGAGGACATCATACACATGCACCAAGAGCAAGGTGTACATTTGCAACAAACACAGTAAAAATTTGTCCCTCATATGGTGTGTTAAATGCATAAACATGGACTCATTTGACATTCCCATAAAATGTGTTGTGTGTAAAAATGACTTTCTGAAGTTATGACAAGTGACAATTTTAGTAGTGATGAAAATCTGAATTTGCTCAAGATAATGATTTAAACCATCACTAGCTTAATACAAGTTTTTACAAGAAATAAATTAACAAAGATTTTTTGAGAAATATTAAAAAATAAATATGTAGATATTAATATGCCTAGATAGGCAAATATTAACAACATACTATGTTTGTACTGATTATAAGTGAGATGATGTAAACATTTCTGCATAAATTCAAATGATAATGATTGTATTGTTTTACAATACAAACAATGTGGAGGATCTATCAGACCCATGAACTAGAGTTAATCTATGATAATATGTATCACAAAAACACACATCTTGCAGATAAAGGATGCCAATTACACAAAAACTGACCTATGGTAGTTGATTTGAGATAAGCTGTAATCTAGTGCCTATGTAATGTATCCTGAAGTTTTGTATTACATGATGATAAGATAATGATTGTACAAGTAATAAATATTAATTGATAAATCACATCAGACACTGCCACCTTACCTTTCTCTGCATTGATGTAGTTTGCTTTGAAATGTGATCAATGGCATCCTTAAGGAAGAGACTCCATGGTGGCATTGCAATCCATGCTGGGAAATTTAAAAAAATTACTTTGCATTGGATTCAGTTGTAGTTTTAGTCTTTAAAGTTATTAGCTATATAATATTTTTACTAGCTCTTATGATTAGATAGGAAGCAGGATGGAAGAATACACACTGAGGAGCAGACACTTTCTCCCTTTTCCCACACTCTATGTCCTTTCCTGATGGTATAGCCCAACTTCTTTCTTACCATACTCAATATTAAATGATTCAGGGTTCCTATCCATCCTATATATAATTGTGAATCAAACTATAAAGGCATCAAATTTCCTTTTTGTTTGTAAACAGGAACAAAATGAAAACACCAGAATTCAGAATTCAAATATCTGGCACAATGCTAGATGGTAGCAACTCATTGTTTTTTCATGTAGTCTATAATCTATCACAAAATCATGTAGAATCTAGCCCTATCAATATTACAAAAAACATGTCCAAATACTTATGGACCTGACTATACATTGAAAAATAGAGAAGAAATAGTTAGGCCATTTGCCACATTTAAACATCTTTTAGATGCAACATTATTTCTGACAGGAGAGGACAGGATTTTTTTTTAAGTCTGTGTAGCATCCGTCTTCTATTCAAGCCTGTGTAGTTATTATAATTATTATTATTATTATTATTATTAGTAGTAGTAGTAGTAGTAGTAGTAGAAGTAGTAGTAGAAGTAGTAGTAGTAGTAGTAATAGTGGTAGTAGTAGTAGTAGTAGTAGTAGTAGTAGTAGTAGTAGTAATAGTGATAGTAGTAGTAGTAGTAGTAGTAGTAGTAGTAGTAGCAGTAGTAGTAGTGGTAGCATAACAAACTATTAGTCGAGACCAAGACGATACTTAGGGAGATCAATGCCTAATACTGAGATAACATTGAGTACAAATTACAGCAAATCCGAGACATGACCTTGAGTCATAAGTATCCATAATGGGATGAAGATTTTAAGTAAGACTCTTCATTAAAATCTTTAGGGGAAAGGCTATTTCTAGTTGACTAGCCTGGAAGTACTTAATTTTCTGAATCTTTGGAGGTCCAAAATGTATGAAATATCATTAATGTTGTAGTCATTCTGCAAGTTAACATTAGTTCATACACAGCTAAAATGAAAGTTAAATGACTTTTGTTGTACAAAACAGATAATGTTGTATTCTGCTTGTTATGTACTTGGTACTAAACACCTAGTTCACACATTTGGTGGAATCATGAGCTTTGGCTGACTTTAACATTCAGTGACAATTTGAGAAAACTGAGGAAACTCACAGCTGGGGAACATACAAAAATCCACATAGACAGTAATCTGGGCCAGGAATCCTGGACCTGTGAGACAGCAATGCCTCTGTGTTGCCCAATAAGGCATATGTTCACATAATACATTTTGTTTATTGAAGTTGATGGAAAATTTCCATGATGTACATGTATATTCTGCTCTTCATGGTTTGTACTAAATTTGTTTGGATGCAATGTGTGCCTTCTACTAAACATACAGAGACAGCAAAAAATGTATACACACTTCAGGAAAAGGAAAATGTATATACATATTTTAATAGTAAATTTATTCAGACATCATGATATTAATACAAGTTACCTTTGACCTCTACAATTACAAGAGGTGCTCAAAGTGGTGGGCATTAGCTTCCACACATTAATGTGTACAAGTGTTCTTGAAGTGTGTATATTTTTTTTAACTGCTCTTACAGTCCAGAAGCCAATTATTGGCATTGTCTTTCATATAAGATTTCTTTGTCATCACCATACATAGAAATCAGTATGCTTACAAAACAAAACAGACAGATGGTTTTTGGCCTGCACAAATCAAGTAAGGGATGATATGACTTACAATGCATTTTAATAAAACTTGACAATTGACTTCTGAAAATCTACAATAAGGAAAAAACAAAGAAAATCGGAACTTAACTTGGAGTGAGTTAGTTACAAGCCAGTTCCATGAGACACTTTGCATTGAAAAAAAATACATAAGCAGTCAAAAATATAATTAGTCTCCATAAGGACATCCTAAAAAGTTCCAAACGGTTGACAATTTTCCAGGAATAGGATGCATTGAGAATACTGCTGATGATGAGGAGATCATAATTGATGATGGAGGAGGGTGAATTTAGACTTCCATTTTCCTAGTGGATGATTATGACTGACAAGGCTCTTTAGTTTATCTAGTATATACAGTTAATTTCTTATCTAATACAATCTCATAAGTGTTCCTACAGTGTGTGTTTAGGATTTATATCCCAATTAATATCCATATAACTTGTGTCATTCACTTTACATTTACCCTTGGTTCCTAGAACATTCTCTTTCATACTTGTTCTACCTTTCATGTGACATCACATCTGTAAGATCATGTGATTTTTGATCACACATTGTCACAAGACTCAGTATTAACAATGTTGACTTACTTATGTGTCCTATATTGCATGAGTTTGTCTAAAAGTTATTAATCGAATTATAGTAATTATTTCCAATCTAATGTAGTCTCAAAAATCAAATAACTGGACATCATATGGAACTTCATTTTGCAAACAAGGGTTCAAGAGGTGTAGTCCAAGATGTGAGAGCAGTTCAAACATAGACAATAATCATACTTTATGTCCAGTTAATTTCCCTTGCAAATGGATTCAGAGGTCTCTCTCTCTCTCTCACACACACACACACAAAATATTCCCCCTGAATGATAAAAGCCACTAGGCTCATTAAAAGGGATGAGACTATTAACCTGTTGTCCATCTCTGAAACAATAGAATTTTTCAGGACAGTATTGGCAAACCTGCTAGGTTCAACAAGTTTTTCTTTTACAGTTTTTCTTATGCAGTTCTTCATATCACTCTGCTTCATTTGAATTATGCAAAAGCAACAGATGGAACATGAGGCACTGAGTGCATGTCTGCAAATGGAATACTTAATATGCCCATATGTTCTTATGTGAAAATACTAATATAATGAGAATTGATGCACAATCTCTCAGAATATTTTTATTATTATTATTATGCTTGTTTGCGTCAGTGTGTTTGGATGTGTTTATGCATTGGATGAAAACAAATTTATTTGATAAAGATATGGATTGGAGAATATTTGGAATTACACCATATTACACCAATATAGATTTCCTAGCTGACTGGCTTACTGATTATCTTCAGAAGATGTGGTAGGTTAGGGGTTGGAAATTAATTCTGGCGGTAGATCTCTGGAAATAAGAATTGATGATCAATGGTCCCCAATTATATCCCAATAATGTCATAATAAAACATTTAAGGTTTTCAAGTACCTGCCAACTATACAGTATATACTTGTAGCAAGAGTTTTATGAGCACATGTGG
Organism: Notoglanidium macrostoma; assembly: GCA_030068235.1. Lineage (NCBI taxonomy): Eukaryota > Metazoa > Chordata > Actinopteri > Siluriformes > Auchenoglanididae > Notoglanidium > Notoglanidium macrostoma. Next base: position 13,744,353 of record JAQQZR010000008.1, on the reverse strand, counting down.
GCCTGTATGACAAAATGCCTGTCATCAACAAAAGTGTCTTTTTTCTGAATCTTTACATGATGATTTAAGTATTTTAGGTCAGGTCAGGGCACATGCCCGCATATGACAATTATAACTTGTGATATCTGCACTGTCACAAATTGTTTCCAGGTTTGTGAGGAAAATAGGGTTAGGGTAGAAGTAGATATAAGTAGAAGCCCTCGGCAATATTCACATGTTGCACATAGTTTACATCTGCAAATTAGCTTTTTTAAATTCATAGACATTTGTAATATGATTAGTTTGGTGTCACCAATAAAATAAATAGTTCTTCTTCAGTCTTGTGTTTGTAATTTAGGCTGTACATTTTAGCCCTTCTATATATAACTATATAGTCCTGTAATGATACAAAAAGGGGAGTGGATGTGTAGATTAGGATCAATCTTCAAAAAGTCAAAAGATTATTAGAGGTTTCATCAGTTCTTTCATAACACTGACTGACTGCTATTGCAAACATGTTAGAATCTTGATATGACATTCCTGCCATACTGACCACATCACAAGTTACATCACAAGTCCAATAACCATGCATACAACATTAATAAAACAACATTTTACATTGTGCTTCACAGGCACAGGTAAGCCAATGTTCTTGCCTATGTCACCTACAAAAGCATTCTACTTCTGATTCGTTTTGTTTATGGTTAGCATTTTGGCTGTAATTGACACTTAACAGGCCAGATTAATGCTGGCTGGCTTATTAGGAAAGCTTGCTTCAGTTTTAGTTATTTGGACTATAGTAGGAGCTCACGAAGCAGCCACTATTTCCTACTGAAACGAGACCCAAGCACTCTGAAGGGCCTTGTTTCAATGAATTTGATTCACGTCTGGTCCTTCTCAAGAGTTCCTCCTCGAACTATTTGGCAAACAATGGGATGTGAGAAGAGGAGATTGAAGGACGAAAAACAGCAAGTCGTTCTCCAACCAGCCACCCACATGCCATCTGCTCTCAAAATCTCTGTTTTATTATTATCGTTGTCATTGTCACAGTTACAGGTTTATGTTTCACATCTTCTTCGTCATCTTCATCGTTGTTTCTGTTGTTGTTTTTTCAGACTTTGGCATGAAATAGTGCAGTGGGGAGAGAAAAATTCTATTCCTATGTACATCTAATCATCCATTCACAAGCCTCTTAATGACTTGTCAGTTGCCCCGCTCTTCCATTTTCTGTCCAATTAATTCTTTTCTTCCTTTCCGGATAAAAGCAGACAATAGGGCCCCTACATGCACACACACACACACACACACACACACACACACACACACACACACACACACACACACACACACACACACA
>JAQQZR010000008.1:13719080-13730593 GCA_030068235.1 Notoglanidium macrostoma | reverse complement strand
TCAGGAGCAAAACACTTTTAATTCTGTTGAATTTAATAGCTTATGCGAAACATAAACGTGGCTAAATACGTTATTGTCAGTAAACATATAAATGTCTATTTCTCAGAGTTCCCACGTGATGCAGTAAAACCAAGACTATGTTTGTGCATACCCAGTAGTTACCTGTCACAATCAGTGAAAAACTTTCAAGAAGCAAGAATTAAAAAAAAAAATTGTTATGCAATGTTCTTAGTTACTTGAATTTTAGCTGATGCCAGGGCAGACAGTGCTACAGTGGAGGTACAGGCTCCAATGGGAAAGTGTTGGAGAACTTAAGAAGGCTGAAAGCAAAGGGGCAGACCTGGCAGAAGCAAATTGTAGTAGTCCAGTCTCTGAATAACAAGGAACTCGGAGAAGTGTCTGTGGAGATATCTGCAGACGTACAGCAGCACGGTTTTGCTGAGATTTTCAGCTCATGAGCTGCTATCCATGATTAGATGTCTGGGAGACATGCTGAAAGCTATACAGAAACATGGGTGTCAAAGTGTAATCAGTATAGTTTCTCATAAACTGATAGCCACTATTACAGGATCAGTAAGTTTGCAGATTTGGAGGGTTCAACAGTTGACCATATCAAAGCCTGCTGACAGATCAAGAAGAATCAAGACTGGAGAAATGATGTGGTCCCTGGCTTTGTGTAGAGCTTCAAGGACTACAGGGAGGACAGTGTGTGTGTGTGTGTGTATATTGCTTGCTTATTGCTGTGATTGGTCCACTTGCTAGCCACGTCTAAGGCCTGTGCGCGTACATGCCTTGTTAATCATTGCCATGACAACTGCATGAGCTGTGGCGGCCTGCTACTCAGTCATTTTCATTTCACCTGTTTAATGCAAGCTATAAAAGAGAAATACATTTTTATAACCGAGAAATATGTAAGTATAATTAAGTATGAAATAAATAAATTTCAATTAAGAAAAGTAAGACTTGTTTTTTGAGAAAGAAGGGACCATGTCGGATACAAGAAAAATAATGTAATAAATGTTCGGACATTCCCGCAGGTGTTAAGCTGGTCTTATAATTAAACTCAAATTAATTTTTTGCAAATTTGGGAGGTCTGCTGGTCCAACCCTGATGTAGTTTCTTGTTTGTTTATAACCTTTTGAAAAGCCCTGTGTAGGTATCTAAATGTGGAAACAATTTCAGCAGACTGCATCAGTTAGAAGTATGCTTTCTGAAAGCTTTCTATTTTTGTTTTTACATTTTATAAAGGTATGAGTATCCAAAATTTGAGCCTGCAATGTGATTTAGTTCTTGAGAAATGGTCTTGTGAAATTGATGAAAAAATAAGGCTGTATCAAATTTGACAGTCCTCTCCTTTGTTTCAAAACAACATTTTGCCCATGTTATATTCTGTTTATTGTTTCTACAGTGAAACAACAGTTCACATTTCTATTCTTCTGTGCATTAAAGCAAATTCTGGCAAGTTTCTAGTGTGTTTCAGCTCCTCTTAGAGGAGAGGTGTACCTTACGCACAAGTATAAATGCTTCACACTACGCGACCATCAAATCCTATACTCTTTGATTCAGAAGTATAAATCAGCCTTTTGGCTGGGTCTGTATACGTTCTCCACCACAAGTGAGTCACTTCTCCTGAACTTTGCTTTGCCCTTTCCCTTCACTGCAAACACACATGAGGCCACAGAGTGAGGTTTCTATATGTTGGTGAGGACCAGATGTCAGGAATAGGAATATTTGACAGTTTTGTTCTTGTGGTGACATCTGGTTAGTCATCACTGATTAGTCAAAAAGCTGAAAGTGCCTGTAGGTTTTATTTTGTTTGGTGATTTTAATGTTAGGTTTAGGTATAGCATTATTTAGATGTATTAATAATTATGACAATGGACGTTCCTTGCAAGAATAGTAAGACATGTGTGTGTGCGCATAAGTGCGTGTCTGTGTCCCACAGAAACATTTATTTTTCTTTTTTTCATTTTAATTAGCTCATGTTTGCCACTATGCAGTGGCAATACAAACCAAGTGAAAGACCTTTCAAGTCAAAATGCACTACTGTTACCGATAGCCTAAAGTGCTGTTTTTGTATCAGATTGCATGTGTTCATTCTGTGGCTTAATCATGCAAAGATTAGGAGCCATTGAAGCACAAGGTGATGACCTTGTAAGTATTGGATCCTTTCTTTCTCCACACTTTAGCCTTTCCATCAATTTGGTTAATCTTGGTTCCAGAACATGTGTAAGAACATTTCTTACTGCTAATGAGTAGTTTGCATATTGTGATATGGCCTCTATTTATTCTCTCAAACTCTTCTTCAAATGGAAAATTGTGGTATCTTCACCTCTGCCCTGTGGAGGTTGTTGATGAAGTCACCGACTTCTGTTTTTGCATTTTTCTTCCCAGCTTTCACATTGTCATCAACAGCTCTCTGGTCTTCATTTTGGTTTATCCTTTTTAACAGAAAATGCAGTTTTCACAGGTCAAATCCAGGGCTCAAACCAAGAATAGAAAAATAAATGCTGTTATAGGAAAATTATTTCTTAATTGATTGTTTTCATTTAACATCAGGTCCTGTTGTTTGATTTCACCACAGCAAAGTCTAACCATAGCAAATTCTATTAAATAAGAATATGTCAGGCTTTTCATCAATTTATAGTTAATATAATTTCATGCTGTGGATCATATGTAAAACAAGTTAGTTCCTGTTATCAATTGATGCATCATGGCGCCCCGCGTGGCAGACGTGTTTGCTCGTTCCGCTCTCAAATGCTTACAGACAGAAACTGAAACAATCAAATCCTGTCACCAAACCTGTCAAACACTGAACCCCAGAGATTGAGAGCATCCTGCAGGACTGTTTTGCCCGGACAGACTGGGATGTGTTTAAAACTGCAGTCACCATGGAGGACTGTTCTGTTAACATACAGGACTATGTTGAGTACATACTATGCTATTCTTTGAGATCTCCCAGACCCTCCAGACCTCCGAGATTTTTCAGATATTCCAAACCCACCAGATCACCCGAACCCCCTCCCCTCAGCCAGTAGTTTCAATAGACCAGGTAAAGAAAGCACTGAGGAAGATCAATCCTCGCAAAGCAACAGGACCAGATAACAACCCGGGATGTGCCCTTAAAGCATGTGCCAAAGAGCTGGCTGATGTTCTCACCTCCATCTTTAACCTTTCCCTCAGCCAGAGCACTGTTCCCATGTGCTTCAAGACCACAACCATTGTCCCCCTCCCCAAGAAAAGCCCAGCCACCTGCATGAACGACTACAGACCAGTAGCACTCACTCCAATCATTGCAAACTGTTTTGAGAGAGTGGTGCTGGCCTACATCCAGAGCAACATCCCAGACACTCTGGACCCCCTGCAGTATGCCTACCGGGCCAACAGGTCTACATCAGACGCCATCGCTGCCGCCCTTCACTATTCCCTCTCCCACCTGGAAAACAAAGACTCCTACACCAGGATACTCTTTGTTGATTACTGCTCCGCCTTCAACACGGTCATCCCCCACAAACTCACCCACAAACTGACTACACTCGCCCTGCACCCCACCCTCTGTGACTGGCTCCAGGACTTTTTGACTGGCAGGCCTCTGTCTGTCAGGATCGGTAACAGGACTTCAGCCAGCATCACCACAAATACTGGCATTCCACATGGTTGTGTCCTCAGCCCCATCCTCTACACTCTGTTCACCCAAGACTGTGTCGCCTCCAACAAAGATAACATCATCCTAAAGTTCACGGATGACACTGCAGTGATCGGTTGCATCACTGGAGGGGATGAAGTGGCTTATAGGAGAGGGGTGGCCGGCCTGGTGTCATGGTGTGAGGACAACAACCTTACCCTCAACACTGATAAGACAAAGGAGATGATAGTGGACACGAGGAAGAAGCGGAGGCTTCATCAGCCACTGTATATCCGGGAGCTTGAAGTGGAGAGGGTGAGCAGTTTTAAGTACCTGGGCATCTACATCAGTGAGGACCTCACCTGAACACTGAACACTACACAACTGGTCAAGAAGGCTCAACAGCGGCTGTACTTCCTGAGGAGGCTGAGGAAGTTTGGTATATCAGCCAAGATCCTAAGCAGCTTCTACAGCTGCATAGTGGAGAGCACACTGACCAGTTGCATCAATGCATTGCAGCAATACTGCTATGGACCCCAAACGCCTGCAGAGAGTTACAACAACTGCGGAGAAGATCATCAGGACTCCGCTGCCCTCTCTACAGAGCATCTGCCACTGCAGAGTCCATAGGAGAGCTGCCTCCATCCTCAAAGACCCCACACACCCCCAACACGGACTGTTCACACTTATGCCCTCGGGACGAAGGTTCAGAAGTGTGAAATCAAGAACCTCCCGACTAAACAACTCCTTCTTCCCCACTGCCATCAGACTCCTTAACATCTGACTGTAATTTTTGCACATTAAGCTCTTTTGCACATTAAACTTCTTTGCTTATCTCCTTCATCTACCTCATAATGTAATTTTTGTAATGAACACATTTCTTTATTTTGCAATGCACAGTATTATCTACACCTGCACATTTAACTTTATTTTTTAACTTTTTTAACTTTTAACTTTAACTTTTATTTTTTAAATATTTCTTAACCTAACCTCGTCATTTGTGTGTGGATAGCAAAGAAAAAATTTCATTGCAGATAGAATGTAATTTCTACTATACATATGACAAACGTTTGAATCACTTAAAGCAGGTATAAACAGCATTGTCTCACTAGACTATGTCTTTCTCTTTCTCTTTCTCTCTCTGGAAGTTAAGAAGACAAAAATTGTAGCTCGTCATGTTAAGAAACTGGAAAGTAGAAACTCTTATGGCCTGAAAATCTGTATGTATGTGTTTCAAGACCTTTGGATTGCAAACTCATTTTAACACTACACAACTTGATTCACTTGCAAGCAGTTGTTTAGCATTGTAGGGATACACACTATATGACTGCTTCCAGATTAAGTGTACACATTGCATAATCTTGCACCCGGAGAGATTCACAAGAAACATTGTCTGTAAGGACTCTGAAACAAGAAAAGGAGAAATAAAAAAAAATGTGGAGGTACTATTGGTTGGGGAAGTATGCAGGGTGTTCAGCCATTAAGCTGGCGGAGGACATGGCGATCGCTGGTCCGGGCATCTCCCCTTTTCCTCACTCTCTCCCCCACTGTCTCCCTCTGATGTCTTCCCCATCTTCCTCTTTCTCTACACAGGTAGAATCTTCTGTGCCCTCCAGGACCAGGGCAAAGCCCAGGCAGATTTGCAAGCGTGGTGGGAAAGCTGTGCATTTCCAGGATCAGCATTGATTCATGAAAGTGGGAATGCTGATCCAGACCCCTGACTCGGTCCAGGCTTTCTATGATGAATCAGGAACCTACTGCGTTTCTGCAGTATACAATGGAGTGCACATCAGGCCTTGGTGGACTCAGGGTGAAGCCGTCCATCAAACCTGCTTTAAAATGGGGCACTAGGAAATTAATGATTAGTGAAAGTGAGATGTATGCACAGGCATGTTTAAGTATCCGCTGATGCCAGTTATTTATAAATTCTGGGGCAAAAGCATAATGTGGAGGTGGTGGTTATTCCTCACCTCATCCAGCCACTAATTCATGGGACAAAATGGCCAGGGTTTCAGGCATCAGTAAGGGAAATGTGTGTGTGTGTGTGTGTGTGTGTGTGGATGGGTCCTGCAGTAGTGAGGCATGGTGTGGAATGTTCTGAGTATTGGCTGGGGAGGACTTCACCTTTTGCACAGATTACCCTTGGGGATTTCCCCTTGGAAAATGCATGCCTTCATCCAAGTGAGAGTAATTGATAGTTAGCAAATTCAGCCTAATGTCACAGTCATATTTTTTTATTATTGAGGACTGGCTTTATAGTGTGACATAGGACACTTAAGCTAAGGAAGAGATGAACCAGTTGTTGGTACCAGAGAGCTGAAGGGAACTTCTGATCCATGCAGCTTTTCATAATCCTATGAACTGTCTAATTGCTCATTTTTATTGGCCAGGCATTCACCAGGCATGTTCGCAGGTGATGTGCTGCATGTCACGAATGTCAGCTAGTGAATCTGCCGGCCACTCTAAAAGTGCTACTGTGTCTTACCCTTAATAGAGGTCCCCTTTGAAAGAGTTGCTATGGACTTTGTCTGTCTGGTCATTAGAAAGGAGCATGTGAGGATATTGCTTTGTGTAACTCCTAGTGGATTATGTAATGCGATATCTGGAAGCATTTCTGTAAACTTATTGCTGCAGAAGCACTTTTTTGTATTGTTTCCTGTTTCGGGATCCAGAATGAAACTTTGACTGATGAGGACATCATGTTTGTCATGGACACTACACAAGTTTTACGAATTATTGGGGATTAAATTGATTCACACCCGTATTTACCATCCACAAACAGATGGCCTGGGGAAGCAGTTTATTCAAATGCAAAAAAACATGAATTGTACATTCATTCATAAGGATGCATGAAATTGAAATAATTGACTTATGAGAGGTCCCGCAAGCCTCCATGGGCTTTTACCCATTTGAATTATTGTACAGGCTCAAGCCTTGTATCATCTTGGATGTCATTAGAGAAAATTGGGAGGTGGAACCTTTTCACAGTTTAAAAAAAAAAAAAAAGAAAGAAATTCAGTATGTTCTGGACCTAAGGGCAAAACTCCACACCTTAAGTCACCTAACACAAGAGAATTTGCATCAGGTCCATGAATGACAGTCGTGACTAAACGATGGGTACTCGACTATGGGAATTTGCACCAGGAGATAAAGTACTCCTTTTACTTTCCAAATTACTCCCAAAGTAGCAAGGACCCTTTGAGGTCACACAGGGAGTTGGAGAAGTTGAATATTATGCCAGGCAAATGGATAGAGGTGATGCACTTCAAGTACACCACTTCAAGATTTGCAGTTTCTGTGGCTCTTGGAGTGGTGGTTTCAGAGAGGGTGCAGCTGGGACCAGAAGTAAGTAGTTTGTCAGAGAGATGGGAATGTTTTTGTCCCAAGTTGTGGAGGGGGAGGATCGCCCTGAGCTGTACATCAGCCAGAAACTTCCGGTAAGGGAGACCAAATGCAGTATGATTAAGTTTGAGTTTCTGGCCATCGAATAGGCAGTCCTCACCCTCCGGTACTACCTAGAGGGGCTCCCTTTTACCTTCTGTTACGATCTCGCCCCACTCTAGTGACTGCACCGCGTGATGGATGCCAACATACAGATCAGTTCTGGCTAAATGGCAGTTCAGCCATTCAAGTTGGGGGTGGGGGGTAGTTAGCTTGGGATATGTGGCAGCAGGGGTGTGGCTGAACTTCAACTATGGACAGAGAGGAGAACTTCAGATGATTCTCACCTGTGTCTTATTACTGACAGTATACTTATTTGTTGTCTTTCTTTTTTGTTTTTGTTGAGTTGTTCAATTTTTGAAAGTGGACTGAATAAACCTGAGCCTGGAGCTCAGCTATAATTGTGCCTGCCTCCCAAGTATTCCTCTGCACCCTTACACACTGGATTTTACCCTTACTGAATCCTCTTCTTCCCTGGTTGGACATAAGGATGTGAACATCACAGTAGAATGTGTGGGGAAAAATATGGGATGCTTGGCCTCTTCTTTTAAAGGAAAAAAGATTTCTCTAAATTCAAATTATAAAACGTTACGTTCTATATAACTAACATAATTCCTTTTCAGGACAGGAGTTGTGTTAAATATCTGGATTATATTTCACACAAAAGCTAAAAATTTTATGGTTTTACACTAAACCTTAATTAAATACTTGGCATAGTATTAGATACAACAAAACAGTAAAGCTGTAAAGTACAAACCTGTATTTAATTTTCATTCAATGTTTACACAAAAGAAATCCAACATCTAGATATATTAAATGATTCATCATCCAAACATATTTAATAAAGATCTTAAATAGTTTGTAATATCTACTGAGTTACATGTAACAGTGAATAAAAAAGTATAAAAGCACTGATACCGAATGATAGTGATGATCTTAAGATGAGTGTGTCATGATTGTATCATGATTGTCAGAAACTAGCATCTCTCCATCTCTCTTGTTTTCTCTCATTTCTTTCTTTCTTTTTTTCACCAGGCAAAGTCGTGTATCTGTCACATGTGTGGTGCACACCTGAACAGGCTGCATTCATGCCTATACTGTGTCTTCTTCGGCTGCTTCTCCAAGAAACACATCCACGAACACGCCAAAAACAAACGACATAACCTAGGTAAGACACACTCCTTAGCCAATATGGCAATGGAGCTAAAGATGTCTGTTTATTTCACTTGGTATTCTGTACCAAAATATGGGTAATAAAAGCATTGCCCATCAAAATTTTGGCCCATCAAGGCTGCTGGCCAAATGACAGAAATTGTCATAATTTTCTATTTTTAATTTCTTTTTTTATTTCGCAGTTTGGCTGAAAATGGCAACAATTCACACACAATTCACACACACCTAGCTCATTGCATTCATCAGCTCAATAGGTGTACCATGAAGAGTTCATCCCTGGACTAACCTGGTTATTCTTCCTCATTCTTTTTTCCTTTTCTCCCACTCACTTTCCCCATTGTGGCAAGCTCTTATCATGTGGAAACACATGCATGCAGAAACTGTTATTCTTACTGGAGTAAGCAGCATTGTGGGGCAACATAGATCTCTCACACAGGCATGCGCACACAGTGTGGGTGGGTGTGTGCGTGCGTGCGCATGTGTGTGAGAGTGGCTGCTGGAGCACTTTAAATCTTATCTTTTAATTTCCAAAGGCCAAAAATTACACATAGATCTTACTCATAATCTCACTACTGCTTTTGGTAGGAACTGAAAGTGCTGTTCAGATATTTCAACTCGCAAGCATGCTTACAGGTTTTGCAGTTTATGGCAGAGTACAGACACGTTGTGTCTTTGACTAATAAATATTTACTTTCTTATATTTTCCAAAATTAAAAAGAGGATAAATCTTTAATTGTACCTCATACAAAAGCAAACATGGCTTGTGCATAACAATGTTGCTTCTGCAAGTGTTTGAAGTGTTAAGAAAACTCTAACTGTGAATATGTTGAGTTTCCATTCATATTTTGTCAATTGAGTTTTTTAAGAACTAATATTTAAGAATTAAGATTTAAAATAATGTGTGCAGGTATCAGCCATAAAGTACTATGGAGAAGAAATTGTAAAGAATGTAAAGAAATTCTGACTTTATATTCTGACTCATTTTACTGCTGAAGATGATTCCCCTTTACCTGCTCAGCTTAACTTCTCTAAAAAAAAAAAAAGTATTTTAAAAGTCATATTTATATATCTATTTTTTGTTGTTGTTCTTGCGTTGGGTCATATTGTTCCAAGACATGACTAATTTCTTCTTTTGACTTGCAATAGAAATAAGTGAATGAGTAATTCATTGCTAGCTGTCAGGTTTTGTAGGCTTGAGGGCCACTTTTCCTTTTGGACACCTGCAGCATTCATTCACACAAATGTAAACACACAATGCATCATCCACCCACGCACACACCTGCTGCCGCCGCCCCTAAATTTCTTCACCAGTTCTGCATCAGGAACCTATAAGTAGGTTGTCACGGCAACTATGCATAGGTAGCAAAGCCCTTATTTTTATACACAGTCTTTAAAAACTCCCTACACATTTGCACTCATCCTCAATTAGAGGACAAAGAAAAGCATGATCTCGTATATAAGCAGATTGACGAATATGATAAAAAAAAATTAATGAATTAGTGGGGAACTACTGTGATTTCTGTATTAAACAACTAAGAGCAGATATGTGAAACTTGTAGGTTTCATGAATGTGAACCATTCATTATTAAGAAACTTTAGCGTGCTGACTTGGGATCATTTTGTGTCTTTAATATTCATTTGGCAGCAGTTAGTGGTAGGAAGTGAAGATGGATTAAATATCCCCTAAACTGTTTCTGCTGAGTATTATGAGTCACATTAATATGCTGGTCGAGGCAGGGCACACAATGTATATAAAACCAAGTGCGGATTTAAAAAATAAATAAATAAACAATTAGTGTTTTGCACATCTAAATCATAATATGTATTATACTCTTAAATTTAAATTAAAGCATTTGTTAATTAATGCGTAATTAAAACAAGCTATGAACATGAAAAGTTAGCAATTTCAGTAGAACACAAAATCAAACTGACAATAAATAAAATAAATATAGCCACAAGCAGTGATCTGCAGGGTCCAAGCAGTCTTGGTAAACATCTCCCCCAGTGGCTAGTCCCTGCCAGTATGCACAATAAAAGAGACCAGACATGAACATACTTATGAAGTTTTTTGACAGTAGCTCAGTGCCAGTTATGTGAAATGACTGCTGAAAGCTGACTGGCTGAAGGTGGACAAGTTTTTGAAGTAATTCAGTGGTGATAAAAAATCCAGGTATAGATTAGCACATTGATGCAGCACACCAAGTTTCAGCATGATTGAGCAGGCCTTGCTCAAGGACGGATCAGTGACAGCTTGACAGTGCTGGGATTTGAACTCATGACCTTCTGATCAACCTTCTGATTCAAGCCCAACGTTTTAACCACTGCCCACAATATGCTTATTTTGTAAGCAAAAACATGACTAGAGCCATGAATTTAAGTGTGAGAGTGATTGCTTCAGATAGTAGTGGGGCCATACTCAAACCTAACATTCCAGTTTTGTGACAATAGCTCAGTGTAAACTCTGTCAAATGCCTGCTGAAAACTGATAGGCTGATGACAGCGGTGTTTTTTAAATGATTCGGTCATCAAAATTCTGATTACACATTACCATAATGGTGCATCATACCACATTTCAGCTCAATTGGACTTATGGTTCCTGAGACACTGTCATCTGACCATAGCGCCACCCGTGTACATGGCCATGCTCCAAGCTTTGCAGATGACCTCAAAATTGTCTACTGTATGTCTGTATCGAGTTTTATCTGGGTGCACCCAAACATTCATGAGTTACAGCTCTTTGAGTAAACCATGCTCTGCCTGTTTACAATTGATTGATGTGATGGTTGTATTTTTTGCCAATGTCAAAATGTGCTTGATAATTCTTGAGTTTCACACTCTCCTGAATAGACGCAATGTTTGTGAAGATTGGTAACAAACCTACGACTAATCAGACAAAGTAGGTTTTTCCATATTATGCGAATTAGCCAAAAAATGCATCATGGTGGAAACTAGTGGGTGAGGTCAAGCTGAATTCAGTTTTCAATGTTAATTTTTGGGGTTCCCGAAAACACTGCACAACAATTTTTTTGAAAAGTCTTGCTTCTTGAAAAGTTTTCACTGATTGTATCAGGTACCTACTGGGTATGCACAAATATAGTTTTGGTTTTACTGCATCATGTAGGACATTTATATGTTACTGACAATAACGTATTTAGTCACGTTTATGTTTCGCATAAGCTATTAAATTCGACAGAATTTTTTGTATTCAATGTCTGGTGCATCACGTTGCAGTGTCCAACAGCAGTCAGCAAGCATTGACGGATTCCAGTTGCCC
>JAQQZR010000008.1:13692134-13717605 GCA_030068235.1 Notoglanidium macrostoma | reverse complement strand
TAGGCTATGTTCACACTGCCATGCTGAAGTGACTCAAACCTGATTTTTTTGCCTTAATGTGACAGATCTGGTCTTTTCAGGGATGCTTGTTCAGTATAATTGCACTTTTTAGCTAGAGCTCACTCTTGGAACAGATGCTTCATCCACGTGGATACTTGTTAATGAAGATTTCTTTTTCTTTTATGATCTTTCTAACAGTAAAGTACAACTTGTCATACAGTACTATAGCTCCCCATAACCAAGACTCTTATGTTTTCCTTCTTTGTAACAGGTAAATAACAAGTCAGCCACTATATAATTTTGTCATCTTTATCAATAAATGCTGTGTTTCACAAATGTCTTTTTTTTTTTTTTTTGCTTTTCTAAAAAAATATTTCAAATAATTTGAATACTTTTCTAAAGCGCTTTATAGGACTCTTGGTACATACACGTTCTGGTATCATTCAAAAGTCAATTTATCATTGTATCCTTTCTGCAATAGCTATCGATTTGTTATATGGTGGAATTTACTGCTTCCTTTGTCAAGACTACATATACGACAAAGACATGGAACAGATCGCCAAAGAAGAACAGAGGAAGTCCTGGAAACTTCAAGGTTGGTGTTTTAATTCACAAGCAAGATTCTTTCTCCTGTCATCACTCTTTCTTTTCTCCCCTCATACCAAAATTCTAGTAAACACTTTGCTTTTGACTTTTAGCATCTAAAAAAACAATGCACTATATGTTCAAAAGTTTGTGGACACCTGACCATCAGATCCATGTGTGGGCATTCCCCAAACTGTTGCCACAAAGCTGGAAACACAATTATCTTGAATGTGTTGAATTTCTCTGGCCCAAACCTGTTCCAGGATGACGGTGCCCCCTGTGCACCAAGTGAGGTCCATGAAGATATGGTTTGCCAAAGATGGTGTAGAAGAACTTGAGTGGCCTACACAGAGCCCTGACCTCAACCCCACTGAACACCTTTTGCGTTGGATGAACTGGAATATCGACAGTGTGCCAAGCCTTCTTGCCCGACATCAGTACCTAACCTCACTGATGCTCTTGTGGCTAAATGAGCAAATCCCAAAGCCATATTCCAAAATGTACTAAGCCTTCTCAAAAGAGTAGAGGTTATAATAACAGCAAAGTGGGACTAAATCTGGAATGGGATGTTCAAAGATTCAATGTGGGTGTCATGGTCAGATGTCCATATATAATACAGACTGTATATTGCATACAATCAAAATATGAATACACAAAGGTAGATGTGTATTGTTAGCTAGTGTGTTTTTTTTGTCTCCAGGTGTAGGGGAAAAGTATTCTACGTGGGAGCCCACCAAACGGGAGCTGGAGCTGCTACGCCATAATCCAAAGCGCAGGAAAATTACTTCTAACTGCACCATAGGTAATGACAAGCTGACAAGGTAATGGCAATGATTTTTTTTTCATGCTTAATTTGGCTTCTTTTCTATCAGCGTTTGAATGGTAAGAGCTCTGCAGGGTTAGATGCATTAGGACAGACAGACAGACAGAGCATTTAGTAACTACTTTATGTGGGATAGTATGAAATATGTGAGTTGCTCCATACTAAAAGGCATTTAATAGGTCCTAAAGGTCCATATAATGGTAATGCAATAACCATGAGATTGTATCTCATCAACCACGGAAAGGGAAAATTGGCATTGTTAAAATAAAAACCTCATACTTAAACAATGTAATTTAGTGAACTTTATTGTTTGTGTGTTTATCAATTCCCCTTGTATGTTTTGATGTTACTAATATTTACCTGGGTTTTACAGTTCTTAGTTATCCAAGGTTCTTCATTAAAGTGTTTCAAGAATAATTTGGAAGAGTAAATCCCAGATGGCTTCTTATTTACTTGATCATTGGTGGTCTGGGAAAGCCATTGGAAGACACTGTTGCTGAAATCTGGCAAACAATCAGACAAAAAAGACTTCAAATCAGATTTTGGACAAAGCTTGGTTTTTGTCCATATAACATACCTTGAAATCTCAACTTTAAGAAATCACAAGTTCACTTCACCACCATGATGAAATGGAAATGTTTTTATTAACTTTTTAACCTTGCTTTGACTGTCTGCCTACAAACATGTTGTGTAAGCAGTCAGTTTAACAAACATGGTGGGTGGTAAATCGGAGTGCCCACAATAAACCAATAATCACAAAGTACAGCTGTGGCCAAAAGTTTTGAGAATGACACAAATATTAATTTTCATAAAGTCTGCTTCCTCTGTTTTTATGATGGCAATTTGCCTATACTCCAGAATGTTATAAAGAGTGATCAGATGAATTGTAATTAATTGCGAAGTCCCTCTTTGCCATGAAAATGAACTTAATTAAAAAAAAAAAACATTTCCACTGCATTTCAGCCCTGCCACAAAAGGACCTGCTGACATCATTTCAGTGATTCTCTCGTTAACACAGGTGAAAGTGTTGATGAGGACAAGGCTGGAGATCACTCTGTCATGCTGATTGAGTTAGAAAAGCAGACTGGATGCTTTAAAAAGTGGGTGGTGCTTGAAATCATTGTTCTTCCTCTGTTAACCATGGTTACCTGTAAGGAAACACATGCAGTCATCATTGCTTTGCACAAAACTGCTTCAGAGATAAGGATATTACTTCTAGTAAGATTGCACCTAAATCAACTATTTATCGGCTCATCAAAAACTTCAAGGAGAGAGGAGCCCAAGAAAGTCTAGCAAGCGCCTGGACCTTCTCCTTAAGTTGATTCAGCTTTGGAATTGAGGCACCACCAGTGCAGAGCTTGCTAGGGAATGGCAGCAGGCAGGTGTGAGTGCATCTGCACGCACAGTGAGTAGAAGATTTTGGAAGATGGCCTGGTGTCAAGAAGGGCAGCAAAGAAGCCTCTTCTCTCCAAGAAAAACATCAGGGACAGACTGATATTCTGCAAAAGGTACTGGGATTGGAGTGCTGAGGACTGGGGTAAAGTAATTTTCTCAGATGAATACACTTTCCGATTGTTTGGGGCATCCCAATGATGAGCACTACCACCAGTCCTGTGTCATGCCAACAGTAAAGCATCCTGAGCCCATTCTTGTGTGGGGCTGCTTCTCAGCCAAGGGAGTGGGCTCACTCACAATTTTGCCTAAGAACACAGCCATGAATCAAGAATGGTACTAAAACATCCTCAGAGAACAACTTCTCCCAACCATCCAAGAACAGTTTGGTAATGAACAATGCCTTTCCCAGCATGATGGAGCACCGTGCCATAAGGAAAAAGTTATAACTAAGTGGCTCTGGGAACAAAACATCAAAATTTTGAGCCCATGGCCAGGAAACTCCCCAGATCTTAATCCCATTGAGAACTTTTGGTCAATCCTCAAGAGGCAGGTGAACAAACAAAACCCCACAATTTCTGACAAACTCCAATCATCGATTATTCAAGAATGGGCTATCATTAGTCAGGATTTGGCCAAGAAGTTGATTGACAGCATGCCAATGCGAATTGCACTTGAATTGTCTTGAAAAAGAAGTAAATATTGACTCTTTGTTTAAACTTAATGTAATCAGTATACCATACAAACATATGACAAAAAGATCTTAAAACACTGAAGCAGCAAACGTTGTGAGAACCAATACTTGTGTCATTCTCAATTTTTGGCCACAGCTGTGTACAAGATGCATCCACTTTTTGTATTGCAATTCGGGAAGTTCGTCATATCTAGGGGGAGGGTCATTGATCTGTGCACTACAAGACCAAATGTGCCAAGTCAGTCACATCTTTTATTATAACACAAGGTGACATCTGCATAGAAAATCATGGACACGCGCATCTGGAAAGGACTAAAAGTCTCCAAATAAGCAGTAGGTAATTTTGCCTGAAATAGGGAGGATGGGGGGAAAAAAACCCACTGACTTGGCTGATTGAGACAGTAATAGTCAAACAGGAACACCTGTAAAACAAGAAATCAAGTTGTTGGATAGAGTGGCATGGTGGTTAGCACTGTCACCTCACAGCAAGGAGGTTCTGGGTTTGAACATGGCCGATTGTGGCCTTTCTCTGTGGAATTTGCATGTTCTTGCAACTATGGTTTCCTCCCACAGCCCCACAACATTCTGATTGGGTTAAGTGGCTACTCTAAATTCTCCATAAGTATAAATTTGAGGGTGAATGTTGCTTGGCTCTGTGTTAGCCCTGCAATATTTTAGCGACCTGCCCAGGGTAATAGATTGGCCCTGGCTTCCCCATGACTCATAACAAATAAGCGGTATAAATAAGGTGTGAATGGCAGTTGTTGGATAGTTATATGCCCTAGAGAAATAGACCTAAGCCTGTTTGTAATCAGATATCAGCTGTCCGAATGTCTAATATATGTTTTACAGCAGTTGAAATGGACTCTCCCTTTTCACTTTTTTGGAAAACCAACTTTTTAAATACTTTAAAAAATTTTTAATAATATTACTCCGAGATCTATGAAAAAGAGGAAAAGTCTCTAGTTTTGAGAAGTGTGTGTGTATATAGTAGAAAATATGTGGCCATGCGAAGGTTTATTTCAGGCTGCCACACAGGTATGCACATTTCATGTTGAGACAATAAAAAAAAAAAAAAAGTGAAAATAATGTAAGCTTTAAATTATTGTACATGTACTTATTAAGACTTTGTCAAGCCCCAGTGATAATTTGGCAAAAAGGTTTAGGAATTGTGTTTCTATAGATGTACATTATGTGACCAAATGTAGAAAATGGGATCTTGGGATCACCTATTACAAAATAATTTTTTTTTTAATATATATTTAAATATGAAATGGCTCTTAAATGGAGAAAATCGTCTTGGACAGCCCTAATACACACTTGGCCTCTCTGTGACTGGCTCTCATCCTATTTTTATTCTCTCTGTTTTAATCCTCTGTCATGTTCATTCTTTTGTGAGCACTGAAGAATGCAATTTCACGGCAAAGTGCTGCATTCACATGCTTTGGGACTTTTAGCTGTGTGACATTGGGAGTACTAAACAGTACTGGCTTTCTAAAATTAGGAAAATAAACTGGCCTTAAGCCAAATACAAGGTATTGCATGTCACACCTATACTGCATGATCAAACGTTTATGGACACCTGACCATCACACCCATATGTTCTTTTTGAGCATCCCATTTGAGATTTAGTCTCCCTTTGCTGTCTACTCTTCTGGAATGGATTTCAACTTGATTTTGGAGCATGGCTCTGAGGATTTTCTCACAAGTCCACAAGAGCTTTAGTGAGGTCAGGTACTGATGTTGAATGAGGAGGCCTGGGGGGCAGTCTGCATTCCCGTTCATCCTAAAAGTATTCAGTGGGATTGAAGGTCAGGGCTCTGTGCAGGCCACTCACGTACTTGGCAACTCCAACCTTGGCACGCCAGGTCTTGATTGATCACATTGTGTGCACAAAATCATTGTCATGCTGGAAGTTGGTGGGACCCTTTAGTCTCAGTGAAGAGATATTATAACGCTACCGAATACAATTGTGTGCTTCGAATTTTGTGGCAACAGTTTGGGGAAGAACCAAATATGGATGCTGATGATCAGGTGTCCACAATAGTTTCGTCATATAGTGTTTTTGTGTGTTTGTACCAGTTGAAGCATCGTGGGATAGAACTCTTTCTTCCTCTCTCTCACACACACTCACTCACTCAGGCGCAACCACACACCCCGATTTCTCACAGGCTGGCTCATCACACACAACACAGCACTGATTCATTCATCATCTTTCTATCACACCCATACCGAGTCAATTTGCAAATTCCCACTGTGTGATCAGTATACCAGAGACAGCAGGTGGAGGGGATTAGTGTGTGTATAAGGAAGAATACAGTATATATAACATGTAACTGAAGTCGGATTGTGAACAGAGGGTGCGCTGTTGCTCTGAATCAAGTGTGTTTGTGTGGGTGTGTGTGGGGGGAGGGGTTGTGGGTGTGTTTCTAAGCAGCGTCATAGGAAATTACTTGTTCTATATTTTCTTAAGGTTTACGGGGCTTGATCAACTTAGGCAACACATGCTTCATGAACTGCATTGTGCAGGCACTCACACACACGCCGCTGCTGCGTGACTTCTTCCTGTCAGACCGGCACAAGTGCGAGATGCAGGCCAACTCCTGCCTGGTGTGTGAGATGTCTCAGCTCTTTCAAGAGGTGAGTAATGAGTCTAAGAGATATGCTGCATTCGAGTTACCTCTTAAGTGGGAACTCTGATCTCAGAATTATATAATTGTTGAAAAATCTTTTGTTAGGAACAAGATGGCCAGCTAACTGTGATATATATTTACCTCCTCAAAACAACAATATATGTGTGTGTATATGTTTATGTATATGTGACTATATAGTCAGTGTTGTGGATGTAATAAGCTAGTATTTCCATATGTTGATATATATATTGTATATACAGCACGACTCATTTAAAAGTAAGGCCTTTTTATTAGGGGCTCCATAAGGACTACTTTGTTTACAGTTCATGTTATCAGCAGCCATGATAAACTGACATCACTTGCTGAACTTGGAGTTGAGGAGACCATCCTGAGTTCCTGAGAAGGAATTCTAAGTTGATGGGGCATTGTCTTTGTTTTTTTTTCCAAATCAGGGTTCAGAACATTTGGGTATGTTTGAATGTAGCAGCAGAGTGTGGGAGGGGGGTGGGAGCTACATGCAGCCATGTGTTTATGGGTTAAATTTTGTAGAAGTAAGTTTGTTACTGTTCCTAAAACTGTACATTATGGCAAATTTGGAGATGGTTGGTAAAAAAAAATGGCTGTCACCTAACCCCACCCCTGCCTTGCATGCCATTCGTTGTACTACAGCTGAGTACATTGTATTGAAAGAGTAGGACAGGAGAACAGAGAGTGAAATGGAAAGATGGAGACCACAGAAGGAGGGTGTGAATATATATTTTTTTCTAAACTTGTTGAATCCAGTTTGCTACTGAGACTCAGCAAAGATATCACACCTGATCAAGAGTTAGAAATTGTTCTCTCTCTCTCTCGCTCTGTCTCTGTCTCTGTCTTTATCTATCAATCACTTGCTGTCTCTGTCTCTGTTGGTCTCTAATTCTCTTAAGTTCTATTCGGGCCACCGGTCTCCCCACATCCCATTCCGGCTGCTGCACCTGGTGTGGACACATGCACGTCACCTGGCTGGCTATGAGCAGCAGGATGCACATGAGTTCCTCATCGCCGCCCTAGATGTGCTACACCGCCACTGCAAAGGTTTCTCTCTCTCTCTCTCTCTCTCATACAAACACACACACACACACACACACACACACACACACACACACACACACACACACACACACACACACACACACACATAGAATCCACCCTAAGGACAGTAAAGCCAGTGTTGGTGACTTCAGTAGGCAAGTTAAGTTTGAACGATTTCTTGTTAGATATACTGGGAATCTTCAGTCTTGTGCCAAATGGTGCTCGACTTTGCACTAGTCTCATTCAGATGACTGAAAAGACTTGTATGCCTTTCAAACGTCTGAGCTGCAGAGATAGAAAATAGAAATTATGCAAATTAATGATATAAAAATGTGACAAATTTAACAACGCAGACTGATAAAACTAGATTGGATTTAGAAGGTGAAATATGACATGAGGTTTCAATTACAATGCATTGTAGCCAAGTAACAATGAAAAAGTTTAAAGTTAAAATATATAAAATAAAGTTCAGGACACAAATATTGAATATGTTGTTTGTTTGTCTCTCTGTTTATCTGTCTGTCTGTCTCTCTTTCTCTCAGATGATGATAATGGAAAGAAAACCAACAATCCGAATCACTGTAACTGCATCATTGACCAAATTTTCACTGGCGGACTACAGTCAGATGTGACCTGTCAAGTTTGCCAGTAAGGCCAACTCTGTCTGTCTGTCTGCGTCTGCGTCTGTGTCTGTACATATGCATGTATTTGCCAAGGGCCCAAAAGGATATATTGTGACGCTTAGTCTGCCTGCCAGTCTACAACTGCCCATTCATATGCATACACGCACATTTCCTCTAGCTGTCTCTGTGAGTCATTCCCTCCCTCTCCTGGGACTGTTGTCTAGTGCCTCTGTCTGGGTATTTATTTAAATTGTATAAATGATTGCTTATTATAGTTTATTTTGAAGTTCCTTTGCCTTAGAGGGCAGTGGTGGTTCAACAGTTAAGGCTCTGGATTACTTATCAGAAGGTCAGAGGTTCAAGCCCTAGCATCACCAAGCTGCCTTTAAGCAAGGCCCTTAACCCTCTCTGCTCCAAGGTTGCTGTATCATGGCTGACCCAGTGTTCTGACCCCAGCTACCTAACAAGCTGACGTATGCAAAGAAAATTATTTATCGCTGTGCTGTAATGCTTTTGCAAAGGCTCTGAGGTACTTGTCCACCTTGGCTGAACAGCATTCATATCGTTGTTTCAGGTTAACCCCTAAATTCTTAGCTTATTATTTATTCATCATCAGTAACTGCCTGGTCACAATGTCTCTAGCGCCTGTCACAGGAACACTGGGTGAGAGGCAAGATTACACCCTGAATGGGATGCCAACCCACAAATTCACATGCTTATTCACACCTGGGGCAGTGTAGCATAGCCATTCCCACTCCTAGTTTTCGGGATCAGGAAAGACTAGAGACACTAGAGAAAACCCAGGCAAAACACAAGGAGAACCAGATGAGCACTGTGTCACCATGCTGCCCTAAGCTTATTATGTGGTTATTTATATTAAAGCATATAATTCAATGTCTAATACAAAAAATAAGTAGCTGTAAGTATGAAATAAATGCAAGCAAGATTATAAGGACACATTCACGGTTGCTTTTGAGTTTGGCCAAAACAGGATTCTTGTAAGAAGCAGGTTTAAACTTGGGAACACAAGCACTGCCAAATGGACCTGTAACTGTATTTTATAGTGTGCCTCATGACAATCTTATCTTATATATGCACATATGTTTAAACAGACAGTCTGTAACCACTTGCTTCTGTTCTATTTCAGTGGTGTTTCCACTACGATAGACCCATTCTGGGACATCAGTCTGGACCTGCCCGGCTCGTCCACGCCATTTTGGCCTCTGAGTCCAGGAAGCGACAATGCTGTGGTTAATGGAGAGGGTCATATGACTGGCTCCACCACACTCACAGACTGCCTGCGTCGGTGGGTTCACATTTACTCCATCTCATTCAATGCAGCCTGATATTTATAAAGAGAGTTGGGTTATGATGACCCTATGTACACAAAACATAGAGGGTGTATGATAGTGATTAATTTATCTCCTGGGAAAGTGAGTTGACTCATGTAAGTATTCACATATCACAATGTTCCATCCCATACAATCATCAAGCACTTTATTAGGAACACCTGTACACCTGCTCATTTATGCAATTATCTAATCAGCCAATCATGTGGCAACCACGGAATGCATAAAATCATGCAGATACAGGCCAGCGGCTTTGGCTAATGTTCACATCAACCATCCAAATGGGGGGAAAAGTGATCTCAGTGATTTTGACCATAGTCTGATGAATCTCGGTTTCTGCTGAGGCAAACAAATGGCAGGGTCAAAACTTGGTGCTAACAGCATGAATCCATGGACCCAACCTGCATTGTGTCAGGCTTGTGGAGGTGGTGTAATTGTGTGGGGAATGTTTTCTTGGCACACTTTGGGACCATTAATACCAATTAATCATCACATGAATGCCACAGCCTATTTGAGTATTGTTGCTGACTATGTGCATCCCTTCATGGCCACAATTTACCCAGCTTCTAATGCTTCCAGCATGATGATGTACTATGTCACAAAGCAAAAGTCATCTTAAACTGGTTTGATGAACATTGAGTTCATTGTTCTTCAGTGGCCTTTCCAGTCTCTGGATATAGATCTATAGGATATAGATCCAATAGAACAACTTTAAGATGTGGTAGAACGGGAGATTTGCAGTCTGAAAGTGTACCTGAACAATCTGCAGTAATTGCATGATGCAATCATGTCAACATGGACCAGAATCTCAAAGGAATATTTCCAACATCTTGTGGAATCCATGCCATTAAAAATTGTTTTGAGAGCAAAGGGAGGCCCTACCCTGTATTAGTATAGTGTTCGTAATAAAGTGCATATTGAGTGTAGATGGCTTATCAACATCACATACGTGCATGTGTCATGTACATATATCAGTTTAAATGTGTATCACTAGTTTATACAGGCGCATCTAAAAAAATTTAAATATCATGAAAAACTACATTTCGTAATTTAATTCAAAAAGGAAAACTTACATTCCATATTCATTACATGTAAAGTGAGATAGTTCAAGCCTTTTTTTTTTTTTTTTTTGTCTTAATCGTGATTATGGCTTACAGCACATGAAAGTCAGAAATCTAGAATCTCAAATTACTAGAATTGTTTCCAAGATCAGTCAAAAAAGGATTTACAATACACAAATGTTCTTTGTCTGAAAAGTATGTTTGGGCTAAGTAAGTATGGTTGGGGCTCCTTTACCATGCGGCATGGCATGGAGGCGATCATCTTGTGGCACTGCTGAGCTGTTACTGAAGCCCAGCTCGCTTTGATAGCAGCCTTCAGCTCATCTGTATTTTTGGTTTGGGTGTTTCTCATCTTCCCCTTGACAATACCCCTTAGATTCTTTACAGGGTTCTGGTCAGGCGAGTTGGCTGACCATTCAGTCACAGTAACATCATGGTCAACAGACCATTTGGTAGTAACTTTGGCACTGAAGTCCTGCTGGAAAAGGAAATTGGTATCTCCACAAAGCGTGTCAGCAGATGGAAGCATGAAGTACTCAAAAATCTCCTGGTAGACAACTGTGTTGATTTTTGGAGTTGATAAAACACAGTGGACCAACACCAACAGATGACATGGCACCCCAAATCATCACAGACCGGGGAAACTTTACACTGTACTTCCAGCACCTTGGATTCTTTGCCTCTTCACTCTTCCTCCGGACTCTAGGACCTTTATTTCCAAATGAAATGCAAAATTTACTTTCATCTGAAAAGAGGACTTTGGACCACTGAGCTACAGTCCAGTTTGTTTTTTCCTTAGCCCAGGTAAGATGCTTCTGATGTTGTCTCTCATTCAGGTGGCTTGATATTACGATTGCAACCGTTGTAGCCCCTTTCCTGAAGGCATCTGTGCATGGAGGCTCTTGATGCACTGACACAAGTTTCAGTCAACTCCTTGTGAAGCTCTGCAATGTTCTTGAATCAACTTTTCTTGAAAATCCTCTCAAGGCTGTGGTCATCCATGTCACTTGTGCACCTTTTCTTACCACACTGTTACCTTCTGGACAACTTTCCTTTAATATACTTTCATATAGCACTCTGCCAACAGCCAGCCTTTTCAGCAATGACCTTCCGTGGCTTATCCTCGTTGTGGAGGGCACCGATGATTGATTGTCTTCTGGACAACTGTCAAGTCAGTAGTCTTCCCCATGATTGTGGTTGCATGTACTGAATTAGACCAACATATACACATTATTTGTACTGTTTGAATGGTAATTTACTCAAAACTGAAATGAAATATTCTAATTTGAGATTAGATTTTTTATTAGATAGATAATAATAATAATAATAGATAAATTTTTATTCAAAAGTTTTGAGCTGTAGGCCATAATTATGAAAATTGCAATAGAAAAATGTTTGACACATTTTAGTTTATGTGTAACAAGTCCAGAATATACTAAATTTTCACTTTCTTAAATAACTGATGGGAAAAAAAATTAAATATTATGATCTGCACTCGTATTGTGTCTAATAAAATGTTAAATATGGATCAGTATATAGCAGAAATGCCTATGTCTTGCATCTTCTAAAATATCTTGTCTGATTCTTTGGCATCTGTGAAAATGAAGTTTAAAGTAATGAATTGTAGGGAATATCATTACCCTTCACTGATTTGCTACACAAACTTGGAGACAAAATGGAATAGTTGAAATTGACCAAATATTATGTAGAAATCAGTTTCAGATTCTACATAATATTTGGCCAATTTCAACTATTCCATTTTGTCTCCAAGTTTGTGTAACAAATCAGTGAAGGGTAATGATATTCCCTACAATTCACAGTTTACCCTTTGACTTGCATTGGCTTAGCAGTGTGACATACCATTATATAAAGGTTAAAGGTCACAAGGGATTTCTTTATCAAAAAAACGTGTCCGTCATTAATGTTTTATCATTTTTTTAACACTTTTAAAATATTAGGAGAATTGTAATGAACAGCTTTTAGGACTTTTTGCTTATTATGTGATTTTGTCTAGTTGTAAATACATTAATGGGGTGTGTGAAATAAGACTAAAATAATATCCTGGATTATCAACAGACTTTTGTCACTTAAAATATACACCTTCGACCCATATACAAAAACAAGTTAGAAGTACAAAGAATTTATGCATAACTGAGGATGTGTCTCATGTAAATTGATTACATGACCATATTTGAACCTTTTTAAGGACCTTTTCCCTCATTTGTTTGTTTTTTTTAATTTAGTTTAATTTTTAAATAAATTTTTTTTTTCGTTTTAGTGGATTAGACACGAGTGTCATATTTAGGTCAGATATTAACAGTTTGTCATATTTGTGCCCCAGCTGAATTTTTTCCATTGTGCGCCGATTTTTATTCAAGTTCTTAATATCTACATACATGCACTTGAAATTTTGTTAATTGTTCTAATTCATATGAACAGTACAAGATCAAAAGGAATGTTTTTTCAATAACCTTATCTAGAATTTGATGCAGCATTCAGGTCATACCCTGCCAGTGTCTACAGGTTGTATTTTTAACCAAACACATCTGAAGTTAATACATTATTAAAATCCCTTTTATGTATAGCGTTATGAATGTTTTGTAATTCGGCCACTAGATGGTAGCAGCACATATAAAAAAAATGTAATGCTGAGCCTTTAATTTAATTTTATTTTATTCAATTAATGTTGCAATGACCAACAAAATAAGAAGTAACTTTGTTAATTAAAAAAACTGACAGACAAGAGGAACTGTCTATTTATAAATGGAATTGTAAATTATAAATACTGGTGTAGTTTATAAATTAGCGCTCTGCTTACATGCTCAGATAAGGGCCCTCTGCGCTGTTCATTGTGGCAAATTGCACATTGTAATGTTTGTGCAGCCAGAAACTGCTGAACAAAATACAATAATGATTGAATAATAATAATGACAATAACTTGAGGGTATTTTAGACAAACACAAATTTACAATTTGACTGTCCCACTGCCCCTAAGTGAAATATGGTGTGAAAACTGCTGGCCCAATAGTTCATATCCGTCATGCTTCACTGATACTGTTTTACATATGGGCATTTAAAAAAAAAAAACAGCTGCATGCTGTTGTGTTAGAGAAATTTGTGGATTGGCAGTCATTATAAAGGCTTATAAGAGTCAAAACTTAAAAGGCAGGTGTCTTTTAAGATAAAGACATGTCTACATTCATACTTTGATCAAATGCACTGTATAAATGTCACCCTTACAGTTCTCTTTTTCTCTGTCTTGTTCTCCTTCTTCTCTGCAGATTCACTCGGCCTGAGCATCTAGGTAGCAGTGCCAAAATTAAATGCGGAGGTTGTCATAGCTATCAGGAGTCCACCAAACAGCTGACAATGAAGAAGCTTCCTATAGTTGCATGTTTTCATCTGAAGGTAAGTTTAGTCAGTCATGAACATTAGGAGAACACAGTGCAAATCATACCAAGAGCTCTATATCACATCACTGTATAATACCTTATGGAATAGCCGGAATGTTTTCATACAAATAGAATTATAAGAATATAAAAACATCGAACTTCAGCACTGAAATTCATTAAGCTGAGACACCAAAAGGAGTGGTTTTTATATTAGCTATTAATTAACTTTTTTTTTTTACTGTTACAAAACGTGCCAAATTTTTTCTTTATTTTTATGGGTTAGATTAAATTTAATTGAAAAATAAAACTGCAAGGCAAAAATTCATCACTGATCAACAGTTATGTTTATAATCAAGCAATATTATTCCAATTTAAACCAACTGCAAAAATATAATTTTGAAAAATATTGTGCAGTAGTGTTTATTTTGGTAAAATTGGTGTATAATACAGTAAAAAAAATACGTATGGGGAAGTGTAGCTCACGGGTGAAGTGCAGCTGAGGTCGTGCTTCCGGGTCCAGGAAATTCATGCTGTCATCGCGGCTCTTCCTGGTTGTGGAGGCGGTGCTGTGACTCGGGGCATTCCTTCTCGCGCTTCTGGGTACCAAGAGGGGAAAAAACTGTAAATTTTCAGATTAGTTGGCCAGATCAAAACGTTACTAAGTAGAACTTTTATTCAAATGTTTAAAAATTCTAGCCTTATAACATTGTAATTTTAAAGACATCCTTAGAACAACCAAAATGTGATAGAACAAATAATCATTTTATTACTTAATGATGGCTTCCGATTGTTATTTTTTTCATCAAGGCAACTGGAATAAAAAGGTTCTGGGCTACATTTATTTTGCATTAACACTTCCTATCTCTCCTTCTGTTCCTTCTCACTCCCACACCCTTCTGCTCCTCTTTTTCATCTTCTCTAATTTGTTCATCTTTGCTGTACCAGCGCTTTGAGCATTCAGCCAAGTTGCGCAGAAAGATCACTACCTATGTATCGTTCCCCTTAGAACTGGACATGACACCTTTCATGGCCTCCAGGTGAGCTCCTTCACAACTCTTACACACGCAGGTACTACTGTCGAGAGTTCTTAGCTATTTTAATTGGTATTGTAAAAATCTGTAATTTTATTCACCATATACATTTACATACATTAAGAATTTTTCTTGGTGTTTGGTCACAACACTGTTTATAACACACATCACAGACAACAAAACATGCAACATAATTACCATCCTAATATCAAAATATTCCACCTTAAGAAGAAATTGGTAGGCTTGTATGTAATTTACATTAATGCATACTTTATTTACAATTTACAACTTCATACTTTTAATACAGTTCAGAGTGCATTAAGCAGAGTGGTATAATTGTGATGTATAATAAAAAATAATAGCAATAATATTTAGTAATGACAATATTTCATAAATAATATTGTGATTTTTTTTTATTGATAAATACTAAATTATTTAATTGTGATAAATAATATGTATTAACATTTTAAAACAACAACAATAATAATAAAGTATCTAGTACAGTAACTAGGATTATTACAATTATTTCTAATAACATTTAGTGCAATATTACTTGTTACTGGCAGGTCAGCATTGCAGTGATCATCAATTGCTGCTTAGCCAGCATGGTTATTAATGAATTATGGGCTGTTTTTATAGTCATTATTTACAGAGGGACAGTTCCCGGGTGTTACCATCAGTGTAAGAAGATAATTGACAATGGTAGAGAACTATGTTGGGCAGAGGCCACGGGGGAGTATAGATACGTAGTGGGTGATGTCACAAACCACATCAGGGCCATATTAGCAAGGAAAAGTTCAGTGGAGTACCTGTCTGTCAGCTGTCAGACAGCTAACTAGCAAGAATGCTGTATTGTCACACCGTTATTGCGCCTCAGAAACTTCTGACTCACAATGGCAATTAATTTTACTGTCTTTCTAGTGATCATCAAAGAAAGAATCAGTGGATGCACCTGTGGCTCACTGAGTTCATTCTTTCATCCATTGTGGCTCTAGAAATTAAAATCTAGGAATTGAAACCTGTAGCTAGAATATATGCAAATAAATGGAAATAAATTTGTCTTAATAGTTTTAGAAAAAAAGCCTGTCTGCTTGATACAACAGCTAGCTCAAATGTCTTAGCCGCAAAGCTAAAACTAACCAAGCTAATCTTACAGTTCTTCGTTTTGAATTCAATCCCACTTACTTTCCCAATAACACCAGAAATGCGTTTTGCTGCTTGGCTTTAGGAAACTGTTTTGGCCTACTCTATCGGTTCTAAACAAGGCGGAGTCGTCTGGGTTTAAAATTGAAGTGGTTGATGGTCATTGTAATCCAAAGTGTCTGTTAGTTTTCTTTATCTTTAGTTCTCCAAAGGGTTTCTTTTCTTTTTTCTTTCTTTTTTTTTAATTTTTTTTTTAAGATGACAGGTCAATGTTTTTACTGTTTAGCCATAGTTTCACTTAACAATTGCCAAGAAGCTGTGACTTGAAGCTCGGACAGAACGATTTCCTGTTGAATCCATTTGTAGTCAATCACATATCAGCTCTTTTGCATTTTGTGTTTTCATGCTATATGAGCTGAATGGTAACACTGCCAATCAGTAAGTTAATCTTTCTGCTACCTAGTCATTGCAATTGCAGTGATTCTTGCCTACAGTGACGTCACGTCCACATACCTTCTATTGGGGCGAGACATTTTGTGGAATGATGGGAGACATATGGGATGGGATTCCACAAGAAAGAAGCACATTGTCTGATTGGGTACTTAATCTAATCATAACCAGAAATTCTCTGACAAATAACTGCTATGATAATCTGATCTCAGGAAATGAGTAGCAAAAAGGTCCTGTACGTGTTTTCTCTCCCATTTATGTAGTTCAAAAGGAAGTACAGTTTAATTTATTTATAAAGAGAGATTTTTTTTAAAGATCCTACTCCTTTCACCTTAATTTCTCTTATTCAAACTTGAGATGTACAGCTTTCTTATTTATTTTTATGTATTTTCAAAAGTTTTTTTGACATATTTTTTTGATGGAAGTATATGTAAAAAGTATAATTTCATATTTCAACTACACTGCTCAAAGAAATTAAGGACACTAAAATCACACATCAGAACTCCATGAAAGAAACATGCCAGTTGAAAGTCTTTATTGATATACATTGTGCAATTTGTTGAGAATAAAATGATGTAATTATGGTCAATGGAAACCAAATCACCAACCCACTGAGGGCTGGATTGAAATAATACCGAAAATCAAAGTAGAAAATTGAAATCACAGGCTGAATTTCATCACTGCAACTTATATTGTGGTTCAGTAGTGTGTCTGGCCCCAGCACATACCTGTATGCACTCCCAACAACGTCTGGGCATGCTTCTGATGAGATGGCAGGTTGTGTCCTGGGAAATCTCCCCCCAGACCTGGATCAAGGTATTAGTGAGCTCTGGACAGTCTGTGGTGCTACTTGGTGGTAGCACCACAGACGCCCTGATAATGTTCCATAATGTTCCAGAGGTTCTCATATGGATTCAGGTCTGGGGAACACAGGGGCCAGTCAACAGCATCAATGCCTTTGTCATCCAGGAACTGCCTACACACCCTGGTCACATGAGGCCAGGCATTGTCCTGCACTAGGAGGAACCCAGGGCCCATGCACCAGCATAAGGGCTGACAATAGCTCTGATGATTTCATCCTGGTACTTAACAGCAGTCAGGATATTGTTGGCTAGCACATGGAGGTCTGTGCGACCCTCCAAGGATATGTCTCCCCAGACCATCACTGACGCACCACCAAACCGGTCATGATGGATGTTTCAGGCTTCACAACGTTCACCACGGCATCTTCCGGCACGTTCACGTCAGTCACATGTGCTCAGTGTGATCCTGCTCTCATCTATGAATAAAACTGGGATCAATGGCGGACCTGCCAATTCTGGTGTTCTCTGGCGAATGCCAATCGAGCTGCACGGTGCTGGGCTGTGAGCACAGGTTCCCAGTAGAAGACCTCAGGCCCTCACACCACCCTCATGGAGTCTATTTCTGACAGTTTGGTCAGAAACCTGCACTCATGTAGCCAGCTGGAGGTCATTTTGTAGGGCTCTGGAAGGACTTCTCTTGTTCCTCCTCACACAAAGGATCAGATACTGGTCCTGCTGCTGGGCTGTTGCTTTCCTACAGCCCTGTCCAGCTCTCCTTGAGTAAAGGCCTGTCTCCTGGTATCTCCCCCATGCTCTTGAGACTGGGACTGGGAGACTCAGCAAACCTTCTTGTGATGGCATGTAAGGATATGCCATCCTGGAGGAGCTGGACTATCTCCGCAACCTGAATGGGCTGTAGGTACCACTTCATGCAACCAGAAGTGACAGGAACACTAGCAAAATGCAAAACAAGCGAAGTGAGGAAGGATAAGAAGAAAGCAATTGTCTATGGCCACCACCTGCAAAACCATTCCCTTTTTAAGGTTTGTCTTCTTGTTGCTTCTCCAGTGCACCTGTTGCCAATTTCATTTGCACCACAGCAGGTGAGGTTGATTCAGAATCACTTGTGCTTGCTATTTGGACAGCTTGATGTCCCTGAAGTTTAACTGTTTTGGTGTTTGTTCAACCAAAAAAACCCCATTTTTTTTTCCTTTAAGGATCATTGCAACTGGTAGTAATAATAATTCTTAATCACTATATACCATGATACTGTGAAACTATGATATTTTCTGACGCATATCATTCCATGAAAATATCATACTATTGCAACCCTAATGGTGAGTCAAATGAAAACTACAGTGCAAAGCCATCTAAAAATGTATTAAATTCTAATTCATGTAGCACTTTTAATATTTTCATTTGACTCACCCTTGTCCATTGCCAAAACATGAATTCCAGGGTGTCCTATGAGATGACCTTGTCAGACAATGC
The DNA here is from genome assembly GCA_030068235.1 of Notoglanidium macrostoma. Classification (NCBI taxonomy): domain Eukaryota; kingdom Metazoa; phylum Chordata; class Actinopteri; order Siluriformes; family Auchenoglanididae; genus Notoglanidium; species Notoglanidium macrostoma. The sequence goes on along the minus strand of JAQQZR010000008.1, from coordinate 13,699,064 downwards.
TGTTGGACTTAATATCTTTATATCATTTGATACCTCATAACTTTGCATGCACAACTGTGAATATGGTCCTGTGTGTGTAAATTCCTTTTTAGGAATCACAAAAAGGAGGCTTGTGAAACTTTGAGTCTTCACAAGTGTGGTTGTACAAATTTATTCACACACAGACTCAAACATTTTTTTTCTTTTGGCAGTAAAGAGAGCAGAGTAAATGGCCAGTACCAGCAATCAGTGGATGTATTAAACAATGACAATAAGTAAGTAACAGCTTCGATCATTGCATACATTTATATTCAGCAATCCTTACCATACCCACATTGTTTACTGTGGCAACAATTATTGTAATTGTTGAAATTATTGTAGTCTCCATATGAAAGCTTAGTTTTCTATTTTAACTGAGAAATTCTGTGAATAAAATGGGGTGGGGAAGACTGACCAAAACTACAGTGGCTTGTTTTTTATTTTAAGAAAATATTTAGTTAGTTTTGCTCTGCACGGATATCTCTGGCAGATCTGGGATTTGTATTTTCAATCTTCTGGTCATTAGCACAGAACATTATCTTCAAAGCGGCCAGTGACCTCGTATGTTTTATATCTATGCTTTTATGTGCATGCATGTTTGAGTTAAAGAATTTGTTTGTATTTTTCCTCAGATACTCTCTGTTTGCTGTAGTGAATCACCAGGGCACATTAGAAAGTGGCCACTACACCAGTTTCATCCGGCAGCACAAGGACCAATGGTTTAAATGTGATGATGCCGTCATCACCAAGGCCAGCATTAAGGATGTGCTGGACAGTGAAGGGTGTGTAGAGATTCTTTTGAGAACAGAAGTAATTTAATGCACACTATGGCCAAAAGTATTTGGACATCTGACCATGGTACCCATATGTGCTTGTTGAGTAACTAGTTTCAAAGGAATGACATTAATATGGAGTTGGTCCTCCCCTTTGCCGCCATAACTGCCTTCACTCTTCTGAGAAGGCTTTACACTAGCTTTTGAAATGTTGCGTGGGGATTTGTGCCCATTCAGCCATAACAGCAATAAAGAGGTTGTGCACTGATATTGGGCCTCCCTGCCCAGTTCATCCCCAAAATGATTAGGTCACTTAGTTAGAATAAAGCGAAAATGTAATGTACAGCATATGAAGAAATTCGATCTATAAATTCTATTTAAAAAAAATCAGTGTGTCTACAACTTTGTGGCAAAACTTTGGGAAATGCCATATATGGGGGTCAGGTTGACGCTTCCAAATACTTTTAGCCATATAGTGTAGAATATGCAGCCACCCATATGCTTTCTGGCATGCAGTTGTCTAGTGCATTCTAAGAAAGCAAGCTACTTGGTTAGTCTGACAATATTTAAGGCTAGATGAAGTCAAAGGTTTTTAGCCTCACCTCTGCATGCTTCTCAATGCATTCCTCTGAGGAATCCTACTTAGGCCAGAGTAGAACGTGGCAGTTCAACTCCCAGGTCATCAGCATCCTCCTTCCAAGGAAGGCCATTCATTGAGCTGTAAGCACAGTTCTTTCCACCAGGTTGTCCCCACACATGTGAATGTTAAGATTTTGTACCTCCTTAAATAGTGTATTAGGATACAGGTTTTTTAATTTGCACATTTATGGTACCAATTTATTTATTTATTTTCTTTAGCATACAGTATGCCAAATGACTGTATTACTGTCAAATAACAGCTGTCTTTGCTTTTGTTTTACAGTAATACACAAGCTACTAACATCATTTCCAGCTTCAGTGCTTTTTTTTTTTGTTAACTAGGGGTGTAACCGTCAGACTTCCATACAATATGAAACAGTTTTGCTTCATAAGGCAATGATTTGAAGATACTGCTTAATCTATGACATGATACAAGATGATTCAGTTTAGTAGCCTCCAGTCAGTATGTGACCACCTCTCTTCAGAATCTGCGATAAGACTTACTGTTAATTCAGGAATGATGATGAGAGTTACAGGTAAATCACCTTGCTAGTTCATTTACACAAATGTTTAAAAAAATGTGTTTTTAAAATAATAAATATGATAAATAATAAATCAATTTGCAATAAATTATACTTAATAACCATGTATAGACTTGGTAACTATGTATAATAACTGATGTATGATTATTGCCCCCATTCGTTTCAGTCTATGCTTTTTGCATTCATCCAAATTGTCTGCTTGATACATCTCTACCTTTAACAATGTCCCAAAGGGCTGCCTTTGCTGTTTAATACTAATACACTTGTATACACACTAATACAAGCTATAGTTCCTCAGTTAAATGATTTCATAGTTTACATTTGGCATACATTACTGTTTAGTCAAAAAGCAAAACCTTACACTTAAAGACAGCCCTAATATCTTTAATGTCTGTAATTATTTCTGATTGTAGCTTTCTTAGAATAATAGTAATTAAGAACTGTCCTTTTACATTGGCAGCCTGGGGCTAATGCTGTGATTAAATTATTAAATAGCATCCTCCAGGCTGTGATAATAGGCAACTCATCCACTACAATCTGCAGAATTTAATTTTTGATTTATACACCAAAGCATTCAGTATTCTGTCCAAAAAGATTTTTTTTATCCAGTGTTTCAGTGAGAACCGCTATATTAAGTATGTATTTCTCTCCATTACAGGTATTTGTTATTCTACCATAAGCAGTTCCTTGAATATGAATAGCTTTAACACACCGACCTGCTGACTGTGGAATGCTTCGTTCATCCAATGAAAATGGCTGAGAGGAAGATCACACCTGCAGCAGAGGACACAATTAACACAAGCCTACCTGAAACTGTGACTACCCATCGCTTCCTTCCCACACAGGGGCCAAAGCAAAAGAGACGAAATTAAAATCATGCAACACATTCAAACCAGCACTGAGCTAACCGTTACTTGATGTGAGAAAAGCGGAGGAGAGGAAGAAGTGCACGACTGCTTTCTACCTCTCCTGCCACTTTCTCCACCGCTGAAAAAAAGGAGAGGGTGAAATGAACAGATCTGTGAAAACAGGAGTAGAGGGCACATCTCAATTTTGACTAGTTTTTGTGGGTTTCGTAGAGTTTTTTCTTTCCATTTTTTTCTGTTTTGTTATTCTGCCTTTTCCTCTCCATGGTGCTCTCATTCAAACTGACCAAGCGTTAGAAGCCTACTGGGGTGAGTCAGTGTCTATTTTGCATATGCATATTAACTCAATGCAAGAAAATGTGTACAAAAAATGGACTAGTACATCAAAGATGGTTTTGATTTCATGTTTTTTAAAGAAATTATTATGAATATTGTTTGTGATATTGGTCATGAAATACTGTATAAATTCAGTATCTAGTCTCCATTATTTAAGCGTAGACTTGGCTGAAGCAGTGAAGTAGGTCTGGTTCAGCACTGCCATGGAAGCTGAGGGCCTAGGCAAGTCTGTGCTATTTCCGTTTTCTGTTTATTTTTATATTCTTGAGTGTACACAAAACTCATTCACCTTTTTGGTTTTAGAATTCTCTTCAACAGGGTTTTGTTGGAGTTTAGTTGTTTCTGTCTGCAGGGTTTCCTTCCCCAAAATTTATAATTTGTACCGCTATTGTGTGAACACTTTTGGTAAGGTATTATAAAGCTAATGCTGGCTCTCTGATGAAGAATGGCAGCAGACCTGACCATTTTTCAATGCAATATTTGGCAAGACCACTACTACAGTGTTGTTTTACTGATGTGATCTCTGTGCCTCTATGTGATTTACCTTTGATCATCCCAAAAGAACCAAGCCTGTAGGCCTATGCAAGGCAGGTGTTTAAGGAAGAGTTCACCGGTTTAAAAAATTTTGACATGCATCTTCTTACCTCAGCTTTATCTGTGATTGGTCGTTGTCATTTACATCACTGAACTGTTTGGTCAAATGCATGCTTTAGAGACCAACTCTCTCACCCAGCAATTAAAAAAAACTATGTAACAATTACTAAAAGTTGTTTTATATCAACAGCACAGCATGACCAGTAATGCAAAACACCTCTGCCATGCACAACTGGCGAGTCACAACCGTCACAAAAATGGCAAGCAGTCAAAAATAAACATGAGGTATGAAAGTGCACTTTGCATGCATCAGGTTTCAAATGTTTACATTTATATGATTTGGCAGACACCCTAATCCAGAGTGACTTACATGTCTCATTTATACAAGTGAGCAGTTGAGCATTAAGGGTCTTGCTCAAGGGCCCAACAGCTTGGCCGTGCTGGGATTTGAACTCAAGACTTTCCAATCACTAGTCCACTGTCTTAACCACTGAGCTACCATAATATTCCGTTAGTTATATTAATGTTACTATTCTCACAAACACAATAAAACCATAAAATATAACATTCATTCTCACCCTCCTTCATATTCCCCATAATGCTGTGCTTTTGCCATGCAAAATGACAATTGATGAACAGTTTCTATCATTTCTGTTATGTTGTAAATGGTCACTGTTATGTAGTAGTGTGGTAGACACACAGACAAACAGGAACTCTTCCATGAACCAGTAACCCAGGATAAGAATTTGGCTACAGGTTTTATCCTAAGATACAATTATTTTGACATCTGGTCATTTACCTACAGATTTTATAAAATATGTTTTAATTTGAGCTTGCCATGTAGCTTATTACTGTAAGAATTTTTAATGGAAGCTGCATTACTTACTCTCCCTGCTGACCTAAATGTTTCTATGTCTCTGTCTCAGGCTGCATACATCCATAGTAGTATGGATAGTAAGGCATTTGAAATGTTCCTAATTTTATTTTTTTTCACACAGCACGCATTTTTTTTCACACAGCACGCATAAGCCTATGCACTTAAAAGCACGACATAGCCAATGGTAACATAGTGTGTATTATATGGTTATGTTTTTTTTTTTCAATAAGCTGGGTTCCAACACACAACCTGTCCTGCTTTAGGGTGGCCCCATTAGTGGATAAAGTTGGGCGTGGCAATTTTAACCAGATTTAAGAACACTTTTTCATATTTTACTGTTTGACTTCCTCACATTTTCATTCCAAGCTCAGAGAAGAAACTCTGTTCTCTGTAGCACCCAAGACTCTGTAAACCAGGTGGGAAAAATTAGATGGCCCGCCAACAAATCAGGACAAGGGGGCATCTCAAGCTGTGTAGTGGTGGGTATACACTGTGCAATTTTGGGCTGTCCCAGTGTAAAATAACCAATAGGAAAGAAGTGTGGCGAACTCTTTGGTCGTCTCTCCAAATGGTTTTCCTACATCACACTGTGAAAGAGCTTCAAAGATGACCATTGTCACGGGCTTGCCACCAAAGATAGCCTGGAACCAAATTCTGAGCATCAGCAATTTAAGATGACCATCTTGCAATGTGATGCTAGGACCCGCTGCTAGGACCGATGGCTACTAACCAACCGGAAAATACAGTGTGAAATGACACACTGATGAATATTCTTGTATTTTGACTCGTCATAGTCTATGATTCAGTAGGTATTATCATCATGCAATCGTCATACATCAAACTTGATGTCGTACCCAAGTTTATTAGATCCATGTCGTACAGTGTTGTATGCAATACACTTATATGATTGCTGACATCTCACAGTTTGCAGGCACCATTAATCATGTTTAGAATGCTCCACCTTCTTCCTTTAGTCATTAGGTGTTTTGAGAGTATAGATTTAGTGAGAACACTGAAAGAAGGGGCTAAATTTGTTTAGATTTAATTTCAAAGCTTCCAGCTTTAGCTAACCTCTACCAAAATTACAAAAATTCTATCTTCAGTAATCACAAGTAGTCCACTGTCAAGAAAGTGTTCTAATGCAAATGGATCATACTAAACAACCCTAGAGCAGGAAGTGTGAAATGTTGGAATACACAAGGGGCCGCCTCCAGCAGTATTCTCTATGGCATCGTGCCTTGTGGACAGTGGTGCCTCTGCACACAAACCCAGTGCTGCTCTTTTAAATCCGTATGCTGTTTCTGTGTGGAGTTAATGACGGAAATAACACACCAATGTATTTGTTGGTCTTTGTGGGGTTTGTTGTTTGTTTGTTTGTTTTTAAACTGAAAGAACTCCTATATCAAGGTTGCACGGCTTATGGCAAGTCAGCAGTTGCAGTTGGCACGCAGTAATGGCACACTGAAGACCTCAAAATATAACTGGTGTGCTTATGTAAAAAAAAAATATTAGGTGAGTCTTAGCTAGTTTATTTGGTCTGCTGCAGAAATATTTTTCCCTTTCTATGCCAGAACTAAATGGGATGAAGTAAATGATAATGACTTGTCTGGAGTCTCACTATTGCCCTTTGGTCATTCAGGGAAACAGGAGAAGTATTTAACTCATTAAAACCCAACTGGAACTGTGTCTTGTCTGTCTTTATCTTTTGCACACACACACACACACACACTTTTCTTGTCCGTTTCCTCTTGGTTGTCTCAAGCATTGATAAATTTTAATTATAAGCAAATTATAAGTCCGTATATTGAAGTATCTGTCTGTTGTTCGTACAACAATTCCCAAGTTGCGCTGAATCTTAGCCAAGTCAATGTGTCAGCTATTTACGAGTGTTTTCTTCTTTGAGCAAATTAGTCATCGTCGTCCCCATTCTGGTAGTTTGAAAGAAAATAATGCTCCACCACTGAGTGCTGTTTATTGTGACCTTTAAATTAAGTGGCAGGGCCAGCACTACCACCATCTAAAGGAATGCATATAAAGTATTAACAGAAATAAAGTATTGACAGAAAATTTCTGAAGCTCTCGCAGTTACCAGCTATGAGTATGCATTTAGTTGATCTCTCTTTCAATTCTGTAAGGAGCCTGGTGATCAACATTCACCCACAGAGAGACCAGATTTTATAACTGCTCAATAACACTGCACAACAATTTTTTTTTTTGAAAAGTCTTGCTTCCTGAAAAGTTTTTGCTGATTGTGACAGGTACCTACTGGGTATGCACAAATATAG
>JAQQZR010000008.1:13677618-13692034 GCA_030068235.1 Notoglanidium macrostoma | reverse complement strand
ACTTACAGGAGCGAAAATGTTTGGATACAAATATAAGAAAAAATCATGACAAAACTGAAGATTTCTCTGAAACGGTATGCGATGGGTAAATTTTGATGTGATATTCGTGATCAGCACCCAAGAATCTATAAGAAACACCCAACAGTGTTCAAGAAGCAAAAACTTTACTTTGTTGTGCAGTGTAATTTAATCATTCACTAAAGAATGAACAGTTAAGCTATATGAATATTGAATAGCCAATAGCAGTAATGGTAGTAACGGTACTCTCCTGATTGTTTCTCTAAAGCACGGCAACACAAAGTTCACCATTAAATGGTAGTGAGCATCAATCTGAACACTCTTTTTTTTTTTTTTACCAGTGATTATTTTAACTTTAGAATGTTTTAGAAACGTTAAACTTTAGAAACTGGTGCCTTGTTCAACACTGATGCAACTAAATAATTGCATGTACTTAATGTATATCTTTGCAAGAGGCAATATGTGAGTGATTTGATTGCTGCCCTCTTCAGAAAAGTTTTTTTTTTTTTGCTGTTCATTAAAGAGCAACTCCAGGGAATTTCATAAAAAAATTTAACCAAAGCATGAATTTAAACTGCATTATGTCTTATTTCAGACAAAAGAAATGTTCATGCTGTACTAGAAAAATGTACAAAAAAGGTGGGGGGCATCAACTGATAGTCAGCTTATACCTTGCTGTTAAATCACATCTTTGTGCTTGTCTATCTGACTCTCATGAGAACAGCAAAACTCACAGCTAGTAACTGTATAGTTTCAGAGGTGGTTGTTGATGGGACCTTTACTGTTATGCTATAAATGATAAATTGGAGAAAACATTTTCAAATGCATTTAATTTCAAGTGGTAGGTTTTACATCTTGCTTCTCTAGTGAAAAAAATACAAAAGTAGCTGATATGGTATCCACCATACAAAAGAACTGATATCAGTAAGCTGATATTAACTTCTTGTAAAACTGCTCACAAACTCCTTAGGCTGTTTTGTATTCCATTTCCCTAGTTTTCTATAGGTTTATTTTGCTTCACTGAATGTGGTGAGCAGAAGCAAGACGTAGTATTTATTTATTTTTTTTGGTGCCATGTGTCGAGCACAACTCATTCAAGTGCATTTAACATCAACCATGAAGAAATAGAGCAGCTAGCTTATTTAGCTTACTATCCCTCAAGCTTTTCAATTCACACTGCCCCGTATCTCATTCATTTATTTCATCTGGCCATGACTTATTTATTATATTCACATTAGCCAATGCGTCATTTCATTCATTGGAATCCAGAGCTTCATTTCCACTTATCATGCAAATAGTCTGTAGCTATTGGGCCATTGGATTATAAACATTATCAGTGCATGTGATCAAAGTTATCAGCTGTATGAAACACAGGGTGTGCTGTTTATAGCAAAATAGTCAATGAGGTGATGTGATGCGGTATTACAGTTACCACCCCAAAAATGGTAAATGTTTAATAAATATTTCCTTACAGAAACTTCACTAAATCGATGACTGTACATTTATCTTGGTTAAATAAAAACATATTTATTTCATCTGTTTATTACCCTTATTTCATTTGATGCATCTGATCCACAAGTTCCTGTCTAAGTTGTTACTATAGAAAAGATGACCTATTAGAAGTGTATTAATACAATCCTGTGATATGCCTTGCAGCCAGCACTACTGTTTGAGATGTGATGTTATAGAAAATTAACACCTTCCTACCAATCAGTTTCAAAAATTCAACATCCCTGGTATAATAATAGTTTAATTCCATAAGGACAGCATTCATCCACTCTCCATGTGATTGAGTTCCGTTGAGGGAGCATAATTGGGCTTTATACGGTTGTGGTCAGGAATCAAAGGACTCACTCAGGCCCACCAACCGTAAATACACCATGGCAGATGGTGATGCAGTTGGTGTGTGACAAAAGGAATAAAATGCTCTGGAGTTGCCTTTATGCAGAACATTTATATAATCTTTATCTCTGATGTATTGGGTACTGAAGGAAGTCAACAATTGGCATAAAGCAATATGCACTTGCAGAGTTGTTTAATCTGGAAGTGTTTTGCTTCCAAGTAAAATCACTGAACAAACAAACACCATCATCAGTTTGAAGTATGTTAACATTAAACATATTTCATTTTACAATAGCATACAAATGCTATATTTGGTTCATGGTGTCTAAAAGAAAAGCACTAATATAAAACCATCACTAAGACCCAGTTTACACTTGGTATTAAAATGCGTCTTGGGTGATATGATCACAACTTGATAGCGCTAATTACAAGTGGAAACGACCTCCAAGATGCATTCGCTCAAACCACTTGCCAAGGTGGTCTGGGACGCATTTAACCACATACCTTATGTAGTGTAAATGCTGATGCCTCCCAATGCATCCGCAACAAGGCTGCAGCAGGAAAATACGTCATTAATGCGGAGGTTGTTTTGGTAACAGCGCAACATGCTAGAAAAAAATGGAGAGGAACCATTTTCCTGGTACGTGGTTGGAGCGCAAGAAAATAATCAAGGTATGTTGCAGGTTTAATGTTTTAATATTATTTTACGTGGGGACCTTTGACCTTCTAGCGGAAGTGATGTAGGCAGTTACGAAATTTGAACAAAAGCGGTCAGCTGGACACCTTGGAGACGCATTTTAAAACCAAGTGTAAACATGGCCTAACTGACATTAAACACTTGCAAATTTGTAAAAATGATTCTATGTAAGAAGAAAGAGGGCATAATATTTGCCACATCATACTAGTCTACAGTGTTCAATACAGTGTTATTGAATGAAGGTTATGTTTCTCAGCGGGTCAACAAACACTGTGTCCCTTACCAGATGGCGATGTTTCCCCATAATGCAACGCATCATGCAGTAACATTCACTCTGGTGAAGAAAGCTTCTTCTGAACATGCAGGAACAAATGGAGAGGGAATTGCCTCTGTTCTCATTAAGGTTAATGAACCTCTAATTAAAATGCAAAAGATCTGTTTATCAATGCAGTAACAGGATCACATAGCATGCTCTGCTCTTGAATTGAATTTAGCACTGGTGTGTGAGCTATCAAATTGTATAGTGAGATTGCAAGGGTTTGGGCACAGTATCAATATCTCCAGACAGTTTTTCTGATTTTTATTTATCTAAATGGGCATTTTAAATATCTACAGTAGCAAGGCTTTTGCTGATTTAAACACAATTTTTCTTGCAGTAAAGTGACATTCGGACAAGAACTAAAGAGAACACTAGAAACAGACTCTATTTAAACAAACACACTGACATGTCCAAACATCGGAAAAGGCACACCAAGCAACCCTTTCAAGCAGATGCATGCGATCACACCTGTAGCCTGGTAGTAATTTTTACCATGAACCATAGCAGGCAATGGGTTCTCAGGATACAGGAGCCATGAAAGAAACTACAAGGAATTTAGAGGAATATGACTACCATGTAAAGCACACGTTTTAGCCCTGCTCAATTTGACATATCCATAAAGACTGGAATAAATAGGCATAGATAATCATCTCACACTGATTTGTTTGTACTTCCTGTATTTGTTTTTTTGTACACACTGTATTTGTACTCCCTGTGTATTGTGCTGCTATATTATTTGTTGCATCATGGTCCTAAATGAAACAAGATTTTGTTCCAGTGTATAATGGTAATGTAGAGGAAAAACTCTAGAGACTTGACATACAAATACGTCAACACTTATTTACTATACTTATACTGCGTAACAGATATGTGCCTAGTCGGAGATGGTAGTACATTTTAAACAAGGTTATCACAAAAGAAAGACAGTAACAGCTCCAGAATTGAAAAGAAGTCTATACAATCTAGCAGCAGTTTGGTTAGTGTTAAGCCAACAGCTATCCCATTAAATATGATAGGCAAGGTACATTTGAATAAGTGAGGGATAGTTCACATGAATGATGTACGTTGTAAAGGTCTTAGCAAACACTATTTACAGGAAAAAAGGAAAATACAAAACTGTTCATCCTGTCAGAAAGGATGGATAACATAATTATAGACATTCAGGTACCTTCTGCAGATTCAGAGTAAACATTCATAGGTAATGCCACACAGAGGCACCTTTAATTTTCACTAGTACAAAAACTTGAATATCTGCAAGAACACTTACAAGAATTTCAGGGCTTTCATTACGCATAGTACTTCATCCAGAATTTTGCCCGAATTATGACATTGGGTTTTAATCCAAAATGGTAAAACTGTTCTCTTGGCAGCAGACAACCATTGACTTCTTATATGGTAGAGTTGCTTGAGTGCCTGCTGTCACTTCTGGTGTCTGATGACCGTCTGTGGACTGGAGAACTCCATGGTCATATTGCTCTCCCATTTAGTGGTTTCATCAAAACTATATAATGTGCACAGACCCATAAGTGTACCAATAATGCTGAAATATTACTAGAACAATATTTTAATATATTCAGCATATAACAGATGAAGAGTATGACAAATGTTCCTGAAAGATGATGAATAGTTTGGCTCATCTTACTTTTTTCTCAGTAGGAATGCTTTATGTTTATCTATAACTGGATAAAAAAGTCATGCTTTTTTCCTTTTGTCGGCTGGTGAAACTGGTTGATTCCTACCATGTGTTGAATTTAGCAGTCTTCTTCCTCATGCTACTTATTTTTCCTAAAGTCTTTGTCCTTCTGTTTCTTCCACAAGTGACTTAAGTATAACCTTTTGTACGTCTAAAGGTTTTTGTTCGTCTCTATCAGATGCTAGTCTGCAGATCTCCATTCAGTAGTGTGCTTTGAGTTTCACTAGTGTTCATCCTTGTCTTGTCTTGCCTACTGTCACTATGTTCAATCTCATCCAGGCCACCTACTTTTTTCAGGCACAGTACATTCTGGAAGCTCTTCTTGAAATTCTCTGACAAGAAGGCATAGAGAATGGGATTGGCACAGCTATTAGCATAACCCAGCACCACCACAAAGGCAAAGGTGCTCCTCAATATGGGTGTGGTGCTGATTGTGCCGGTCACAGATGTTACATTAAAGACATAAAATGGAAGCCAGCAAAACACAAACACAGCCACCACAATGGACACCATGCGTGTCACCTTCCTTTCTGAGCGCTTCCGCTTGGAGGAGCTCACCCGTATCCCAGATGATTTTACTTTGATAATGATGAGTAGGTAGCACAGGCAAATGACCATTAAAGGCAGAAAGAAGCCCAGAAAGAAAGTGTAAAACATGAAGGCAGTGTAATAGGCCTCCTGTGGCTCAGGCCACACAATGGTGCAGAAACAACCACCTGGCTTGGTGATCAAGCTGCTGTGGATGATGATGGGCAAGTTGACCAGCAAAGAGACCCCCCACACTGCCATGTTGATGGTCTTGGCCATTCGAGGCTTCCTCCACTTGGTGGACTTGATAGGATGCACCACTGCCAAGTATCTATCAATACTCATTACCATCAAACAGAAGATGCTGGTGAACTGATTGAGAGAGTCCACAGTCATGACCACACGACACAACACTGCCCCAAAGGGCCAGTGAACCAGGGCTAACTGGATAGCAATGAAGGGCAGGCTCATCATGAATAGCACATCAGCCACAGCCAAATTGAGGATGTAGATGTTGGTGACTGTTTTCATCTTGGCATAACGTAAAATGACATAAATAACTAGAGCATTGCCACTAAGCCCTACAGCACAAACTACAAAGTAAATAAAAGTGATGACCACTGTGCTGGTCTTGGTGAAGCTGTGGTCAGTGGCATTCCTTAAGCTCTCATCTGACTTATTGCCCAGCATAAATCTTTCATAGATGAGAGACTCTGACAAGTTTGGGAGTGAGGACGGAAATATCCAAAGATCCATGTTGCCACTCAGTTTCCTGGCATTCTTGAATATGGTACCTTGCCTAGATGGAGAGGAAAAATCAATGTGAGTGAATAATCATAACCATGTTTCTAGACAATTTGTCTATTATGGAGCAAATGCAATGTCTAGTGTTCGGTCTAGAAATCGGTCTGTCCTGACATTGGTTAACATTAATTGGTCCATGCTTATCACGGGTGTAGGGGTCAAATATGAGGCTGGGTAGAATATTTTCCCCCTCCCAACTGGTACATGTCAGAACATATGAGATAGTATAAGATATAACATAGACCTATTCCATCTTCTGACATATACTATCAAGTGTGCTTCATAGTATATATTCATCCATCCAGCATATTATGTGTTGCTATAGCCTATTTTCAACAAAATTGGCTGTATGAAAAAAATAATATTTATACTGCACTAAAGTCTGACATATTAACAGCACCACAGTATTAACATGTATTTGGCATATTAACATCCCCATGGGCTTTGGAATATGAAGACCTCAAAATTAAACTAGCAATGAAAGGGCTCTTAATGCAATCTTGCACCTAGTACACAGTATTTGGCCTGACAATCCCTGGCCTCTGCTTTAGAATATGTACCATTATGCAAACTGAATTATGTAGATCTCCTGCCTAGTCATATCCAGTAACTTTTATTGATTGCAGGGGTGTGTTTGCAATAAATTAATCCTGCTTAAGTTATTGAAATGGATACAGGGCAAAAAAGGAGTGGCTTCCATTCTGTGCTAAATGTTGGCCAATAATTTAAAATGTGGCAATGTCAAAAATGTTAAAAGTGAATTAATCATTCATCAAATTCATCAGTCACATCATTTAAGAATGAAAGCAAGAGATCGCAGGATACAACAGTACAGGAGCTCTGTTTGTCTGTCATTCACAGAAAACTAAAAATCTCCAGCTCAAGTCACTCTCATTCCTCATCTCCAAGTCACTCTCATTCCTAAATCTCATTGTGACAGTATTCAGAAGAATTAAACAGGGTCACATCTTTTTATTTACACCTATTTATTATTAAACTGTCTAGAGCAGTCTATAGTCAAAGGAGGTTGTTGATGGGTTGTCCCCTCACCACATTTGACAAATTATTGGGCAATAATGTCAAACCATTGTATGATAAAGACAGATCTATTCACTTTTGCTGTGTATGATGTTTATTCTTACAAATGTGAAAGGTGTGTGTAAAAAACCTAACCCTAACCCTATTTTAAGAATCATACACCATGTTTGTAGCATTTGACTGGAAAGAAAAATACAAAGCAATTTGGCTAAAGTCAATTTATTGAACCAGAAACAAATCAATATTTTAGAAGACTAGTAATAGCTGTATTTGAAAGCTTTTCAAATGCAGTATATAATTATATGCAAATATACCATAAAGAAGATCTATTATTAATGAAGTGTCTTATCAAATTAATCTTAAATGCTTTTTAAGTAAAGTAATAAAATATAATAAACCACTGCAAGGAATGCAGCTTTTTAAACATACAAAATAAATAATCTGGTTTTAGTAACAAATTTTGACAGAAATAAACCTTGAATGGATTTCTCCTCATCATGCAAAGAAAAGACTCTGAGCTTTACTGACACTGTAGCCTATCACCCCGTGAGAGGCTAATAACTAACCTAGTAACATAAGTCCGCAGTTAAGTATGTACACAGGAACTGTGTGTTTGCAATGTGTTGGTCGGATGTTGTCTGTTGCTTTTGGAAGTACGTTTTCAGATTCACATGCCACTACTCTGGCTTTCAAAGCTGGTTATAAAGAAAGTTTAATGACTATTTGCGACACACCTCTCAGACGTTTCAAAAAATGCTTCAGAAATAGAAGCATAGGCCTTAGGCCTGAAGTCAACCCTGAATAAATATATCTGTCTTTGAATGTTTGGTAGTTTGGACACATACTGTAATATGTTTAGCAATAAAATAAGTTTCAACATGATTGCTTCTGTTGTATATTTTCTGGCTTTTTGGATATATATTTTAATATTTTACATTCATTCATCTTCAATAACAGCTTCATCCTGTTTAGGGTCATGGTGGATTTGGAGCCTACCCTGGGAACACTGGATACAAGGCAGGAGTACATCCTCAACGGGATTCCAGCCCATCATATTTATACACTCATTAACACTTAGTGGCAATTTATATAATAGCACGTTTTTGGAATGGAAGAAAACCAGAGAACCCTGAGGAAACCCTTGAGGACATGGGGAGAATATACACAGAAACCCCATGCAGACAGTAACCCAAGCTTAGGATCAAACTGAAAACATTGGAGCTGTGGGGTAGCAACACTAACCACTGTGCCACTGTACCACCACTGTGTTTTAATATGTTTAGCATATTAAGCCATTATTTAAGACCTTAAATATTCATCATACAATACCAGTATAATTTGATAAATGCCACTCTAAACTTATAAGTTTTGGTCAGGTTTACCCTTAAATCATGGCAAGTTATGATCTACTCCGTATTTTAAAATATATATAGTTAGATTTTTTAACTGTGCCTCTCTGCATCGCCCTGGTCTATAGTAGTTTGTCTTGGAAAGGCACAGATCTGGGTGAAATCTGACAGATTAATCAAATCATGAAGCATTGTAAGATTCAATGGTGGCTGACTTGTTTTGAATTTGTTTACAAATTATCTATACCATTACTATGACATGAAATTTAAAATGGACTTTTTAACTCTTAACAGTATACAGATAGACGATTTACATTTTTGATTACAAATGCTCTACAAAACATCGATAATAATAATTATTATTTAAAAATCTAGATAATAATTTAGAGGCTTACCTATTACCATGTCATCGCGGGAATGCTGAATGCGTTTTTTTCTGCTCTGACATACTTTTTCATCCCAGTTAGAGTGAGTTCAGTCACTGGCCGCTTAAACACGGGCGCCTGTTTGTGCGGTGGCGGTGAAGAGATGAGGCGCGAGTCCGAATGAGCGCGCACTCTGAGGGGTGTTCAAGACATCTGCAGTGACACGGAGATCAGCGAGGAAACAGCGATGATCTCAGGGGCGTATCAACATCATCGACCAGCGAGAGGGAGAGCGAGGGAGCGGGCGAGCTAGAGAGAGAGAGAGAGAGAGAGAGAGAGAGAGAGAGAGAGAGAGAGAGAGCACATGGAAAAATCACATAGGTTTACATTCCAAATGCGCATTTCACACGTGATTGTGATTGTGTATTTCAAAATGTTATGTCCTGAAATTGCGCATATGAATTCAAGCATACTCATCATGTGAATAATAAATAAAACCACATGCCCTCCATATTAGAATGAATGAATTGTTAGAAAACCGCATGCGTAAAAATAAAAACAAATGTGTCACGAAATGTCAAAAAAAAAAAAAAAACGTGTAAAATTTACTTTTGAAACACATTTAATTATTCACATGAAATGATTGTGTAAATTTTGTAATTGACAGACAGCAATCGCTGAGACAAGCTCTAATTCAGCTAAATGGAAATTATTTTTGCCTCCTATAGGGTTTCCATGTAGGTCAGGTACCTGTAGCGTACTTCCAAGTACTTATTATTCACACTCCCTTGCTTTTTCCATGCTAAGTAATAAGCATGATCCCCCATTTTTCAAAATTTGGGCTCTCTAACTTGTTAGCCAGCACCAGCAAACTGATTCTGCTTCTATCTTCTTCCTTGTCTTCCTTTCTTCTTTTTTTGTCATCCTTCCAGTTCTTCCTTTTGGATTTATGCTGAGAAGCACTTGTTAAAACACAAAATGCAGAAGGCGCTCTGTAGGAGTTTGTCTTTTCTGGGCTCCAGTGGCTCCAGAGAGGTGGTCATGCACCTTATGTAGATACTTTATAAAGGGTTCATTAAGTGATTCTAAGTATATTATGGAATATATACTCAATTTCTGCTAATAGATACCCTCAGAATCCTTCATAGTGGACCTTTTTGTTTGTCTGTTTTACCCTATCATGTGAAACATCTATTTGGTATAACTGTGATGAAAAATGAAAAAGAGTGCAGATAAATGGATGGCTAATGTAAATAAAAAACTACATTACCACATGAGCTGCAGTCCTGATTGTCTCTATTGCTGAGTACAGGAGAAACTGGGCTTATGGATCTAAGGGAGATTTTGGACTGATGTGTTAGACAGCATTCACTACCAACAGGGAATATCTTTTGGAAGAATGGCATTCAAACTAAAGCTGTTCTGATAGCTTGTGATTTACTGTGACACTTCGTGTTGTTTTATTTATTTATTTATTTTAATACATATAGTGTGTCTAATTACTATAATATTTACCAAATGCTTCCATGGATTTAGTCTGTAGCAGAAAATTTAGCTCTAGGGCCATTCTTTTGTGTCTTTTCAGGCCAAAGAAGAACACTTTACTACTCAGTTATGTGGTTACAAAATGAGAGCTCAGTTAATTGGCTACATATTCCAATTATTAATTATAGGATTATTTATGTACTCCAGAGAAATGTTTGTTTGCCAGAAAGGTCTGGTGAACCAGAGAGGGGATCATTATGGCTATGGAGATCCATATCAGTCAAATCACCAAATGAAAAACCCGGGAATGGAAACAGAAAAAAGAGTGCACTTAGTGTCATAGTAGTCACACTCCACCTCCAGTCATCCTGCAGGCAGGGAAAAATCCATACCTGGCCTGCTGATGGTTAGATCTGCCTTTTATTTTATATTCAATGTTAGTTCAAGTAGCTTAATTAAAAAAACATTTTTGTGCAAGGATAAAATAGAATTATTTTAAAATATATGCTTTCCTTTTCAGTTTTCATTTGTTTATGTTTTCTCAGCTTAGAACATTGTTTCCCAGTCCAGTGTTCATTTTCACTGCCTTCAACGCACTAACACAATTTAAAACCCATGATTGCCTTGCTAACCTGCAGATTAATTTGATGTGTTGAAGCACAGAATATACCAGAACTGCATCTGTCATAATGTGCATAATATATTGTATACTATACACTGTGCTTTTTGTAAGTTAGTTATCTCAAGCTGAAAACATATTTTGCACTGGAAAATGACAAATTACTGGACAGTACCTCACAACATTAACCTGAAGCATAATTATAACTTCTTAGTTGTGTAAGAAATTAAAATCTGGGCCCTCACCCATATAGAAGAATGTTTTTAAGCTTGGAATGTCCCACTTTGTGATTATCCATACATTTTCACTGTTCTTCTTCTTTGCCACTTCAAAAGATGTCACCATGTTGTAGGATAAATACAATAGTCTCTATGACAATACCGCAGGAATTGTATGGCTAATCCCAATCAAATGATGCATCAGACTTATATATAACTTTCACACTTAATTCTTGACATTCATAATTAAATGTTTCCTGGTTTTATTGCTACTGAGTTTCTGTGTTAAAAGTACAAGTATGATACAGGCTTGAGTCTATTCTTTCAAGCCACTTAATTCTGCGTGCCAGATGGTACCTTTGCAGCATAAAGCTTCAGGTCATTCTTTGATTCTGCCCTGCGCTGCTACTAATTAGACAATTTGCCTGGAGTACGACCTATGAGCAGATCCCACAGAGCAGTGAGAGTCCAACAGACGGGAAGAAGCTATTGGAATCTTCTCTCTCTCTCTCTCTGAAAATGAGTCTTCATATAATGCCATCATGATATAACTGTTTCAAGAAGGTTTCTGAAGAATTCTATATAGATCCAATTTGTATCTCATGACACTTTGACATTTTTTCCCAATTAGAAATAGAATTTTGTCTTTCTCATTTCAGTCATTACTTTAAACACTATATTGATACTGTGTAATGAACACAGAGATGAACACATAGAGACAGACAGACAGACACACACACACACTCACACACACACACACACACACACACACACACACACACACACACCAGTTTGCTTTTGCTGTTTCAAGAAATGCTTTGCTCCCATTGAATACCATGGCAACAGAGCGGGTGTTTTAATAGAGCAGCCCACCCATGTGTGCCAAGTGCCTGTGAGACTCACTTACTCACTCTGGTCACTTACTAATTTCTTGGTTTAACTCTCTGGACTCTCTTGAAAGTTTTTGGATGATAGAAGCCCAAAAGCAAGAGCAAATGCTTCTTCTGTTTCGGTCTTTCTGTCTGAGAAAGACGCAACATGATGCACAATGCAACAAAATGAGTTTGCAATGCTTGTAAAAGTTCCATATGATTTACAAAAGCTGTAGCTCTATGCACACTGGGCTTGGGACTGCCTAGTAAATGCACTGTGTATGAAGTGCAAATTGGAGTTTAAAAGCCTACGTAAAATAATGGATATGGTCAATAATAGAGCTGTCACGAAAAGCCCAGGAATTGCAAGTTCAGAAAAGAAGATAATGTGGAACTGAACTGATAATGAATTGGAACATCAACTACGGGCCAGAACAACAAATTTTTGTCTACATTTACATTCATGAAATACATTAATTACATTTGTACCATTCTTTTTTTTCAATGTAATGGATAATGAGGATTTAAGAATCAATAGAAAAATATATATTTTTAAATTGTTCGAAAATATAGTTCCATTGGTGTTACCAATGCACTTACAGTGTATGCACTGTTAATGTCTTGGAGCATACTGATTAGAAGTGTGTGTGAAAAGGTTGGTTTGAGTAGTGACTCAAAAAGTATGAATGGTAAATTGATGCAGTCTCTCTGTTTTTAATAAAATAATCTGTGTTATGGCACTTACTGCAATAACCTCTGTCTGACACTGGTGGTACACTTTTTTTTTAAACTTGCTTAAATATATTTATATTACCAATTTTTTACTTTTTAGCAAGACAGCATTTCTTCTTGTGTATCAGCCATTTTGGAATAATCCTCCATTTTTAATTAAAAGTTCTGGAAAACCAGTTATTTTGGTTTTATAAATTTTATTGACCTCAATTGTTATACTGTGATTGGTTGTTGATGTTACATTTATCACTGGAGTAACAATTTTTTTTCCCCTGTCTTTTATATTTAATATGACATTTCTGAAATGTATGAAAGTAAAGCACAGTAGATCCGATTTTGCAGGGTTTTTGATTTCCTCATTTTAAAGAAAAAGTGAGACATAATGTGTCTTCACAACCAGAAGACTATGAAAGTGAACTTCCCTGTTTTCAGCTTTTCCCCCCAACAATTTCAGCATTGAGCATTGACAAGCAAAAGAAGGCAGAGGTCTCAGACGTGCTTTTTTTTGTTCTTGTTAATTTTCTGTTTCTGATTTTAAATGGTTTGAAACCATTAAAAGCTTAACGTTTTGCAATATTGGGTTTGCCTCATTGTTTTTGCCCAGGAGTGTAGTAAGTGAAAGTCCTTGATTGTTGTTTATTATGCTGTGTGCACATTAAGTCATGACACAGCAGCATATACATAAGAGATGGAGATGCCATGTGCATGATGCTTATATTACGTATTTAGGCACATATGGGAGTTTATTACAAAACACAGGAATTTCAAGCAAAATGCATGTCCTAATTCCACCTAAAAAAACAGGTACACACAACTTAGTACATATGACCATAAACAATGATGACCATGACAAAGAAAAAAAATTAAAATTATTTTAGATTGAAGATATTTGCAGGTTTACTTCATTTTTAGATGGCTGCAGCTAGAAATATGGTGCCACTGATATGTCGTTTTTTTTTAATGTAGTGTGCTCTCTATCCTTAGTAAAATCAAGTCCATTTTGTGGAATATAAATGGGGTATTGCAGTTGTGCTACGCTGACTTATATATGTACTGTGATTTTTCAAGACTTTTCCATTTTCACAGCTAGATGACCTATATTTGACAGAAAAGCAGTGATATATATTATTTGAATAGTTAGTATCAGAAGTAGTGTACCAGTGTATTTTTCTGTTAGCTCTCTGTGTAATTTAAAATGGACTGTGTGAATGCCAACATGAACTCATCTGTGGGCTATTTAACCTTTCAGATTCTCCAAAGATGTGCATAGAAGCTATATTCATATTTCCAAATAAAAACAAAACATGCATACCTAAATGGAACAACATTTTTCTAAAGACTACACTTGCAGTGTCTCTGCTGTATCATATGTATCTGTGTATTTATTTTTATTAAGATTAAGACTATATTAAGACTATTGACAGGTGAATAACAGTTTTTTTTTGCCAAAGTGTAACTGCCATTTAAGTTTTTTTTATCTTGCACACACAAGGGTTGCATTACTTGTGTGTAATTACTGCACAATGATTAATAATGCACTGTGATACTTCATATCCATATGTTCAAACCATTTCAATTCAATTTTATTTGTATAGTGCCTTCAACAACAGACATTGTCAAAGCAGCTTCACAGAAGTATATAGATTCTGAAACTTATGAATCTATAAATTTATCCATCCATCCATCCATCCATCCATCCATATACATGTGAATATATGTATAATCTATACGTGCTTGAATGTTTGTGAACCTTTTAAAATTTTCTATATTTCTGCATAAATATGACCTAAAACATCATCAGATTTTCACACAAGTCTTAAAAGTAGATAAAGAGAAC
>JAQQZR010000008.1:13638475-13665975 GCA_030068235.1 Notoglanidium macrostoma | reverse complement strand
CACAAACTTCTGAAAATATGTGTGAGCTAACAGTTGCCCACCACTGGCTTGTGTCTCTTTGATTCATGCAGTAGAGAAGAAAACAATAAAATAATTAAAAAAAAAACATTAAAATGAGATGAAAATGCCAGAATTGGTCGATGGTGAAAGTGAAATATTTTCCCCCTCATCTAATTATATATTCTGGTAATTATATAGTGCATCCAGAATCAGGATGAAAGACAGTAATACACTCTGGATGGGACACAAGTATAACGCACACACATTCACACTCTCATTCCCTCTTAGAGGTAATTTAAAGTAGCTGCTACACCTATTGTTTTTCTTTCTAGGAAGTGGGAGAAAACAAACTCCGTACAGCCAGTAAGCTCATCTTGGAACAGGGACCGTGGAAGTGTCTGTTGTGTAAGGTTGATAATTATAATATCTAGCTAGAACTAGAGCAACTACTTCCTAATGAAGGAACTGATGCATAATAGGGACTGCTTTAGCTGAATGATAGTTTCATCCATCGAAACTGCAAAGCACATCACAGAAGGAGCAGAAAGGCTATAGTAATTCCTTAATGGAAATGCAAACTTATAAAATGATCTGGAGTTTCATTTAAGGAGGAATTAAATCTTTAGAAATAATTGTGTTTTTAAAAACTGGAGAGAACATGCAGTATTGGGAAACCTGGTGTCACTAGTTGAAAATTTCTGGGCGGTTCTTAGTTTGTTTGTTTGTTTCTCATTGTTTTTTGTAGGTGAGCTAGGTGATTCAATGCTAAATGTTGATTTGTCAAGATTAGAGAGAATTAGTCAAATACTCAGAATGGTGACCTCTAGCCACAAATTCCAGTAGTAGAATGAGCTGAAACTCATTCCGAAATTCATTCCGAAACTCTTAGACAGTTGCACCACTTATGAGCCTGTAATAAACTTTGAAAATGACATTTGGACCTTAGCTGTTACCTCTCTTTAGCCATGTTATTCTAACAAACTGCTCTTGATCTGTCAGTATTATATTTAACATAGCTTTGTGTCAAAAATCCATTTAGCTACATATTTAATGTTAATCAGTGTGACGTCTGTGGCTACGGCATCTCGCCATCTGCTAGGGGCAAGCACTCCTCCCCGAAGGGGTTAACCCCATGGGAACGGGGAAAACCCCATGACACATTGGCCCCACGTAACGAGAAGGGCGGGGTTGGCTAACCCAGCATGGCTTGAGGGGAATCACCGTCCATGCTCCAGTCAGCGGCAGCGGGACTTAAAAGTAGCATGTGATAGAAGGAAAAAGGGAAGAGTAAAGTATGAGGCGGATTCCTTAACCCCTGTTTTCTCTCTGTCTGTCTCTCTCCCAAAAATTTCATAGACTCCCCGTGAGGTGACTGAAAGACTGATTGGGCTCACAGATTCCCCGACGCCACTCGGACACGCCTAACAGGATTTCCAGCCCACGGATCTAATTCCTTCTTTGTGCACCAGTAGAACTGAGTATTCCCCTAAGTGACTCTTAGTGGAAGGTCGGGTTTTTTCGTTCAAACGGGAATGTTTTTCCTTGTTTTTGTGTGGACCTTGTTTTTTTCCGTGGGACAAAGTAAAATAAAATGGATAGAATAGATAGAATAGAACTCTTACCCTGCGCAACCTGGCTCTGTTTGTGTCTGTCGCCTGTGTTGTGCTTGCTTACAGTGGTGGAGAATGCAGGCAGGCGAAGACCAACCCCAGACAGCGGCCCTCGCCATCGACCCCGTGGTGCGGCATCAGCTGGAGGCCAGTGTGGAATAAGGGCGTGTGAACAACGAGATTGTCCAAGGCTTACAAGTGATGACTCAGGAACTGGCCACACTGCGGATGTCACCCTCGGATGAAGAGGTTTACCTGGCCACGTTTTAGCAGACGGTGGCGCAATAGGGGTGGCCTCGGGAAGCGTGGCCACGGCTCCTGCTACCACTCCTCACCGAAGAAGTCCAGCAAGCGGGCCATGCCTTAGCCCCTGAAGAAGTGGCTGATTATCTGACCCTGAAAGCAGAGATACTCGCTCAGTGTGGCCTATCCGTGAGTCAAGCAGCGGCCGCCTTTCATCGCTGGGCCTACCAGCGCAATCGGGAGCCACGGGCCCAGGTAGACGAGCTGCTTAGTATCACCCAGCGCTGGCTACAGCCAGACAGGAGCTAGATGAGGCATTGGGGTGGCCTTGTTTATGATGGAGATGTCCCGCCTCTGGCCGTTTTGGCCGAACTCTCGGCCAGGAGCGCCATGGCCAGCACCCTCGGGCAGGGACATCCTCATGCCTACCAAACCGGACCGCGACTCCATGAACCTTGATGGCAGCGTGCACCATCCACGAGGAGCAGCCCGTCACAGCCCTCTTGGATACTGGCAGCAGCATCACCTTGGTGCGGCCAACGGTGCTGCCGGCCGCCTCCTGTCCTGAAAGCCGGTTACTCATCACCTGTGTACACGGAGATGTACGGAATGTGCCGGCCACTGAAGTCCGCCTGGGGCATCGGAGAGGTGAGTGGGCAGTGACTGCCGGGCTAATCCCTTCTCTCCCTGTGCCACTTGTTGTAGGTCAGGACTGGCCAACACTCCAGGAAGCTCACTGTGAGAGTGCCGTGAAGAAGACAACTCGACACCGGAGGGGCCGCTCCAACCGCCAGATCCCCGTGCGACTGCGTCTGAAGCCGGCCCAGAAGGTGAACTCCCCTTTTGCTCTAATCCTCTTTTGTGCGTAAGCCAACAGACGAGACGTGAGGGGAACTTTGGCCGGGAGCAGAAGGAGAACAAGTGGCTGAAACGCTGCTGGGCCCAGATGCTGCGAGTCAAGGAGGAGGAAAACCCCGCTGGCCAACAGCTGCCGGCCGCCTACTTCTTTACACGGGGAGGCCTGCTGTATTATCACTGCCAGCAGAGAGGGGAACCCTGTGACCTCCTCATCACGCCACAAAGAAAATTCCACACCATTATGCACCTGGCCCACGCCCACCCGCTGGGAGGCCATTTGGGACTGAAGAACACGCTAGAAAAAATCCGAGATCGGTTCCACTGGCCAGGGATGGTAGCGGAGATTCAGTGGTTTTGCAGGTCTGCCCGGAGTGCTAGAAAACTTCCCCGTATAAACTGGCACCCGCTCCCCTCATCCCGCTCCCTATCATCAGAGTCCCTTTTGAGCGGGTGGGAATGGATCTTGTTGGGACATTGCCAAAGTCCGCCCATGGCCACGTATATATTTTGGTCCTAATGGATTACGCTACCCGATATCCCGAAGCTGTCCCGCTACGAAAAGCCACATGTCAAAATATAGCTCGTGAGCTCGTCATGCTATTCAGTTGAGTGGGAATCCCAAAAGACATTTTGACTGATCAGGGCACACCGTTTGTTTCCCGGCTCATGTGCATCCTCTGCCAGCTGATACAAGTACTCCACCTCCACACCTCAGTTTACCATCCACAGACCAATGGCCAGGTTGAGAGATTTAATTAGAACCCTTAAAAGCATGCTTTGCCGGGTCATCGAGGACGAGGAGCGGAACTGGGATCTCCCATAAGTGTTCTTTTCCATCCGCGAAACACCACAGGCCTAGACAGGGTTTACCCCGTTCAAGTTGCTGTTCGGATGGCGGCCCCGGGGACTGCTGGACATCGCCAAAGAAGCTTGGGAAGCCCAGCCCTCTCCGTTCCACTCTGTAATCGAGCATGTAGGGGAGATGCAGGAGCGTATAGTGAAGGTGGGGCCCGTTGTCCGCGAACATATGGCAGTGGCCCAGCACAAGCAGCAACGGACTTATAACGTCCGAGCCCAAACCCGTGAGTTCCTGGTGGCAGCAAAGTGCTGCTCCTGGTCCTCAACACCACGTGTAAATTCCTCGCTCGCTGTCAGGGCCTGTACAAGGTGGTCGAGCAAGCAGGACCAGTTAACTACCACCTGCAGCAGCCGGGTAATCATGCTGAAACCCAAGTGTATCATGTGAATTTATTGAAATGATGGACAGAACCCAAGCTCCCGCATGCCTCTCTGTTTTCTGTTGCAGGACATCCCGAGCCAGCCGGAAAAGGACCGGAGCTTACCCCATTGCAACACCAGGACCTGGAGGAATTAACAGCACAGTGTCCGGATGTGTTCTTCTCCGAGCCCAGGTGGACCAAATCTGCACAGCATGGCATTAAAACATGACATTAAAACCCCCCCGGAATAGTTATTCAGCAGCAGCCCTTTCGAGTGTCGGAGTGCCCAAGCCCAACAGAAGCCTCGGTCTGTGCAGCGATTTCAGGAAGCTCAACGAGGTCTCCGAATTCGATGGATACCCAATGCTGCGAGTGGATGATCTGGCAGAAAGACTTGGGAGAGCTCGCTTCATATCCACCTTAGATCTAACCAAAGGATACTGACAGTTGCCCCTCACCCCATCCGCCCATCCCAAGACTGCGTTCAGCACACCAGCTGGGCACTGTCAGTACCGAGTTCTCCCCTTCGGGCTGCACGAAGCTCCGGCAACATTCCAATGCCTCATGGATGTTTTGCTATGCCAACACCAGAGCTTCACCGCAGCCTATCTGGACGATGTCGTCATCCACTCCGGCTCCTGGGAAGACCACATATTTCACCTTCGGCAGGTCCTCGAAGAGCTACGGCGGGCTGGGCTCATGGCAAACTCAAAAAAAATGCCACCTGGGACTCACGGAAGCTCAGTACCTGGGTTACAGCATCGGGCGGGGATTGTTGAAACCACAAGAAAAAAAAATCGAGGCAGTGCCTCGCATGAAGAAACAGGTATGAGCTTTCTTAGGGCTGGATGGGTATTATTGGCGATTTGTCCCTGACTTTGCCTCTATAGCTGCCCCCTTTCAGATCTGACCAGGAAGGGTGAACCGGAAACCATGTGCTGGACGCCAGCAGCAGAACGAGCAGTTCCTAGCACTGAAAGCTCTAGATAGAAACCAGCTCGCCGGTCCTCTGAAACCCGGACATTGATCGGCCCTTCCTGGTCCAAACTGATGCCTCCGAGACAGGACTCAGCGCGGTCCTCACCCAGGAATTCAACAAGGAAGAGCATCCCATTCTGTATAACAGCAGAAAGTTAAACCCCACCGAGCGACGGTATGCAGCCATCAAGAGGGAAGCCCTCGCCATCAAGTGGGCCATCGATGAACTACAATACTATCTGACCAGTCGACAATTCACACTGATCACAGATCACGCACCCCTACAGTGGTTAGCAAATAACAAGGACAAAAATAGCAAGATAACCTGCTGGTTTCTATCGTTACAGGGCTTCTCCTTTTGCGTGCTGCACCGGCCCGGGGCGAAACATGGGAATGCCGACGCTCTTTCCCGTCGCTACGCCGACGGTTCGGAACTCAGGGAGCCACTGTGACGTCTGTGGCTACGCCACCTCGCCATCCGCTAGGGGCAAGTGCTCCTCTCCACCGCGGCTTCCCCATGGGAACAGGGAAAACCCCATGATGCGTTGGCCCCGCGTAACGAGAAGGGCGGGGTTGACTTACCTGGAACGGCTGGAGGGGAATCACCGGCCACACTCCAGTCAGCGGCAGCGGGACATAAAAGAGAGCATGCGACAAAAGGAAAAAGGGAAGAGTAAGGTATGAGGCGGATCACTTAACCCCTGTTTTCTCTTTGTGTCTCCCTAAAATTTCATAGACTCCCCGTGAGGTGACTGAAGGACTGATTGTGCGGAAACTCCGCTCGGACAAGCCTACCAGGATTTCCAGCCCACGGATCTAATTCCTTCTTTGTGCACCAGTGGAACTGAGTATTCCTCCAAGCGACTCTTAGTGGAAGGTCGGGTTTTTTTGTTCAGAGGGGATTGTTTTTCCTTGTTTTTGTGTAGACCTTGTTTTTTTCCGTGGGACAAAGTAAAATAAAACGGTGTGTGAACTCTTACCCTGCGCTTCCTGGCTCTGTCTGTGTCTGTCGCTTGTGTTGCTCGCTTACATCAGATATAATGTACAACTGTATTGAAATTAGCAGTACTGTTTAGGGAAAGGGCTGTGTTGTCTCATACTTGATTGTTTTCTTTGCATAAAACAAAGACATACTGAGGTGGTATTTACGAGCTTTCGTTGTTAATGAGGTTTATCAGTAAGAGTCAGCCTATTTAATTCCACAGTGAAATTACAGTGTCCAGAATTACAGGCCAGCATGATGGGTGCAGTGAGTCTTATTATTCAGGATTCATCAACATGGACAGAATCCATTCTGGGGAAGCACCTAGCCTTGTTTTTACAGCACCAGTCATGGATGTCTAGGATATTTGATGTTTGCAATGATCTAATTGTTGTCTAGCTACACTGCCAATTGTGATTTTGAAGAAAAAAAAGTAAATTCTCACATAAAGTCATCACTGTTTACTTTAAATTTCTTTTGATTTTGTCTATAATTATGTATTATTATTGTCTAGGTAATAGGTTAGCTAAAACTAATGTAACTGAGCTTACTAGGCACAGCAGGAAATTGCAAGAATTCATGAAATACAGAACACTCTTATTAGTTGAGAAGGTGAATAACATTGTATCAGTAAGATGACATTTCACTTTGAAACATTTACAAAGAGCTCACATACAGTGGCTGACCCATACCATGAAGCATTCCAAAGACCTGGTTCAGGTATGCTAGAAGCTGAGACAGAGGAAAAATGTGGACTGTCTGTGGACTATAACATTCATTGTAAGTCAACATACAGATCAACATTTTAAGGTCATTGAATTTTGACTTATATTGCCAGTCAGTATGGTCCAAACAGATCCATTGGCTCAACTTAATATTTTTATACTTTTAATTAACATTTTGACAAGGAAACAAAAAAACACTTTTGACAAAATATATCAAATGACCTCATAAAAAGAACTAGGTACAAATTTTCTTACAGAATGTCTATTGTAATATTTGGATCGATTAAGCATGGACATACGTGTTATAATACAACCCGCCCATTAGATGTCTTGCACATCTTTTATTCTAAGATTGGGTGCTGTCTGTGTTTTCAAGGTGGTGGAAGTGTTGACCGGTCCCGTTTACTGATCGTTCTCTTAGCAGGCAAAAAGTGCTGTGTCTGAATCTACTGTGCTTCACCCCAACATTTTCAGAGCTGAATTATTTACAAACAGTGACAATGTCTATCCATTCTCTCATGTTGTACATGGAAGGAACAAAAAAACTCTAATGGACCTACAAACATTACATTGAGTGGTAATGGGATCAAATAAATTAGCATTTGTTTGGGAAGAATAACCAGGACTGTTGGTTCTGGATGGACTTCCTTGGAAGGACATTGGACACAAATTAAGACATTTGGACTCAATCAATCAATGAACAATTATTCAAGACAGACAGTAAACAAAGTCAACATTTATTGGGATTTCACCATTGTAAATTCTAAGAGAGAACACCAAAAGAAGTATACCATGTTGTAATTGTGTGCAAGGCTCAAATTAACAAACCTATTTAATCAACACTTATTGTGTTGATAACATTCATTTAAAACATGCAAAATTGTCCATGGTTTTTCTCAGGAATTGGTGTGAAATCAACATTTAGTACTAGGCTTTGGACTGGCCTATTGGAACAAGTGTTTTTAAGGTTTCTGCCTTTGGCTTTGGTGTCTTTGACTGGTAGAGAGAAAATTGGGCCATCTTTGGTGTATTCTCAGTTGCAAGCTTGTGCACAGAAACAGAGTCCTATCTTACAGTACCAGAGCGGTAGCATGAAAAGCACCTTGTTTTATAACATAGGACAATGGGCTCTATTCAGACTTGCTGTCCTAACTGGTGTGCATTGCTTAGCATGGTCATTGGCTGCATGGACAATAAGCATTGTTCTTGGTGATCTGCAGTTTCAATAAGAGGCAGACTGTTATTCACATTAAGATCAAGTCTGTTTGTCTCAGCAGAAACAAGCCCCTTGAAGTAAAATGGCTGGAATAAACCGTTCCTTTATTCTATTAGGTCAGTTACTTTATACATTCAATCAAACAACTCCATTGTTTCAGTATTTGGTCTGAGCATAAGGAACAGTATGTGACACATTGACTTGATACAATCAGATTATGCTGGTTGAATGGCTTTTCCAGATCTGTGAGAGAGTGCCCAAACAATTGGTAACTTGTAAATGAAACAAGTATAATATTCATTGAGAACAGATTCATACTGGTGAAATCTAGAGGAACTGCAAATCCAGTTATTGGCATTCACTGTGATTTGCTGCCTAGAGCATGTGTACCATGTAAGTGAATGCAGTGAATCAACATGAATAACTTCGCCCGGACACTATTTCTATTTCAATATTTGCAAAGATTGTGCTTACTGAGAACCATTGTAAGCAGTTTTAATTCATTAATTTGTCATCAGGGGATGCACAGCTTATCTTTGGTGCAAAACAAGAATACACCCTGCACAAGACACCAGTCAATGACAGGTCATCACACACAACACATGATCATTCACATTGCGAGTTAATTTACAGAAGTGGTCACCAACCTTGTTTCTATAATACTTTGCAAAAGTATTGAGTCATATTTTGCTTCCAAAGAGCCAGACATTCTTAATATTTTTTTTAAATGTAGTTTTGATGAATAGTTCTCCAGGCTTTCTACATACCTTGATGATGTATTACCATCATGAATTGGCCTCCCCAAAGCACAGATCTCAACATTATTGAAGCACTATGGGATCACACTACGTGGGATCATCTTGACAGAGAACAAAACAAAAGGCAGCCAACGTCCAAAGAAGAGCTTTGGAATGTCCTTCAAGAAGCCTAGAGAACTGGTCCTTAAACTGCTTAAAGAAATTACAAGAAAGCTTGCCTTGCGCCTTCAGGCTGTCTTGAAGAATAACAGTGGTCATACCAAACATTGACTTTACAGCTCGTTAGAATTATACAAACTCTCATTGTGTTATATACTTTATTTACATGTGCGTTTGCACATGTTGCAATAAATCATTGTACCTATTATCTCATTTTCCTACCAAAATATAAAGAAATGACGGGTGAGGGGTGGCTCAAAACCTTTGCACAGTACTGTACCTTCCTGCAGGTTTTATCTCCAACCAAAATCCAACACACCAGAGGTCAGGGTACAGGCAGATAATTACAGGCATATATAAAGCCACAGAAAAAAAATCTGAGAAAACACAAAAGCACACAAACCAATTAAGGTCTAAACATAGAAGAGGCGCATACATTTGGGAAGCAAACCAATGTCATGACAGGGGCGGAGACATAGCAAAATCAACACAAAGGCATGTGGGAAAACATAAACAGGTATACATTTAAAATAACAATGTGGCCATGCTGGGAACTGTACTGGACATCGAGAAGGGGAATTTGCCTCATTGTTCTTTACTAAATCAATTAATCTAATTTTTACCAAATTACTGTGGGATGAGAAGAATAAAACATGATGTGGTGGTAACAGTAACTCTGCTTATCATCAGGCTGCATCACATCACCCTGTCATTGATTATTATGTCATGTTTTCTTCCTTGCATTTATTATGAAAAATTTGTCCAATAAATGTTCTCAAGAACACCTCAAATATTTCAGTGTGCTGGAGCTGACTTTCTCTGACATATGGCTTGGTGTCTGTATGTCAAAGTGTGTGGTTATGGGAGTTGGATAGTGTTTCAATTTCATCACCTCTTCACAGTCAATGCAGGAATGAAAGCTACGTTGTGGGCAGCCACAGCACTGGCCGCAGGTTTCATATGAACATTCGCCTCATTCCATGCTTGAGTCATGAGAGGAGAGTTAGAAGCAGTTCCGTGAGATGCAGGATTTTTCCATTTGGAGAATTAAGATTCCTTTTCCCACAAGCAAACGTCTGAGCATTATTCTGTTTTTCTTTGATGTCTTGGACTTGTGTTCTTGTGCTGTCATCAGAAGTGTGCCTTGTGGTTTGTGTGGTATGAAATTCACTGGCTCTCTTCCTCATTCCTTTATTACAAATACAGAAGTCATATGTGATCACAAGTGAAATTGATTGTGGCTACTCTGGGATAGATACAGGTTTTTATGTGCTGTTTCTCTAGTTATTGCAAAGTAAAACTGTCATATTTGGTACTATAACATTAATCTTTATGGACAATTTTGGATCCATGAACACTGTTTGTTCTAGCTTTTGGTGAAACTACATTTTGTTGCTTTACTTGCTTTGTGGTGTTGCATTATTGGTCTAAAATCTGAATGGCTAATTTGAAGTTTGAATGAATGAATGTCAGCTGAGGATTTGTAAAACGGGGAAAAAAACAAGAAGTGAGGTAGTCTTAGAGAATCAGGAAATATTTTTGAATTTCTGAAAATAGAAGTGTATATGAATTTAGAAATTTAACAAACAACTTGAAAGTATTATTTTATAAATCCTCAGTACAGAAGACAGAGGACGAATAATGAGAGAGAATGTGTCTGGTTGGGATGAAGACCAGATCCTTTTACCTGCGGCTACTGACCCAGACCTGTTATTATAGAAGAAGAATGTGTAAGTGTATAGACACAAATCAATACAGTGGAGTGAGTTTGCTATTACATGCACTGAATCTGTTTGATAACCTAAATGCTTTAAGGAATCATTTTGTGAACGAACAGAAAGAAATGACATATTGTGAAATAGTGAGATAGAGCAGAAGGAAGTTCTTTCACATTGATGCCTTGTTTTCCAGTTTTTGCTCTTATGTATATAATTAAAAATGGTTATATCTTTTTTTTAATTTCTCATGTTTTTATTTTAAATAGATAATGAAACTTACAAGGTAATGGTCCTAGATCAGCAATACATGTAACGGCTAAGCAAGAACTTAGGTAAAGCACGGAGCAGGTGCTGAGTCAGAGCAAGAAGAATGTGTGAAGAATAGGGAGCATGCGATAGCGTGAGTGTGAGTGAGAGTGTGAGTGTGTGTGTGTGTGTGGGGGGGGTGTATAAACCAGAGTGAGTAAGCCAGAGAGGGTGGGGGTGGAGACTCTCCGAGGATTGCGTGCGGACATCAAATGTTTACCTGTAACAAAAAAAAAGAGGAGAAGGTGAGGCCGGGAAGGAAAGCAGGGAGAAAAAACGGCTGTGGTTTACAGGAGTAGGCGGGGACCCAAAGCCAAAAGCATGAGCTTCGCACGCAACTTAACAATACAACCTTTATGAACGCTGTATTGCATTAGCAGCTGAGCACACACGCTCACATTGTCAGTGGAATTTGAATAGCAGAATTTGCTTATCTCAAGCAGTAGGTCACATTGTGAAACTAGTTCATTTTTAAAATGCCTACACATAGAAATACTCTTGTAAATAACAAAAATAAACCTTATAATTTAATGCATGTCAAAGATTTCCCTCCTACATTAATACGAATTCTTATTATTTGTTGGTAGTGCATGAACATTTATATGTTAAAAGGCAAAAAATAAATAAATAAATAAATAATAATAATAAAAAAAACATGGAACTTAGAGATCACCAAAATATGCTATATTAAAATATGTTACCTTAGTGCTGTCTTGTGCTTTGTATAGTTTAGTGTTTACATACCAGGTATGCATCTTTTGTTATTAGCCAAGGAGCTCTGAGCAGCTACAGTCAGTGCTATTGCTAAAAATAAAATAAAATGAAATAAAAAGTTTTAATAAATAAATGATTAAAGTTAGGTGTCTAATTTTCTTTACCATTATTTAAATTTATTAGCATTATTTAAATATATAACTGGGAAATATATGTTAAATTAGTTAATTAATAAAAAAAAAAGATTAATCAATTTTAAATATAGTTCTACATATATTTCAATAAAATATAACCCTAGAGCTCATCTGCAGTGATTCAGCAGTAAACTGCTTCATTTCTTTCCAAAAATGCATTTTTTCATATTGCTGGTCATTAGTTTATAAGCCTCGTCCTGGACCATAATTAACCGTGTAAGTTACTCCAATGAAAAACGGGCCTTAGTCACTTTCTGTGATTAGAATCAAATTTTAAAATCAAATTATAATGATAAAAGTAAAATAATTAAATAAATAAACAATAAAATTATGACAAAAATCAAAGGTCATAAACCCTTGCTTTGTGTGTGATGAGGCAAACTGACTGTATCCTTGTGTATTAAGAACAGATTCTGTCTGTGACCTGAGGTGTTTATGGCCAATTTGTGGGCTTCTGATATGATGGTGGGTGTGTGTAAATGAAATGTGAGTGCTTCAGTTTGTATGTACAAGTCTTTACGTGTGTGTGTATGTGTGGAAGGTGCTGATACACTCGCACGCGTCCCTGGCTCTCCACCTCTCTGGAGTGCTGGCAGTAAGAGAGCAGGCACAATGAGCCGCATTGTTCTGGTGGCAGGCCCCTGCGTGCTCACACTCCCTCCTCTACATGCACTTGCAGACAGGTGTATTCCTCCTTGTCACGCATAGCCACTGTGCCAACACCCTGTATTAAACCTTGCTGTGCAAGACACTGATGTAGGATCAGCTCTCTTAAAGTTATCTTTATTTTTGAAAAGACTGAAGATAACAGCTGATCCTAAATCATCTGCTGTTTGTCATTAAACTATATATGCTGTATATTGTGGGTTAGCCTTAACCATAGTGCTATAGGAATTATTTGATTTGCTAGAAGGAAATTACTCAATTTTATGAGTTTATCCAGACAATTAGAAATAAGGCGTAAATGGACTAGTGGTTCAATGTGGAGGAAACTATGAAGGTTAAACTGTATAGTCCAAGTGTTTCAAATGCAGTTGGCAAAGTCATATGTACTAGGCAGTAGTCATTAATTATTCAGCTTTGACTGCTTTGAGCAGTCAATGATGACAAAACATCAAGTCAATGAGGACAAAACCCACTAATGTTTCACATGAAACAGCAACAAGAATACACAAGCAGCCATCGTTTTCCATTTTAATTGAATTCTGTTTGTTTTCACCCTGGCCTTTGTGCCCTTCCAGCTTTGGACCATGGTGGTTTTAAATGTGGTATTTCCCACAGCAAGTTCCAGAATCTTCAAGGAAATAGACATGCTGGCCCAGTGCTGCCCTTTCACTTGGCGAGCCAACATGGCAATTCAATTCCAAGTTTCCAGGCTGCTGTAAATGAAACAATTGCCAGATGAATAGCAAACAGCAAAAAGCCAGCAAAAAGAAGGGAGGAAAACTGAACAGGTGTCTATGTGTTCAACATATATATCTACTTTGGTGTTCTTACATAGGAAGTCAAGACCACATTTCTGCTTTTTTGGCACTTATATACATTGGATCCCATAAACACCCAAGTGCTTGGATAGTAATTGCTGGAATCTAATCCTCCACTCTTGCTAAACCCATCATTGAGGCTGGATCTTGAGACCACATGTGGAAACATTTGTGTTCAGCTTGCTGAATGGACCCCTGTGTTATAGATAACTTTCAACATGGGGACATCTCTCTGTCTGAAGCTGTAATGAGTCTTTATAGAACCATGATCACTCTAAAGACCTTTTTCTGCTCTAATATAAGTAGGGTTATTTGCCTTAAGGACCCCACCTCTGATCCAGCTGTTTTTAAAATTCTCACATAGATCTGTGTCATAATCACATTCTTCTGCTCAAGCTTCTAAACAATTTAGGGCTTGGTTTTTGACCAATTTTCATTTTCTCCAAATCAACTTGATTTAGTTTTCCTTTATTAAGATTACTGCTGATGTAAATGTGAATCTGATAAATATTATGCCATTTCTACTTTGCTGACAATTATTCCTACCTATAAGTTATATGCCCACCTATAAGACATAAATAAAGTTAGTTCTGTTCAGTCCAATTGTGACTGAGGTTAGGTTTTTTGAGAGATAGAATAACACTGTTAGAGAAATGAAGCAGTGCATACAGCTTTGACTGTTTACTGCTTTTAAAACACATTAGTATGGTTTAATGGTCATTCAGATTGCATACAGTTGGTGTATTATCTGTGCAAACAAACTTTTAGAAGAATACAGGATAGTAAAAAAAAGTCTGAAAAAATTAATCAAAATAAGATTCAAAAAATTATTTTGTAAACTGTCATCCAGTTCAGTCTGTATTAATCAGTATAATAATCTTAGAATTCTTACGTAAAATAATCACTTAAGGGACACCAAACATGCAAGACAAGAAGGAAAAAAATCCTTCATAGCAGTACAGTGCCTGAGGAATGCAAGCCAGGAATGCTGTTGAGTTACCATAAAGGGGTTTAGATGGCTGAAAACAATGTCTTTGTGTTTTCACCCAGGGCTCTAGTCACGCAACTCTATGCACGGAAATCTCCAACAACTTTTCAACCTGGATTCACAGGCAAGCAATCAAGTACCTGCAATTGACAGAATCGCGTGCAATTCAGGTACCCCTGGATTGTACTGGAAAAGTGCCAGGAAAGGTGGTTTCAAAAAGAAGTAGTGGATCTAGGAATGGAATAACTTCCAGATTCACTAGAATAGCAAAAGGAAACACTTCCAACACAATAACATAAAACATTTCTATAGCCTATAAATATGTGATTGATTTCTTTAAAACAGACCAAGTTCCAGTATTTTGTGGTTTGTAAACAATTTACACAGTAGTCTTATTAACCCCTGCTGAATATTTTGCATCTTTCACATTTTTATACTACACCCTTGAGAAACCCAGTGACTTGCTGTTGTGTACCTATAATGGCATTCATTCCAAAGGCATCTGCTCAGCGAAGTGAATTTCCCAAGAAATCCTGACTTCATTAAATACCGTTTTACTCATTTCCTGTTTGGAATCAGTTTGAAAACACTTACACTTAAGATCCAACAAAGAACCAGACTCAATTCAAATGGCCCATAAGTCCACAAGTACATCTGTATATGGAATAAATTATCTTGGTGGAAAGACTCTGGATACTGGAATTTGAAGAAGTAATTGGAAGAAGTAAATTATGCCTTGATTTATATAGCTAGTAAATTCAAGGAGAAAAAAAACTGAAGTAACACCAACAGCAATTTAGCAGTTATGGGGTGGGGCTTACTTGTTCAACTTAGCATCTTGGTTAAAAACATTTAAAGTCATATCAATGTTTGTTTTTAACTATGTTTAAAACATATACTAACATATACTAATATTATGTTAGAATAAAAAATATTGCAGCAGGACTGGCATCCGATCATTTGGGAAAGGATTTTTAGGGCGCCTTCATATCCTTTTGTCTAAATTATATAGATATACGCAATTTAGATTGATTTTGAAGCATAGGCACTCACTAACTGAGCACTTAAAAATACAATCCTGGCCTCCTGTGTGAAAGACCAATAGCAAGACAACCATACTGAAATGTCATTTTTTAGACTTCCAAGGTTCTGAGAGTCAGGTACATTGGTCCAAACAATGATTTTTTTGAGATTCTGAAAGTGTGTGATGTTTTATTCTGGGCATAACTTTAATGTGGGAATTTGATGTCTGAAACTGAAGTCTGAAGTCAGTGAAATCTGTCATTACATCTGGAGTGTCTCACATTTTCAACATTGGAGATGATCAAATAATCTTGTAGTATGACCCATGTAAAAGACTATTTCTAATCTATTTCTAATCGTGGTGTTCCTGGGTTTGAACCCGAGCACGGGTTACTGTCTGTACAGAGTTTGGTATGTTCTTCTCTGTGTTTGTGTGGGTTCCCTCTGGGTTTTCCAGTTTCCTCCTACTGCAGATTGAGTACCCTATATTGCCTGTACGTATGTGTGATTGTGCTAATGTGTGTTCGGATGGTGTCCTGTGATGGACTGGCATCATTTTTGGGGTGAACTTTCCCATTTTGTACCCAGGGTTGCTGGAATTTGCCCCGGAATCATCCCAACCCTGACCAGTATAGGAAGATGAATGAATGAATGACTTTATAATCTTTACTTAACTTCCAAAAACCAATCATTGGAAAATGCTGAACAGTGAGTAGGAACTCAATAGGATTCTCCAGCTCTTATATTGGAGATTTATCTTCCTATCAAGATCACCTGTAAACTAAAATTCCAAATGCTGATAAATACTCCCTCAATAAGCAGGAGCAGAAATTACGAATTACACATGGCAGCATTTTATAGACTTTATGCAAATTCATCCCTTAAAAAAAGATATTTGGAGTAGTAGACAGACACAGATACTGATACAGATACAGATTTTGGCATTGTGTTACACTCCTACTGTGCAGAAGTGTTGCCACTTCTTGTAATACTGGTTACATTTAATTACATTTCTGACAAATAGAGGTCAATTAAAAACAAATTCCTGGGCTGATGTTTCCAGTCTGCTCCTGGTGGTAGCCCAATCGCTGAATATCCCATATAACGCAGAATTAACCTCCACCTCCACTCAGATTAATTTCATCAGTAGATGTGTAGGCTAATCCAGCGCAGCCATCTTTATGAATCCAGGTCCGGGAATCCATTCCTCTTTTTTCTCACGCTGTGTTTCAGACTTACAGATTCCTGAAATGAAAAAGCGCGCCTGGAGGTGAGTAAGACGAGTGAGGTAAGAGAAACAAGCAGAGCATTCATGAGAAGGTGATTCAAAGCGCCGACGCTGTTCTCTCTCACTCTTACGACAGCTGATAATTATCTTACTCAACAGTGTTTAGGCGAGATGCTCACACGCTATGGCCCCCCCGGCGATTATTAGACTAAGCGTTGCAGAACAGTTTTATTTTAGTTTTATTTTATTTCTAAAAAAATTTGATTAACACTGAAATCTATAACATTTACATATACCCTAACACTTGTCAGTAAAAAATAGATCAGCAAAATAAACACGTACGCATGTTTAACAAATAAACCTCGAACCTTATTTTTAATTGATATAATAATAGTATGATTGAGTAATTTGGGAATATTTTGCATCACTTAAAAAACAATAATTTTTTTTAATATGCAGGGATCATACATACCAGTGCAACAACCTTCGGGATTAATTCGGGTGCCCTCGATCATTTCGACGTGTTAATGTGAGGCTTGTTTTCCCTTTCACATAACGGCCTAAGAGAAACTCCCGAAGAAACTCCATTACCCTGCATGCTCTGCGCGCGCGAGTCAGGTGAACTTGGCAGATGGCTTCACGTGCAGCAGAGTGTAATGAGTGGGATTTCCTGAGCGCTGCATTCGAGCGCAGGAGGAACTACAGGCGGAGTCGAAGCCGCGTCTTCTACATCTGTCACATCGGAGCTAAAGGAGTACTACAACAGCGTCTGGATTGTCCAACAACGTTTACAGTCTTTTGTTTGTTACAAAACTTTCATGAAGTTTATTAACATTTCGAGGATTTATTTAATTTTTCTTGTCCATTCAGAGGATATTTCTAATAGTTTTCCAGCCGGATGCAGTGTGCACGTGGAGGATTTCTCTTTACTTGTACAAAATCCTACATTTATGTAATGGGTTTCTTGACTTGGTGGATGTTTTTCTAGGTTCTCATTCGGCATGCCGTTCATTCATGGAGATAAACTATGTGGAGGATGCGTACTCTCGTCCCCGTGAGCGCTCCGGCAAGCGGATGGATCTGAGCTGGGATTCCCGGGATGTCCCTGCCTCTCGCGGACACCGACAGAAGCACGCGCTCAGTCTGGAATGCCATTACTCTCTTGCGATTGCGGCTGATTTTGGAAGTTTTTGGAAATTTCTGCAAATCGGCTTATGGATGATACCGTAGTTGATCACTGAAAAAGTAATGCACCATTTAACGTTACTTGAGCCTGAGTAAACCGATTTCTGCCTGTCACCGATAGCAAAACCCAGCAGCAGCAGGTACAGTATCAGCGTCTCACACTTTATAACCTTTCAGCTAATTGTTTAGGTTCCATACTTTATTCCATATTTCATATGAGCAGTGTGATTGTAGAAGTTACACAGGGCGCAACAGGCATGAAAACCTTTTTACTCTTTATTCTTTTTTGTTGCAGTCCCTTTTTAAACAGAAAATGTCTTATTCCAAAGAAATTCACCTGTTGGACTATACTGTGCTCTCATACCGTTACTCCCACTTACTGAATAGAGTCAGTAAAACAGCGCCAACCAAGGGCAGCTAGCTTTTAAGACGCGTATGTGGTTGTGGCTTCAGTGTGTGAATGCTATTTAAGTATGTCTAATATTTTGTCTTTGGTCCACTTTCCATATCCAAATAAACTAATGAATGCATAATCTGTTTTAAACAAGCTACAGCAGTTTGTCCCACGCACCCTCTCTTTAAAATAATTTTTACTCATATGGAAAAAACCTTCTACATCACTGGCAGCATCAAAGACTTGTCATAGAACGGCCGAAAGGACGCTGGATTCAAACCTGTCAGAAACCTGTTCATTACTGACCAGGCCGTTTTTATTAGAGGAAGCAGGATGGTCATAACTATTGAATGGCTCTGTTTACATGTTGGTGTTATTAAAGGTTCAATTCACATTCTTTCAGACCTGATAGATGCTGTGTGCAGTGACACCACTCAGGTGTGACTAAAGTAACATGATGTGGTTTCTATTGATA
The DNA here is from genome assembly GCA_030068235.1 of Notoglanidium macrostoma. Classification (NCBI taxonomy): domain Eukaryota; kingdom Metazoa; phylum Chordata; class Actinopteri; order Siluriformes; family Auchenoglanididae; genus Notoglanidium; species Notoglanidium macrostoma. Next base: position 13,647,517 of record JAQQZR010000008.1, on the reverse strand, counting down.
CCTGGGGAAACATGAGGCAGAAGGTCCCCGTTTATGCTGCCAATATGGCAAATCGTGGACAGGGAGCTGTAAAAGCTGACCTTTGTTGAGGCCAGAGCAAGGCCGTCCGGTCAAAGCAACATTTCTGTGCAGAGCGGAATGTGTTCGTCATTAGGATGGTCTCCTAGCTGGAGAAGATTGTACACCGTGTATTTTGGAACAAGGGAAACAATGATGGAACTGTTTGTGTTGGCAAAACTACTGCTTTTGTTGGAGAGCAAGTGTTCTCACAAGAACAAGATCTGTACGAATGTTCTGCTCTTAGAGACCCCACCCTGCCCACCCAGATCTCTTAAGAGCACACCATTAGACCTCTTTCCTCCCAGCTAAAAGGATTTAGGGGTTGAGTAGTGGGAATGGCCCACACCCACTCTATTCTCCACCAGAATAATGCAGTAGAATAGCCTTCTGAAGACAGGCAAGCTGTCACAGGGAAGCCTGCTGTTTGCAAATGTCTGAGTGGGTGTGTACATATATACTTTGATTGATTTTTTTTTTTCTCTCAGAAGAAAAGCATATCACCAAATTAGTACATTATTTAAGAGGGATTAGAGGATTGATGGTAATGAATGGGAAGAAGGTGATACTGATTTTCTGCAAGGACAATGTACTAACTTGTTCTCAGTAATGTTCATTAATTCTTAATTACTTTAACAGCTTTTCCAAGTTCTTCCAAGTTGCCCTTACTTTACAAATGGCATGAACTTTCTAGCCATTTGCAGGTTAGGGATCACAGTAAACACCTCTCCCTCAGGGTTCCACTCATGCCATTGGGAAAAGAAGGAATACTGGAGAACTGGACATGACTAAAGCCATTAAGGACATGTCTTAAGACCCTGACTTCTCTTAAGATTCTGCCTTTCCTTCTCCCTTTGGTACCCCCACTATTGTCAACGCTGTGGACAGAGACCCCTCTATGTGCCTGTATAAAGAACAGGGCAATCTTGTCTCCTTTATGTACCCCCCCTCATTAAAATCCTTTTTGAACAAGACCCCCTTTCTCCACTGAAGAGGGACTCTCTGTCCAATGCCAAATGACTCTCATGGCGGGTATTGATGGTGGGACACTTGCTTGAACAAAAGCAGCTGAAGTGTCAAATAAACTTGGTCAAAGCCCCCCTGACACTAGAATTCCTTTATCAGCTGCCCCCGGGGCGAGACAAAGACCGATTTTGTGTCCACCAACAAGCATTGATAAAACACCAAGCCCTTTTTGTAACCCCTCTCGCTATACTCGACTTGATAGGTTCTCATCTTCCTCATTCTCTCGTGACACTTTCATCTGGAAAGTGGGAAGTGTCTGTGTGAAGGCTGCAGGAATGCATGCCAGCCGTGTTTTGAAAGAACATCTGTGCCGAGTTCCAAGGCTGTGCTGAATTAGGTTCTTTGAGGTTTCGAACTCGCAGACCTTTGTGTTGAAAGCATTCCAGAGATATGATTTTGGGGGGTGGTTTGGGCAGTTAAGTGGTCTGTAAATGTCGGAAAAGGTCCTAGTGGAGGGCAGTGGTCATGTTAAAGAAATCTGCTGTGGTGTAATGTGATATGGCTGTGGTAAACCACAGTGGAGTAATGTATTAGGACTGACATGATTCCAGTGCTGTTTCCTTGGCCACCAAAAATTACATACAACTCACTTTGCCAGCAGCTGTCTACACATAGCTCATAGCTCTTCATTAACTTAATTTACACTCAAGCAGCTCTCAAAAAGTAACTAATCTTATTTATAGACATAATTCTTTCTTTCGAAAGAGCTAAAAAAATGCTCTGAAACAATATATGTATATATACATATATCGTTTCAGAGAATTTTTTTAGCTCTTTTTAAAGAAAGAATTATGTCTATATGTCTAGAATATATATATATATATGAACATCAAGCAACGACATTCTGGAGTTCTTGATGTAGCTTACAGTGCAAGGTAAGCAATGACCAACAAGGCAGAGATTCAACCTAAAGTTCTGGTGTCAACAATTTTTCCTTTCTAGAAATGTTGCTTAACAGAAATGGAATGAGTAACAGGGAAGACAAAAGTAAACATCTGTGTAGTGTCTTAGATCTGGAGAAACCTGAGAGAGAGAGAGAGATAAATAGGGCTTGACTCAGGCTGTGCTTGTTTTGTTTGGTGCATTTTTATGTAATTGGTTATCCTCCCAGTTTCTTCTTTTAATATACCCAAGTACTTTATCTAGATATCCTTAACTTACAATGTAGGCTATGCCATTCTGTGCTGGTCAGGCCTACTCATTTCTATACATGTTCACTATATATGATAAATAATAACACTTGTCCGGTTGTGTTTAGCCGAGTATCATTCGTTGGATGTAGCTTATGAAAGCAGTACTGTTGGTGCAGAATTTTGATCCAGTTAAGGAATTGCATTGAGTAGGAATTACCGAGTGTTGTGAGCTGGTATCAGGTATTGATGGATAGCGTTGGAATGGAGTGGTTGAACTACTCTGGTGGCGGACGGTGGTGGATTTTAGACTTATTAAACTGTGGCTTTAATAGGCAACTATGTCACTAGCATGCAACTTGTGTGATCTCGCCATTGTTTATCCTTAATTTTACGCAGGAATGGTGTCTAAAAGAGCAAGCCAAGCTCGAGGTAGAATATATATCAAATTAGTCTGGCCTAAATCCTTTCATTCTATAATTTCTTGTAAGAAGTTTACCACACATCCTTTGCCATCAGTTGTCAACCTGTCAGATGATTTAGCTTAGCCTACTGACGGATGTAGAGTATCCAGTAAATCAAGAAAATACAGAATGGAAATGAAAGCAACTCAGACAGTCATTATATAAAGCTAGAAAACATCTCAGTTTTCAGGTATCCGGCTTTCCCCCGAATTTGTCAAATAGAGAACGTGCATCTTGTCAGATGTAGGACCGTCTCCTATTTTGGGTGGTGGGCCATTCCCAGCACAGCATTGACACCAGCATTGTGATGGCATTTTAATATGTGCTGTGCTGTTGAGTACATCGGGTGCAGAAGCATGATAAGTCATATTGTGAACAAAACATATCAACTATCAGCTGTCATGCAGTCATTAACTGATGTAGCTTATAGCTTCAAACAGTAATTTCCCAGCAACGTCCCTGTGCCTGAGGTACTCGTACACGTGCCCCACACACTAAGGTTCCACTGCTCTTTCACTGTAACTGTTATGCTAACAATCGTCCACCAGCCAAAATAATAGCCTTATATCATAATGTCCAGAGCAATTTATCATATATGGTTTGTATGTAACTGAAACTTTACCATTTATCTTAAATAATATTTATATTTATTCTTTTCACCTGCGTATTTAGGAAAACTTATGCATTCATCCATGACTCCCTGTTTCACTCTTTCACACAGAAGCTAAATTCCTTTGGTCATTCATCAATATGGGACCATTTAGAGGACACTGATATGAAATGAGACACAAATAAGACAATGGCTCTAAAAATAGCTGAAATGCCCATATCCACTGTTAGGACAATGATTTAAAAAGTTGAGAATAGATAGAGAGGCAAAGATGTACATCAATTAATGATTTGATTTCTCTCATATGTTCAGTGTGAGATTAAGCTAATTACCCCAAACTTATTTTAATAACATTTTGCCCGTCTCTACCAAGGGACCCAATAATTCTGTAATAGGTATACATGCAGCATGGTGGCATATATAGATGGATGGGTGGACAGATGGATGTTATCTTGCTTTTAGCCATTCACCCCTACACGGTTTGCTCTGACTGTGTCTCTGTTTCTCTTGTGCGTGTTTAGAATGGCTCTAAAGTTTGTCTGAACAGGAGAGTTGTCATTTATTAGGATGTAGAAACAATAAGGAGCTTGTCTCCAGGGCAGTATGGCCTGGGATGGGGGTGGGGGGTGGAATTTAGGTGGCAGAGTGGCCGGGTCTGAGATTGGGCAGCATCCGACCAAGAACAAGCGCCTGTCTGACGGAGGCAACTGCTGACCCTTCCTGAGGAAAATGGCACCTTTGTTCAGAGTTGTATGTGTTTGTGGCTGGTGTGTGGGAACATGCTTGCCTGTATGTGTGTGTGTGTGTGTGTGTGTGTGTGTGTGTGTGTGAATGACAGTCTGCAGGAGGGTAATGCCAGGAGAGTTAGGAAAACGTTTGTTCTGGCCTTCTAGTGCAGTATTAAACTAAATAAGGTCTCAATAATTGCTGTGTGTGTTTAAGGATTAGTGTCTCTCCATACATGAGTAATATTGCTTTCACAAGATTTTGTTTTGTGTCCTTATCAATGTGCGTATTATGAAAGTCTTTCTGGGTTGTCAGCGTAAAAGATGCTGGCAGCTCCTTAACGCATATTTCAGAAATTTGATGTTATTTGGCTTCCTACTGTTAAGCACAGATGTTAACACTACTGCGTTAAAAATAGCATTTACTGCCACAATCACTGCCCTCATTTGCAAATCATAAGTTCAGTTCTTCTTGTTCATCATCATTCATCAATTCTCAGTTCTTGTTGTAAAACCACCCATCTGGGACACCAACAAGATATATACACACACAGGGTGTCCCATAGGTCTGGATCCATATGCAATTACTGTTTTAAATACAGATATTACAGCAAATGCTCAAATTGACATCCTTGGACTTCGCGACACTTGTGTATATGCTGATTACAAGAACGTTGAGCATATTTTAATTAGTAAGAACTGATGTTACATGCAAAGGTGGTTATGATGATTTATATATTGTTCAAACAATGCTGTGAGTCATAGAAACACAAACAAAAATGAGCCTTTCTTACATGGGAGCAGTGTGAGGAGGGATCTGTGTGGCTAGTCTTAAAAGAATTGTAGGCAGTGATCAGTGCTGAGTGCAGCAGCCTGAATTGTCTCTGAAATTGAGAGAGATGACTGCAGGGGTTCGCAAGTCTATTAATTAGCAGTTCTGTCATTATTTGTTGGTCTGCTGTTTTCACTGCTTGTTACGTTCCCACTTTGTGGAAGGTAAATCTCAAGAGGATTGTACAAGCATATTAAGCAGCTTTGGACAATCTCCAGGACAATTAGGATTGTTTGTAATGACTCATAGCACCCTGTCTGATCTCGTTATGTCTGTCTCTTTCTGTCCCTGTCTCACACACACACACACACACACACACCAATTCACCGAGTCAGTGTAGAGGTTGTTTGGTCACTGCTCAAACACAAATTTGACCAATTTATATTGATAGCATTAGGGCAGGATAGCACATGATGATATCATTTTTTATAATTGCTTTTAAAATGTACCCATCACCCACAAGCTGATTGTCTTCTATAACAGAATTGCTACTGATCTGCGAGGGGTAAACTAAGAGATGCTTCCTCCATAGCATGAAGCCACCGAATCTTTAGAACTGCTGCCTAAGAAACAGCCTAGGATAGCTGAAGCAGAGACGTGTTCTGTATGCATGAGCTTGGTAATGGAAACTCGGACAGACGAAGATGGCCTATTTCCTAGCCAACCCTGGGCACAGATAATTTTGCATTAACTAGAAGCTCTTCCTTATAAAATGCATAGAATACGTAGCTTATGTTTGCATTGCACATCTGACTGTTCCAGAGTCAGTGATGTCTGTACACCTGTCTGTATATTTGGTTAGACACTACAGTCTCTGGTGTCCTGTTTATTCAGTGTTTAGTGGGCCTTTATACAGTTGATTTCTCAGCAGCTGTAGTGCAAGCACAGTCTCTTTCTGTGGTGCTTGCTGCCACCATGTGGACAATCAAAGGATCTGCTTCTGGACTGCAGGACCGTGTTCCACCACAAGGTGTAGCCGTTATACAAATTAAATTTTTTTCCCTTTTTTTCCTTTTATTGTTCTTAATGACGTGGGGCAGCAGGAACAGAATGAGATTGTGTTAGATAAATAAGGCATACACATTACAGGCTTGGAGTAATATTTAATTCGGTTATTCACAAAACACTAACGATCTTAAATACGAATAGACCAGAGGTTTTCGACCAGTGGTTTGCAGCCCCCTAGTGGTCCATGAAGGCATTGCAGGTGGACTCTGACCATGCATTCAACAATGTATTTTCACAGTGGGAATCAAATTATCTAGTTGTATTTAAGTTAAAAACATTTTCACAATTAATTATTGTTTGTGAATAATCAAACTCATGCAAATTCATAAAATGTAGAGACACCAAGGTGACTTTCTGGATTAAAATAGTGCCCATCCAGACTATCCTTGGCAGCATCTGCTTTGCTAATGCTAGAATGCTTCCCTAACGTCACATGCGTATGCATAATGTACAGATTCGTGCCTCAACCCTTTTCCTCGTACCACATAACAGTGGTTTTCAAGTTGCTTTGGACCAAATATGGTGGTCTAAGTCAGAATGGTGGTCTCTTGGTCACAATCAGTTGAAAACCCCTGGAAGAAACGGTGTCCCATATTTCCGGATATTTTATGTGCAGCAACCACATGTTTACAAATGCTCTGCTGACTGCAAATGCTAAATAAACAAGATTTCTTCAGGATTACCACAGAGAGGATGTGGCAGAAGCATTGATTCTTTTCACTACAGACTTGTTTCCTGGTTGATTGAATGCATCCTTACTTGATTTCATAGAGCAGTTGCGGAGAGAATTACATAGGAGTTAATTTTAAGGCTATATTTAATATAGAACATGTCCAAACACAGACAGTTTCTCTCAATTAAATATGAAAATATTATATATATTTTTTCTTAACCCAGTTTATTCCTTATTTCTTATTTAGATGTCTTCATTTCTTTTGTTTTATGCACAAATATTGACAGTTCCTGTCAGTACTGTAATGCCTTCCCATTATGATCTCCCAATTATTCCTAGCCATGGATAGATGTTGTGGCATCACCAGGCCCCAGACCCACAATCTAGTAATAAAGTGAAAGCTTTTCTGTTGAGCCATTCATTGTTTCTTAATCAGGCTGTTTTGCACAGTATTCATTATCACTCTGTTTTTGATGTCTTCTATGACAATAGATACTACAATCCTGTGTTATGCATACTGTACAAAAGACTTCTATACACTTCCATTTCAGAAGTATTTTTTTCATTTTATTGTCTGTACTTTCTGTTTATGTTCTCCTTGTGTGTTCTCTGCGTTTGTTTCTTTGGGTTATCCGGTTTCCCAACATCTTCTAAAACCATTGTGGTAGATGGGTTGGCTATGCTACAGTCCCCCTAGGTATGGATATGAATGTTATTCTAATTTATTGATTAGTGTAATTGTAAACTAAACTAATTCCGAAATTGTTTATATATTAAATATAATATCAACACCTTAAACTGGACAATAAATTGGCAGTTTTTAAAGTACATAATATATATAATATCATACAAACATGTTTTAATACATGTTTGTATTATATTATAATATCAACTGGATATGATAGGATATATGCAGAGAAAGGAACGTGAATCCGGTCCATCAGAGATTTCTGTGTCTTATACGGGTGGCTAATATGCTGCTTATCCATTACGAGTTGCAGGGAAGCTGGAGCCAATCCCAGCTGACTTCAGGCGAGAGGAGGGATACATCCTGGACAGGTCGCTAATAATAACACATGATATCACAATGCTAACAAAGAGACAGACTGTGTCAGTCATCACTTGTGCATTAAACTCTAATTCATGTCTCATGTATAGGAAATAGCAGCTTGGAAATGTTTGTTTTATCCATTTGTTTTGTGGTTTTCCAGTGCTTCTGGAACGTGACAGTTGGCACGGTCTTCCTAAAGTTTCAAGAAACCCAAATAAACTTAAGAAGATAATATGCTTTGCTACCACCAGATGGTGGTGTTCTCCTTTTTATCAGTGCTGTACAACCACGCTTCTAGTCTCCCTTGCTGTAGAAACTTGTTGAACACAGCAAAAAGCAATGGGTGTGTGAGCTGCTCACTGATTTGATGTTAAGATAAAATAGGTTTACATAATGCTTTTACTTGTTAAAATGAGAACTGAAATGTGTGGGTGGCCAAAAAATGCCACAAAAAAAAATTTGTGGCAGTTTTTCAGTTTGTGCAGCTCTTGCAGTACCCAAAGATCATGTTAATGGAATGTGATTGTTTTAATGCAAAGGTTTCCTGGCCCTGGTCCTAGAGTACCCCATGTCCTGTACATTTTAGTGTTTTCCCTGCTTTAGATAATTACCAGCCCTTTCTGAGTTGAAGGGGATGTGTTCGAGCATGGAAACACTAAAATGTGAAGGACACGGTATTCCAGGAACAGGATTGGGAACCCGGGCCTTAATGTAGTGGTTTGAGAGTGTTTTTTTTTTTTATTTTTTTTAATCCTTCGCATGTACTGTCAGCGGGTGGCACTGTGGCTTCATGTAAATGCATTATATGTGCAAAGGTTCAAGTGTCTTGAAAGCAGAGTTCCTGCTCTACTCCATACAGTAATGGTTGTAGATTGGTAGTATTATCTCTGTATTGCCAACTCATCTCCCTTTGAAGATCAAAGCGGCATGTCCGGCTCTTTAGAATACCGCCACAGATAACCTTAATTTGAACTTCAATGAAGTCAACCATGCACGTTGTGCATCTGCTGGCCTCAGTCTAACATCAACTACCGACATCATCTGCCATTATACAACCTGTGCGTACACAGCTGCATTGAAACTCTATCTGAGCTGTGTGACATTTTTTGATTTGGTGAACTTTTGTAATGCAACCTGTATTTGAGAAAGGTGCCACCCTAAATTAAATGTAACTATGCATAAATATAATATATTAAAGAAGGCTTTGTAAACAGCCAGATTTGGCAGTCAGAGCAGACCAGACATTGACAGACCAGACATTTTCTGGTTTCAAAAAGGCTAGATAAGGACTGGTAAGGTTTTGTTCATTCCAGGATTGAAAGCAAAGACATGCAGAAACTTGGCGTATGGCGGGCTCTCAGTTGGAACTCTGCCATTTCTTGCTCTGAATTCTTGGGAGGGGCAGATTGCGATTGGGTGACAATAATAACCTGAGCTTAAAAATGCTTTCTGCTTTTACAGGTGTG
>JAQQZR010000008.1:13611125-13638375 GCA_030068235.1 Notoglanidium macrostoma | reverse complement strand
TTCTTGGGAGGGGCAGATTGCGATTGGGTGACAATAATAACCTGAGCTTAAAAATGCTTTCTGCTTTTACAGGTGTGGTACTGGACTTTGCTGTGAAAGTGTGTGTATGAGAGCGAGAGAATGATGGAGGACATGGCTATGAGTGATTACATAAATACCAACATAATGTGCTTCTAGCACCCATGCAAATGGCTCTACGTTTGACACCAGTAGGTTTAAACATATGACTGTGGTAATTTGAAAACCTCCTTAAGAGATAAGAGAATTTTCCTGCACTTTAATGTTTAAGTCCGCTGCCCTTTCCCCCCAGCATGCCTGCTTCTTCACCGTCTTTGCCTCTTGTCTTTGAATCTCTTTTCAACTGAAACTCAAACTCTGGAGATCATATGAATCTCTCGGGACAGAAGCATAATGGAGAGGAATTCATTTTCATTTCAGGAGGCCACTGTAAGTAAACACCAAAAATGGCTCTTTGAGCTTTTACATACTTGAACAGAGACCAAACCTGCTTTCAACAAATCAGATTTGGTGTGACTTAAAACGGTTAGTTATTCAGGTTCCTGCCTTTGGGGATTATGGGACGAGAGAGAGAGAGAAAGAAAAAAAGTTCTCATGAGGTTTTGCTGCATGCCTTGAGTTCTGCAAGCAAATCCTGCTATAAGTGTTACAGTAGGCGTGGGCATGAAAACTGTGCCAAGTATCAGTAGGGGTATGGCACCCGAATGTCCCAGTGGACCAATCACAGCTTCGAATGTTTTGCTCAGGTGGAATGGAGCCGATCTGGGCATGAAATCTCTCGATTGAAATCTTATCACTTAATTACTCCCCAATCTGAAAGCAAATACATTCTAGAGCAGTAGGTAAAGTTCGTTTCCCACTTGGGTTTGCTTTCTCTTCTGCGCTCCACAGTGTCGTTGAGGAATTTCTGTGATGAAGTGGAGACACGACTGTAATAATTCCCAAGCATACCTTTTTAGATTATTAAGGAGATTAACACTCATTTAAGGATTTAATGCCATTCACCACTGGAACTGCTCGCTTCGTTTAATGTAGATGCCAGAATCTTATTAAAAAAAAAAATCTGGGCCTAACTACCGGGCAAGTTGGTTCATCTACAGCAGGATGGCACTGTTTGAGGAAGCACAAAAGGTGTGTGAGTGTGTGAGTGTGTGAGTGTGTGAGTGTGTGAGTGTGTGAGTGTGTGAGTGTTAAGGTGTGACTGCAAGTTTAGTAGATCCCTTTGCATTTCTGGTTAATCTTTAAACAGTGTCAGATGCTAAAGATTGCAATGGTTATGACTATGCTTGCTTGAGTCACTAACATTATCTTGTAGTAGTATGTCAAAATAAGTTGCATTTGATTTTATAGAATTCATATGTTAAAGCTGAATTTCCAGAATAACAGTATTTTTCCGATGTTGGCGCACTCCTTACCTCGCCTTTTTAATTAAACAATTCCATGACCTGTAGTCTGAAAATTTCCACATTTGTAATGTACTTGTCAGTAGAGGTATGTGACTGCATGAGATTTCTGTAACCATCAGATTTAGTGTCATGCACTGTTTCCTTTTTTACCTGGGCTTCAATCTTTTCAGTCTCAGTTGTCGAAAAAGAGCGTGTGCATTAGGGAAATGGATACACTTTAACCAAGAGCAGACTCGGACATGAACTGGAGCAAACAGCGAAATGACAACATTTTCACACATCCCTCACATTCTGCCTCTTGTGCTACTATAGAGTCATAGGATCGGTTAAAAAATCTACAAAAGAATGTGTGAGTAAATGCCGAATAAGAAAATAAAAGAAATAAAAGTAGAAGAATAAGAAACGAAATAAAAGAATGGGAAAATAAATGTTTTCCGCTATTGCTTTGCTAGTCCTTGAAGGGCCAAGCTGTGAATCATACTTCTCATGTTTCAGCGAATTTCCGATAACACCCATTCCAATAATTCCTGATATTTTTTTTTTTCCAGGTACCTCCTACAATGTGCATTTATTGACAACACTCTGCAAATATACTGCCAGAGCAACTTAAAGTTGGATTAAAACTTTTGAGACACTTAAATATAATCCAATATTAACCCAAATAAAAAATGTATACATGCGCAAACATGTAATTGACATATACAAGATTCTGATTGATGATCACATTATGGTCATACTTTCAAGAGACTGTGAATTTGTATAGTTTTATTGTAAGTGGCAGAAACAGGCTTTCATATTTCAGCTATTGGGTAATTGAAAAGCCAGATTCCTGGAAATGCAGACGAATATCCAGCAAAATAGAATTGTCGGAATACAGGTAGATTAAATGGTCCAGCAAAAACTAGACCTTGCCTCAACTTCTTGTTTTTTTTTCCATTTTATTTTCAGGGAAGTCAAGAAGGCCAAATCTGAACCTGCTACTATAGTTGTCCACTTAATAAGTCCAGACTATTTCATGCTCAGTCCATGATGTATGCTAAAACAATTTTTGTGTCTTTCCCCCCTCCTGTGTGTGTGTGTGTGTGTGTGTGTGTGTGCACGCACATACGCACCATATAAATGCACACATTGCTTTGCTCAGGTTAATGGAGTTCTGTCAGGAACAGCAGCTCTTTTATGGGAGTCTTTTCACAGGCGTGGCTGCTGTTTCAGCTAGGCCGTTTTAAGAGTCTTATTCCCCCATACACACACACACACACACACACACACACACACACACACACACACCCATCGCTCTTCCAGTGCTCAAGTCTAACCAAACCTCCTTCAAGAGTCTTCAATAACTTTACCTCTTCCCCTCACTTAATTTGGTAGCAGAAGCTCAAACACAAAACGTGGTTTCTCATGAAAATCGCTATTGCAAAAGCACACAGTCAGCATGAGAAACTATCCCTAACTAATGAAGTTATATAACTTCAACACCAACCCATGAATTGGCACCTGATCCTGGCACTTGAGGAAAACCTCAGGAGTCTAAAACTTGGTTCGGAGCAGACCATCTGTTAGAGCATCTGAGCTAATGGCAATACCATTTGTTGGACTGGCTAGCTATGGATGGCTTGGATGTGCAGTCTAGAAGCCTTGAGCAAAAGCCCAGTGGCAAAAGAATTGAAGAATTTAGACTCTGGCTGAATGGGATTTTAGGATTATCATGAAGTATTGAAGGTTGGTGAATGTGAGGTTGCCAGTTCACACCAGATCCAGAACAATGGCGCCATGGCTGGACAGGACTGGCAGCAAACATGCAGTGGGAGCTTGCACCATGTCTCTGTCAGAATCGTGACCTTGGCTAACGTGAACATTTTAGTGGCACAAACAAGAACCATTTTGGACAACTTATCAAATTTTAATGATGCTTGTAAATGATCACTATTCCCTCCACCCCTGTGGTCTCTCCATCCACCATGGCAACACCGAGGTGGGAAGGGCAAGCCAATAAAGTGCACATGGTTCTGACTGAAAAAGAGAGAGAGAGAGATAGAGAGAGAGAGGGATACAGGACCATTTGTAAAGTCTCACTCCGGTAGTAATGGCTAGTTTTGTGCCCTGCTCTCTGCGTATAGATTCTAAAAGGGGACATTTTTCCTGCTTTCATGTGCATGAAGTTGATGTATCACCCTTAATTGTGTTTATGGAATTTGAACTATTTTTATTGGAAATGTTTTACTGGACATGTTTGTGGAAAATGATACTGTCGAATCTGAGCACTGTAGTTTACTACATTTCCATTGAAAAACTTTATTGTCCAGTTCCTGTTAATACTCAGGTCTGACTTTTCTGCCTTGACAGTTTGTGTTTTGTATATGACCCATACTAGAGGTGTGTGTAGAAAGAGTCATTAAATAACCCTGATCAGAATTAAGCATATACTGAGGATACGATATATGTAAATGAGCAATGCCACGAGAGTCAAGTCAAGTCCATTGCTCTCCTTTGATAATGAGCATGGCCAATATTTGTTTTATTATTTGTGACTTTGTATCTGCTTGCCCGCTTGACTTCCTACAGGTAGGAGCCGTCAGTCAGATAGGTGCATAAAAATCTACACAAATGCTTCCATAACTTTTTGTTGGGGCCCACAGAATCCATCCTTCCATCCATTCAAGTTTGCATTTTCTAAATTTCAAAATATTCCAATTCTAATTCTGATATTCTGATTTATTCTAAGAAAGATTCTTAAAAATATTAAGAACGTGGAAATATTTAACAAAACCTCATGTCATAATTATTAGCATGCCTATATTTAGTACTTTGTGCAGCCTGCCTTTACCAACATCTTATCCTATAATACTTGATCATTAACCACAGATATGCCTACGACAGTTAATTTCATAAGCCTAACTGACATTGCTGACACCTTGTTTCTTCATGAATAATTTTGCACATGTTCCTGGGATTGCTATGCTGAGAGAAGTGGAGGTAGAGTGCAATGATGCATGCAAGTGTACTTATAATCAAACATGTAAAAGGGCTTAAATGTCAATTAAAAATATAGAGGGAAATGTTACTGGGGCAGTTGAGGCTACCTTTAGATCTCTAGAGAGGCAATGATATATTCAACAGCAAAACGTGAAAGCTGCTCATATTTCAGGCAGGATGCTTGGACACAGCACTTGCACAGAATCATAAAAGTTGTCATTTGGCCCAAGCATAAAAGCTCAGCAGATATAAAATAAAATCACTTTGCAATGTCTGGTTCCGTGCATCATTAAGCCATAAACTGCTGTATTGACCTAGTTTGCCAAGGTACAATCAAAGCAATGCAGCAATGGATGAATCGAGATGGTCTGGCTGACGTGCTGTCATAAAAATGCACTAGAGCTTCTGTACTTCTCTGTACTTCTACTTCTCAAAACACACACACACACACACACACACACACACACACACACACACACAGATATATTCTCTCTTCCACATCTACTCTAACCAAACCTCCTACACAGAGTTGTGGCAAAGTCTTTGTTTTTGAACGAGCTCTCTCTCTCTCTCTCTCTCTCTCTCTCTCTCTGTGTGTTTCTTTTTTTGCTTTTGGTAGGTTTAATTTTACTGTATTGCTCAGAACAAGGGATATTTTTAAAAGGAAGGTTCTACAGTCACTTGTTGTTCCCATTTCTGGGAACCACTTTACATTCAACCTTTACCAGTGTTTACCAGTGACACGATGACAATTTTAATTGCTGCTATTTATTCCTCTGGAATTGCCTTTGATTAGGTATATGTTCCATGCTAAAATATTTCAACAGCTTTCCTGAGGGAATTCTGTGTCCTGTTGTTGATTAATGGCTATTGTATTCTCTGAACAGTATTGTTTTTCCTTTGTGTCTGTGCCTTTGTGGTATGACAAGACACTGGCCCCAGACTGAGACGGGTTCATAAATAAACGTGCTACTGGCTTTGCCCCACACCAATGGCCGCTGTGTGTTTATGTTCCAGTTCAGCAGAGGCCCCTGTGTCCATCTGTGCGTTCTCTCACACTAGATTTCTCTTTCTGTTCCTCGCTTCAGGTGTGTCCGACATGTGTTTGCGGATACCTCTAGAAGCCAGAGGTTTAGCGGTCTGGATGAAGCACAGCATCCGAATCAGGCTCTCGGTGTACTCCGACCTTCTCCGTTTTTCCATCTTCCTCTTTTTCTTTCCGTTCCCCTCTCTCTCCTGTCTTTTTTTTTTTTTTTGTTTCCTTTCACTTACTGTATGCATGTGTGTGGTCATGGACTGCATCCACTGTCTGACTCCAGTTCTCCCAGAAGCTAATTGTGTGGTTATAATCTGTGGCCTGAGATTACACTTCAAGCCATCACTGCCTACTTTCCATCATCAGTGTGAAGGAACAGGCACAAAAGTTTAATCAACAAACCTTCTGGCTTCAACTGGTGTCTTAGCTCCATTATATTACCTGTTGTCTACTGGCCGAATGCTTATCCCAGCAAGCAAGAGTAAAGCAGGAGCATATCTACTATATTCCAATGTGATCTTTTCTTTTACATCTGTATAATTAAGGAGCCTGGTCATTAAAACTAATGAACATTTATTAACGTAAATCCACATGTTTTGTCACCATGTTAGAATACTTAAAATCAGAAGAATTTTCTATGTTTGTTTGAATCTAGTCTGATTCATGAAGCACCTTGGAATTGTAAAATAACACAAGCTTCACATAGACCTTTACTGGCTTTGTTGTAAATATAATAAGACCCATGAATACCCTGTGGAGATCTTTTACAGGCTGTCCTAAGATATGGGTGGTCTTTGTATTAATGCTTCAAGAGGTATGCAAGAAGTCATTTGTGTTTAGATGTCAATGATCCAAAAACGATCCCTGCGCAATTTAGATTTACAATACTGGTTCCAGAATATAGCGTTTCAAACTATTTGTCACAAGTCTTGTACAGTTTTTAGTGTACAAAGCATGTGCAGGCTGGTTCATCATTTCCTCCTTGGCTGAAATGAAATATCCTGATTTTCTCTGGTCAAGACATCTGCCTAGCAAATGTGAGCAGGGGCTCGTTCCCTCTATCCGAAGTGTCTCATGCTTTCAAATGTTAAACTTTCTTGACGTCCTTAATAAAGTGTTTTTATTTTTGAAAAAAAAAAAAAAAAAAAGGTGAAGAGTTGGCCATTCTGCTCATAAAGGCAGCAGGAGGCTCCCTTTGTGGTAGCAGAGCCAGCTGATTCAGCGCTTCCCTTGTTTACACTGAGGCTAGCGTTAGCGAAATCCAATGCAGCTAGCATAAACCGGTTCCGTTGTAGCGTCTGCTATCGCTGCAGTGTCACCACAGAACAAGCTTTACTAAACTGATGTACATAGCTTATGTTTAAAGCATGTGGTTTGATTTATTGATGTTTATAATGGCAATGAAAAAAAAAATGTGACGGCTTTAAGATGATTGTTTGCTTTATTAGATTCGGTTTTGAGCTCTGTGGTAAAACAGAAAGCAAGGCCTTGAAATCTGAGGCAACGTGGAAAGGTGTCTAATACGTTGCTAGCCAAGTCTGCTTTTCTGACACAGTAGATATCAGGTTTTTTATCAAGGTTTCGGAGAGCTACATGCCGAAGCGAGATGAACATAACCCTAATCGAGTCAGTTTGTTATAAGATACTGACTCGGATTGTCTGAGATCTTCCTGCTCCTTGTCAAAGCAGAGCACTTCCACACTCTGTACAGATGACAGTGGACAAAATTTTAAATGCTGAAATGACTTAATAAAAATGCGTTATTTGCCGATGATCAGCTTTATAAAGACAAAGCTAATTTGCAATGGCTAAGTTTTAGCTTCAGTCTGGAGAAGAACAAGGCCTTGAAATCTGATTCAACACTGGATAACACATTTCTGACCCTTAGAATGAAAACCATAACCACCTTTTGTGTTTTAATACATGGTAATAAGAAAACCAGGCAATTTTGTTGAATGTTTGTAAAGAGCTGTTTTGCCCTTGGGTTCTAAACAGGTGCTGGATTGGCCTGGAGTAGACTGGTCCCTGCTGTGATGCGTCACTGGAGTGTGTGTATGCCTGTTTTGTACAGGATAACAGAGCTGGTGAATGGCATATTAAACTGTGTGTGCTCCCCCTGCAGAGCCCTTTGTATTACATAAAGACTTCCGAACAGCTCTGGCATTGTTGTGAGAAGGAAAGGGCCCTTTCTTCTGATGCTGGCAGTTTTGAATATGATATGCGCGTAAGGAAAGTGTGGTCAAATAAACAGTGTGTTGGGTTACCCTGTCTGTACCAAATTGTCAGAATGGATGGGGCTCAACTTACATCTACTCCCCCTCCTACTTACTGGAATTTCCCCTTAAATGGAGCCATTTCTACTGTTTTATACTAATTGGATATTGTATGAAACCATGTGATATTTATGCCCTAATGCGTCTCTTGTTTGAGGTGTGTGACCTCTTGTAGGACTAAAACTTAATTGGGAGGGAGAAGACAATGATGTAATGAATGTAATTATATGTTTGAGATAACAGGGTTGACAGGTTAAAGACAGTTTGGGGGGAAAAAAGGAAATCTATAATTATGCCTTAAGTAATTGTGCATAATTGTATTTGATTTCTTATTTTTTTTTTTCACTCTTGTATTACAAAGATGCACTTTCCTGTGGTCTGTTGGTGTGCTCTTAGAGAGAGAGAAAAAAAAAAGTAGAGCCTCAAATTACAAAACCTAGGTCATGGCTATGATTCAGAATTTCTCAGCTTTAATGGAGACTGAAATCTGTAACGCGAGGAGCGGCATATCACACCACACCTAAACATCCAGCACACCACACATGAAGATCCAGAACACCTTTTGTTTTGTCGAAAACCTATTGCTCACTTACTTTGCTGTTGAGTCAGTGTATATCCAGGCTATTCCAAATTCAAATGAGCCGATTTGCTTTTAATCCTCTGTTTTTGCACATTTGTTACTGAGAAGATGCATATTGCAGGGTGATTGCACAGGATATAATTGCATTCTCTGCTTTGGGTATGTGTGGCCAAGCATAAGCATGTGTGCATGGAGGCGTTAGAAATGAACTTGAGGAAGTCCAGGTTTTTCTCTGCAGGGTTCTTCCTGCACTTGGGCTCTTGGGAAAGACTCTGAGAGTGCCAGCTAAGGCAGGGTTTGTCTTGGAACATGCTCAAAGGCTCTCTCCCTTTCCTCATCTCACATCTGAAGGGGTATTTATGTCCAGATGACAGGAAGGTAGTTTGTCTGATGTGTCTAAGTCCATCTTACAGACCCCAAACAGTCCATGTCCTGTTGCACTGACCCATCATTAAGTGGTCTTAAAGGAAAGTGTTTGTTCAACGCATGCATGCATCAGACTAGGCCTAAGTGTTCTAGTTGTTTGTGAACTAATTATGACTCTAAAGTATTATAGTGGTTGATGGTCTAGTATGCACTAGTATTAAATGTATTATGTATTAAATTAAAATGCACATGGAGATCAGCTCCTTTTGTACCTGTTGTCCTAAGCTGAGCTTCATTAGTTCTTTGTGTCTTTTTTTTTTTTTTGTCTTGTTGCAACTACAGTTATAGCTTTCTGAAGGTACAGTTTCAAAGATGAGCCTATTTAACCTGTGTGAGGACAGTTATGTGCAAAACCAGCTCAATTATTGAAAACTTATACAACATTTAGTTCTAGTCCACTAATTTGAGTGGACGAGTGGCATACCAAGAGTGCTTATATTTATTATAACCACACTGGTTTGTATCACTGGTTAACTGCAGCACTATGCCTACAGCCTCATGTTTATGGCCCAATCACAGCCTATTCTGTCTAACCTCAATCTTGCTTGTGTGATGTAGCTTAAATATTCTTTTTGAACAGTAGTGGTCGATCACAGCTCCTGTATCTACATATGCCAGGTATATTAGATGTTGTTAGAACGATTCAAGCATAATGTTTGTATTGAATCTGCAAGGTAGTGTCCAGGAGTAGAACAGGGTCACAAAGAAGACCTAGAACACATTATTTAAAATCCCACTGCAATATTCAAATAAAAGCGTTCACCTACAGCCTACACCAAGTGTTTGTAGGCCGCCTGAGGATTTTGGGTTCTTCTGTCATTACGTCTTTGGAATGATTATCATGCCCATGCTGCTGTGAAGTTTGGGATTTTGGGTGATCCAAAAATCCTTTCTGTGTACAAAACAAAATCTCCAGGCTCTGGGAGCCTCATGTTGTTGCACAGAGGTAATGGAGAGGCGAGGTGGGGAGGACCAGGTGCTGGGGAATGTAATTGGTGTATTACAGTGAAGGAATTTAAGATTAGGTTAATCTTAGTCCACACCCTCCCCTGCCCCGCTTCCAGCAAGCCTGCTCTGTCTTGTTTAAAGACACAAAGCAATGAAAAGTAGACTGAGTTAATGGTTGTTTGCTTCCAGGCTTCAACACAACCCACTTAAGAATTAAATTCACTTTGGGGATTAGATTTGCTCTGCTGCTGCTGAGGAATGTATAAATCAGATGGTGCAGTGTGTCAGCCTTATCGATAGAGATTTTTGTGGGGGTTTTTGTGAACTGTACATCTATCTGAAGAGTGCCACATGATTTCTCATATGCCACCTTCCCCTACCTGTTGCCTGCAGATTTTCACCTGACTGTGCACCACAGGAGACTTACTGTCCCTTGCACTGTCCACTTTGGGTAATGCTACTTTCTTCCTTACTTAAGCGACTCAAATGCATTCATTAATACAATGCACATGTCTGATCCAACAGGTTTGCAAAATAAGTTGTTCTTTTATCACGTGAGCACATCGCTACACATAATTTTAGCAGTAAGAGTTAAACAAAGATGTCTTTTACAATGTCAGTAGGTTGCATAAAACCAGCACCCAGTCAGTAACTTGGCAATAATTATGAGGTCAGTTGTTATTTGTGTTTCATGCCCAAGCAGAACACAACGCTTCCACGCCCATGTTCCAGGATAACTTCGAGGTGCACTCATTCAAACTGTGTCAATGTTCATAAAATCATTATTCACAAACCCATACATTTTTAAATTCTATCGAAATACAACTTACCTCCTTTAAGCGACCAACAATTTAAAAATGCTTGCTATTTGATAGATATAGGCCAAAAATGCATCAATTTACATGCGTTTCTAAATGTTACACAGTCATGGGGAAATATGCTCACTGCCTAACTAAAAACTCACTAAAAAGTTAGTTTTGCAAAAATGGGGCCTGCAGCAAGCACTAATCAAGGCCCACTGGGGCAGAAATCTTGTTGTCTCATTCTCCCTTTCTGTGATTTTATTTTATTAGTATTATTATTTTTTCTCTTTCCCTCAGTGTAGGAGGAGGGCATACAGGACAGTCAATGACGGAGTTGCCAGTGGTACAGTTTTTAATCAAAACTGGGCTAGTTTAAAATACTCAGCAAACTCATACTCATAAAAGCAGCCAGCAATGTACTGTTTTATAGATCATACCTGAATTCAGTCTAATAAATTTCCACAGAGGCAAAGCATTTGTGGAAATCTACAGTAGGGTTTCATGTCATAGTCATTTAAAAGGAGATCTTCGCCAGATCCATTCAGTGAAGGACTGTTAATGAGCTTCGTGTTTAGAGAATTAGGCGAGGATAAAGTTAGTGAAGTGTCTTCAGTGTATTGTAGATTACACTATGTTGTTTTATAATCTGAAATAGTAATTAATTATATAAATGGTCTGCTACTGTTAATCAAGGAAGCCAACTAAGTGGACAGCTGATGCAGATTATTGCAAGCATGGCAATTCTCCTTAAATGTTACCTTATTCAACCACTTCCCAGTTGTGTCGTGCTACACTGTTTCTGTAACAATCTGATTGAATATGATTGCGTGGTCTGAGCCATTTCAGTCTTTCCTGGGGCCTCAGGATGGGTGTGAGCGAATAGGAGAGCACTGTGCTCTGTCTTGGATTGGGGAAAGGATGAGCAGTTAGCTCGCTCTTTCAGAAATTTCCTATTCTTCCTGGTGCAACATGGGTCCAAATACAAACCATGTGTACTCACGCCTCACTGGCTGGCACTTCACTGCTGTGGCTGTGGCTTCTGCCCACTTCCAGCAGCTTTGGGGGGGATCCATTTCATTGCTGCCTCCTTAAATTGTTCGCGAAACCTCTGGCCTGCCGCTTTGGGGGCCGGCGACTTAAATGGCTGCGTCCTTCCCGTGTCCGGTCTCCAAGCATGACAGGTATCCTCAAAGGGCCGTCAGATAGGGTTATAGTGTTGGGTTATGTGATTGGGTAAGTACAGTAGCCCAACTCCAAGGTCAAAGATCATTTCCTGCTCTGAATTGCAAGAGGTCTCAAGTTAGCTCCTGTGTCCCAGCTGGTATAAAGCAGTCTTGCTTAATCTTTGTCTCCATTTCCCTTCATCCTCTTTGAGCGTTTTCAATTTCTGGGGGAAAAATGTGAAATAACCAAACACCCACCAATGAATTGTTGACAGGAATGAGAAGTCTTCAGAAAATGATTCAAATGTGTTGCCAATGCCTTCTGAAATTCTGATCTGTCAAGATTTGTTGTAAATTCAGGCCCGTGTTGCTACAAACCAATCTTAAAATGTTCGGCCTCATTGTAATAAACATCTTTATAATAAGACATAAAGTTGTTTTCCACTCAGTTCTTTTATGTGAGTTGTGAACATATAAAAAATAAAAAATTTTAATTTGTGGGAAAATAAATGCCTAAATGACAAAGTATTCATGCTTAGCCAAAGTGGAAATGTTCTATTAAAAAAAATTTGATGTGAAAAAGTGTGATGGAAGCAAGATTGTGGAATACGTAGATGATGATGATGGTGATGACGATAATTATGAGAAATAAGTCATGTTTTAGCACTAAATCTAGATATAAATAAACATAAAAATAAAAATGGCCACTTAGGAAATTCATGCACTGTTGGGAAAGAAGAAGAAACAAAAGTATTTCTTGATTTAATTAATATAAGCAACATTAATATAACCACTATAAAACTGACCAGGAAAAAATAAATAATTGAAAGTTGAAACCTCCCTATTAAACTGCCGTTTGCGCTCTTTTATTTCCGTACACAGATTAAGTACAGCTGCGTACTTTTATTAATGTAGTAATTTTTTGATGATCACTGATCATCATATATAACCATGTTTATGGCTAACCTGTGGTTTTTTTCTCTATGATACAGCATTTGTTTCCATATCTATCTTTAGTCTTTAGTTTGTAAACATCTAATTACTCAAACTTTGTTCATTTGTTTTATGACAGATGAGAGACTTCTTTGGCAGATTAGTGGTGCATTTCTGTTGCATTGAATAGAACAGTGTTTACCTGTAGTTTCCCTGTTACATAAATATATAAATACATACACTATATGGCCAAACGTATGTGGACACCTGACCAAGACACCCTTATGTGCTTGTTGAACATCTTGTTCTAAAATGATGCCATTGTCCTGCTGGAACAAGTTTGGGATCCTACGTTCAAGTGAAGGGAAATCTTAAAGCTACAGCAAACAAGCATGTTATAGACAATCATGTGCCTCTGACTTTCTGACAAGAGTTTGGGGAAGGCCCATACACAAGGGTCAGGGTCAGGGTCAGGCGTGCACATACTTTTGACCATATAGTATAAGTATGCAAAGATAACGAAATGGAACTTTTGAGATGGTTTAAATGTTCTGTCTCTGGCGAATACAGAAAAGAGGAAGAGCTGACCAGGACAGACAGAGATGCTTGTTCTTCTTTCCCTTCTTGCTGTCTTATATATTTTTGTTTGTCTTGGTCATTTAAAAAGGTTGCTTTTATTTCCCCCAAACTTCAGACACTGCAAAATCATAACTTCTAGGAGCTAGGTAGTAATCAATCAAACAGATTGTGGTTTTTGTAGCTTTTTATTTAGCTTTATGTTAACCTTGTTGGCGTTTTTGTGCCCAATATTTCTTTATAATGCTGTTCATTATTGCCCACGTGTATCTTATTAAACCTTTTTCAAAATATTTACACAATTCAAGATTTTTTCTTTTCTTCCTTTTTTCTCCTGAAACACTCTTTACCCGAATGCTATAAGGCTGACCTTTTTTATTTAATGATTTTTGTTTCATAACTGTGTTGCCTCTTATAGTCAAGTGTAGTGTACAAATACACACATGCAGTATTCACCAGTAATAACTTTCTTGTCAAAATTATTTAAACATGTAAAACATAAAAAAAAAAAATGTCTCATTTTGGATCTATTTAATTAAATGTATACTTTCTTGTCAGAAAATATACTTTTATTTCACATATACTTTTAATTCACTCCACATTATCTTTATTGACATCGTACCTTACAGCATACCTTATAATTCATTTCACTTTTATTTTATTTGTATACCACTTGGACTTTGAACAATGAACACAAAGCAGCTTTACATTTACATTTATGTCATTTGGCAGACGCCCTTATCCAGAGCCACTTACATACATCTTATTTTATACACGTGAGCAGTGAAGGTTAAGGACCTTGCTCAAGGGCCCAGCAGTGGCAGCTTGGCGGTGCTGGGATTTGAACTCGCAACCTTCCGATCACTAGTCCACTGAGCTACCACAGACCAGCTTTATATGAGTATATAAATATTGGATATGAATTTCAAATGTTTAAGTATACTACTTCTGGGATAGAAGTAGTCTCTTAGGTTGTGAGTGACTGAATAGTCTGGCAAATCCTGCCCAATGGTAGCAGCATAAACAGGTGGTGGTTGAAGTGTATGGGGTCTCTGGATGTTGAGATGTGGAGTGTGCATGGAGGTGAACCCCAAGGTACTTGACAATGTCATCTTTGTCTAGAACAGTTCCATTGATGGTCGCAAGTTTCTGATCCACACTCAGCTTCCTGAAGTCAACGATCAGTTCCTTAGTCTTGTTGATGTTGAGGTGAAGTTTGTTCTCAGTGTACCAGTCCATGGGCAGATCTACTTCCTCCCTGTAGGTGGTCTCATCACTGTTATTTCCCAGCGAAATCATTGTTAGTATTTTCTGTTTTCCAGTATCAGTCCCAATAGTGGTTCAGTAATTTTCCTACCATGTGTTTTGGATGCACCCTTAAGGCCAGTAAGGCTTGTATGCTTCCTTTTAACAAGTATTTCATGTCTACACCAAGCACATGCATCAAAATGCCCTTACTTTTTTCACTTGTATGCACAAATGAAGGGTAAGGTGCATAAAAATAAATTGAGTGTGACAATCTAAAAGGATGACCTTGTGGATGGTTTAACCTGTAGTTTCGGAGAAAAATGTTTGTCTGAAAAAAGGAGGGAAGGAACCCCTAAAAACAGACAGGATGTTTGGTTTTTACCCCACTGTCTCACGCCAGGGGTTGTTGAGTTGAGTTGTTAAGCTATGAAGTAACTTTAGTTGTGCTATGCGGAAAATTTGGTGTGAATGAAATTCTGTTCGGATGAGACCTATAATTAGATACTTAAATTGCCAAAGGGGAAAAAAAAAAGCAAAACTGTAAAGGATAATTCTAATTTCTGCAAAACAAAGTTGTATGTGCAACAATATAGTTTTGTTCACTTACAACCACATTGTATTAGTTGAATTATGGAAAGAAAACTGTGCCTTTGACGTAACGTCCACTTGTTTCTACAATTGTAAAAAGAAAAAAAAGCTGACTGGTTCTGCACTGATATTTTAATTACTTTTATATTGTAATGTCAAGATATGGGCTCTACTGAAAGTTCGGAAACTGCACTTTTAACAAAAAGCAACAAATTGGGCAGCACTAGAATGTCTCTCTACGCTAGAAACATACTTCTTAACCATTGTATAGCGTGTGCTTCAAAATCAGGGAGAGGCATTGGTCTATGACTATTAAGGAAAATTGATTGTCTGTAACGATTGCCTCTGTACCTCTGCTGCTGTTGGGGAAGACTGGGAAACATTACTTCCAGGAGCACATTACTTCATTAGTATTCTCTGACTCTGCCCTCCAACACCTCAATGAAAAAAAGGCATCTTTTGTTTGACTCTTGAACACCATCCACACACCTGTGGGCCATCGCTACAGGCATGCGTGGGTGTGTGGGGGATGTTATGATTGCTGCCGCTTAATCGAGACGTGTTGACTAAATGGGGTGGGATTAGACTTGGAGACAAGGCATCTTTTCATCCCAGCTAGTGAGGAGAAAGGTTGGCGTTTGAGTTGGGGTGGGGGTAGTGTTTTAGGGTGGCGGTAGCTGGCATACCTGTGCACTCTGTTAGATCATGCCTTCATTCCCATACCCCCTTCTGCCCTTGCAGAGTCTGTCGGTCCATTCTGACAGTACACCTCTATGAGACAGTCATGCATTTTTCCCATGATGCTCATACTGCCATCAAAAGGTTGAGGTATGACTATCCTTTGATTGCTGTATATGCTGTACCAAGAAAAGGGGAAAAAAAACCCAAATAGACTTAATTGCAGTCAGACAGTCTAAGCCATTGTGTGACTGCACCTAAGGCCGTTTGAGATCGCTGTCCCCCAGAGGCCTGCACATGAAGCTTGTCAGACCTTGCCCTTCTTGTACACAAAAAATCCCCATGCCCTGTCGAGCTGGCTCATAAGCATGCCATAAATGTGTCTGTGTGGGTGTGTGTTTTAGTGTATGTGTGCACGGACCTGTCGATTGTATATTGTTGTACGTCGATGAAGCACGGAGCCAGTGTCAGAAGCCATGTGGCTGTGCCTGATCCTGATGTTTCCCAGACTCTCTCTGTGCCTGTACATTAAACCAGTGAAACGAAGTTATCAATTTTGACCAAAATGCTGAGGGCCGACTTCAGAGAAACGCTAGGCCTCACACCGAGAATGACAGCAAGCGAGCTGTCTGTGTGAATAACATACTATGGCTAGGATGCAATGACCTCATGTACTTTGTTTGTGAGTGTCCTTATTTTAACAAATCTGCTTGGTAGTCCTGAACTTAATGGTTATTACACACTCCTTAATAATATACAGTTACGGGAAAAATTATGAATTTGATAGTAAGCTCACTGAATATGTGAAAACTTTAGGACGCTCACAGTTCTGCACAGATGATAAATTAGAGTTATTGATGACGGTTATTAACTTCAGTGCACCTTGACATACGGTAGATTCTACAAGTTTCTCGAACTGTATTGGAGGAATGAACACCAGTCTTCCAAAAACTTTTGCCTTAATTGAATGTTTCATGGAGTTGGAGAGTGCTATCTCACATGTCGGTCCAAAATACCGTTTAGTCAAGTCACATTTTACTTTGGTAAAGTCAGCTGTTCCTGCCATGGCAGTTTCAAAACATTTCATGTTCTGCCTGTGCATTGAAATTGTATTTTGGTGTTAATGCATTTTGATAAACACTCACTTTGAGATGACTTTTGCTTTGTGACATGCTGCATTATCATGCTGGAAGTAGCCATTGGAGAATGGGCAAATTGTGACCATGAAAAGATGCACATGGTCAGCAACAACACTCAATTTGGCCTTGGCATTCAAGCAATGACTGATTGGTATTAACAAGCTCAAAGTGTGCCAAGAAAACATTCCCCACACCATTACACCTCCTCCACCAGCCTGGACTGTTGACACAAGGCAGGTTAGGTTCATGGATTAATGTTGTTGTTGCCAAATTCTGACCCCACCATCTGTGTACCTCAGCAGAAATTAAGATTTATCAGACTAGGCTATGTTTTTCCATTTATTGGTGAGCAGCTATAGAAATACTCAAACCAGCCCATCTTGCCCCACAGTTGTACCACAGTCAGAATCACTGAGATCACTTTTTCCCCCCCATTCAAACAAGTATCTGCATGATTTTATGCATTGCACTGCTGCTAAATGACTGGCTGATTAGAATAGCATAAATGAGTAAGTGTTCCTAATAAACTGTTCCATTAGAGTACAGTAAGTATAGTTTGTATATGACTCCCAGGTAGATAATACAATTGCATTGCAATATTCCCGTGTTCGGTTTCTGCCTCAGAGCATTGAGCTGTTAATGTCTGGGCCTGTGGAGCATTCATGACCACAGCCTGATCCTACATTGCTTTACAGACCTGTGTTACAAGAACATCTGCTTGAGTGGGAGGCTTGGAGCTCTAGGGACACTTCAGGGAAATTTTCTTCCAGAAGATAGCAGGTGGGGGACAGTTTGCCCATGTGGCTCTTCACACCACATCAAAGAATTGTCTTCTCTTTAAAGTCTCCTACAGTACAGGACACATTGGGAGAGAACTGTGTGCAGAGCTGCATAAAATGTTCAAATGGTTATATTGTTTTAAACAGGAATGTGACTCTGACTTGTTCTTGTTTACACTAAAATGGTATTGATGCTTCTATTATCACTGCGATAAACAGAACAGAGTGGCATTTTCCAGAACCTTCTGCAGCTTACCTCATTATAATATCCACATACGTACGCATCATGATATGTATGTATCTCTCTGCCTATTTTTTTTATATTCGTGTATTTTAAGAAATAATCAGTGGATATTCTGTTATAGAGTGGAAGAGTGAAGAAAAAAACCGAATCTTTACGTCAATAATAAAGCATGACAGCGCATGTTGTTGAAGGAAAGTAACAACAGTAGATTAAAAGCTGACTGTTTTCTTATAACAGGACATGCTGAAGTGATTTATAACCATACAGTTAGTTTACCTCTGACTGTCACAAAGCCGTGATACAGGAAACTCCTTCCTAAAGTACAAAATAAATGTCTGGATCTGTAAAGACATTTCGGTACATGTCAGCCTATTTTGGAAGCATATTTTACAGTTATTTACTGTGAGTTTGCTCACACTATCATTTAATCATTCACAGCTCATTTTTGCCCTTTCCATGTTGTAACAAATCCCAGAAGAGAAACAGTTTTTTACACTCAGACAGCCTTCTGATTTCAGAAGTCGCATCCCCTTACTGACCAGAGCAGATAGTAGAGAAACATCATCCTTTTTTTTTTTTTTTTTTTTTTTTTTTTTTTTTTTTTTTTTTTTTTTTTTACTCGACACAAATTTTGCTGGATAATGTTATTAAAGTGGAAAAAAAAATACTCATGACTTTATTGGAGAGTGCTGGACAAATGAATATTAGGATATCCTATTTCCCCTGTGAACTCTAGCACATTTGTTTCCAATGTTCTAACTTTGCTATTGAGTTGTTGTCTACTATGAAGAAAAAAGTTGTCTTCATTTTACTTAACCTTTGAAAGGACAGTGTTTCTACTGATCCAGTGCTCTTAATTCCTAAGGGTGGACATTTGCTCAGCTCCAGAAATTCTTTCCTGCACCTTTTTCTCTGGACAAGATATGTTTGCAAATATATGCAAAATGACTTGAATAGTTCTCCCATACTGACCTTCTCAATAAGAAGGTCAATACGATGAAAATTGAAGTGATGGAGAGAAAGACTCCTGGCTGTGTTTTGTCTATTTATCAGAGCCATAGGGCTTTTTATTGTAGAACCTTTCAGCTCTGGTTTGACATTATTAACTGGCTACTTGTAGTTTAGTTATTGGGGTTTTATCATCCAATCCAATTAAGGTTAAAACATAAGACAACAATAAATATAATAGATTAAGTATAAGAATGGTGTTGTGATAAAGTTGTAAAGTTGAACTAAATAAATCCCTGGCTATGCTTTATACATTGCTAAGGGTTCCAGGACACCACTCTGCTTTACAGAACAGAGGATTTCATCATAGTTAAACAAGGATGAAGCTCATCATTCCGCACATGGTTGTAAAAAGGAAGAATTAAGTACAGCAGATATTTGCTTTATACAAAGTCGAATGATTGATCCTTCAGCCTTCTAACAACAATTCCTGAAGGTTAAGTTTGAAACACACATGCACACACTACCTGCAAGACATGAGTGCAGCAGGTTTCTCAAGGATCAGTCTAGCTACACGACAGGTCCATACATGTTGCACAGAAAGAAGGTTGAATTAAAAGGTTTTGATTTATGTATATTAAAGTTGTCTGTCATCACCTGCAAACAACAACCTAAAGAAAAAAAGATAATAGCAGAAAGGTATTTGCGGTTACCCGGTGGGTGTTGGTACAAGACAATAATTGCAATAATGTTTGTGTGAGCGAGTGGCTGGGCACAAGGAACAAAATGTTCGGCCCCTCTAGCTGGATCTGTGTGTGTGTGTGTGTGTCTGTGTCTGTGTGTCAAGGCTTGTGGACTGTGTGCGGGGGTGGCTCTGTTCTGGCTGTAATGATAGGCCGCTGCAGGTGAGGGCATGACTCTGCGTTCGCCTCAGGCATGTGTTCACACACACACTTGCACTCACACAAAACAATAAGCAATAAATCTGACATCTCCTGCACTGTTCAACCAATTACCGGAAGAGCAGAAGGATGAACATGAGTGCCAGCGCTAGTGAGACGGCTTAGTGAAGACTTACAGTGTAAATATACTCCCTTTATTAACCCCTTGAGCCCAACAATAAGGCCTTGAAAGTTGAGTTGCAGACAAGGCAAGTCATCACTGAGCCAACCGGAATAAGTTCTTCCTGTTAGACAGAATACACTTCCATTCACCATCTTCCTAGCAGAGCGTACAAAACATGTCTACACTGTTCAATTGTCTTAATGACTGATTCAATTATAATGATTCATCAGAGCTGGAAGACACACCACCAGTACATCGGGATGAAAACTGACTTATATACAGAACTATACGGAGAGAGAATTGCACAAGGCAGCATAACATTAGCGGGGTTTTTTTTCTGCAAATATACACAACAGCTTGGTGATGCAATGAAAGGGTCCACAGATGTGGAGAGCAGACATATTGCATTAACTACTATAAACATCCACAAAGGATCATGAAGCCCCTGTGAACAAAATGTTGTAAAGAAGCTGTCTTCTGCAATGACTGATTTTTGTCATTTTGACTGCATTCTGGCTTATACCAGTCCATAACTCACAGTGCATTCACTTACATCTATGTGACAAAGAAGAAAAAATAAAAAGGCATTAAAACCTACGTCATCTATCATGTGGAATTGATTTAGAGTGTATTATGTGGATATTTTAACAGAATATTAGTTATTTTTTGGATGGTGGTCAGTCTGCTTTTAAACGCACTTTTATAATTGAATATATTGCCAGGGTTTTTTTTTTTTGTGTGCGTGATATCTCAGCAAAATGTGGTGAATGTCACTGTGGCTGAACTCTGGTAAACTCTGGGTTTTGGCAAAAATATGGGTTTTTCTATAATGTAATTTGACACTTCAACTTTAAGAAACCATAACTATTTTTTTCTTTGAAATCTTGGCTTCTTCCTACAAAGTGCATTTATTAATTCATCTTCTCTATCCTCTTTATTCAGGTCAGTGTAGTGGTGGATCTTGAGCCTATCCTGGGAACATTGGGTTTGAGGCAGAAATACACCAGTCCAGCACAGTGTGGTATTTTCAGAATGGTGAAAAAAAAATGGATACAAGCTCGTGTTGATGCATCAAAGGGAAATCAGAATTAAGTATTTAGAAGTTCTACTGGTTTAGTTATTCACTTGCTTTATAGTGTAGCAAAATCTCAATGTTTCACCCTGGCGTGATGAATTAAAGCAGACACTATTTTCAACTGAATTTTTAAATTGTTTATTATATAAAAACATTTGCAATTGAACATGAAAAAGATTGAACATGGCCTTCTCATGATGATCAGGTCTGTGTCTGTGAGGAGTTTGTCACACACATACATACCATAGCATACCTGAAAGTGGCATGACAATGTGAGCTATTGTCTTGGTCCCTGGCTTGCGTCGGTCTTTAGGGAAGGAGAACTGGGCTTGCGGTGAACCGTCACACACAATAAAGGTGTGAGAACAAGCTGTCTGGATCCCACCTTTGGCTGACCACGCCAACCGCACTCTCATGCTTGCTTCCCTGTTGTATTTCGTCTTCCACAGTTCCCACTGCTCTTTTACTTTTCAGTTTTCTTACCAGCACACAGACGAGCCATTGTTTTCTTGTGGCTATTCCATGCTGGTATTGAGGCAGCAAGTGACTCTTACCCTTTCTGAAGCTTAAAGCTGCAGTTACCCTAGAAATTTGCAGGTCTCCTTACAACGGTTTGAGTAAGTTGGGACCAGAACTTCGGTGCTGAAAAGTGCAGTTTTTTTTTTATATTTCTTTGTGACTTTGCATGAGATTGAGGAACCATTAAACAGTGCAGTTCAGACTTTCTAAATTAATCAAGATCCTACATCAGGGGTGGGCAAATCACAACTTCATTAGATAAGTGAAAGATCTGAGATAGTTGGCTAGTTATGTATATTCCAGTAGCACGTCTTCTGTTTTGGTTGCCCAGAATCCGAATTGTATAGGCTAACGTAACTAAATATAGCTAAAAACCAAGCTTGGTTTTAAGTGCATTCCAGTAGCACATTGTTCACATGTACAGTAGAACATTGCTTAATTGCTCACAAAAAAAGGCCTGTAAAAGTAAGAATCTGGCCGGCAAAGTAACTCCAAATTAACTAGCAGCAGAGTTATGACCATTTTGGACTGGAATTTATTTTGGACTGTTTCGTCAGTATTTCCACATACCTGTATGTTCATGATTCTGCAAAGATTATCTATTGTACGTGCATGCCTAGCAGACAGCAGATTGCGCCATGGACATTGTGTGTAGCACAGCAGTGGGATTCAGAATGAGCAGCCTGTGCTGTAGTTACAGAACTGAGTTTAAGCATGGCGTTCGTACCAAATGAAAACTTTTGTTTAGCCAAGGTCAATACGCAACCTGCACAAACTCTGTTGAACTGTTTTACTGACACACACAAGAGAAGAAAAACTAGTGTGACTGGAACCTTACAGACAAGTGAGCACAAAGACAGTAGAAGCGGATTCTGTGACTCATGTCCACGGCGTCCTGCCTCTTAACCACGCTGACAAACAGGCTTTGTGTCTCACTGATGCTACACTTTCCCCCTGCTAGCAGCTTGTCCCCCAGTGGCAGGCTAGAAGTGATTGTCATGTCTCTGTATAAAGGGTTAGCTTTCCTCCGTCCTTCAGTTCTGAATGGTAAGTAGGCAGAGGGAGTGTGTTCAAAGGGTTCAAAGGAAAGGGAGTGTGCAGGATTTGGGGGACAGATGGCAGTACATTACTGGACAGTTGAAAGCCAGCTGTTTTTAAGCTCCACCGCTGTGCGTGTCGGCGGCTCTGCCCCACAGGTGTCTTAATACAGTGCTTCAGTGGGACAGTGCTAATGCCAACAAAATTACACTGTCTCAGAATGCATCTCTTTCACACTCTTTGAATCCTTAACCCCTCCTTTTTTGTTATCTTTATCCGGTTTTCTGACTCCACTACCAAAGGGGGAGTGATGGAGTTATCACTCTTTCTTTAGTTGGTTACTGATTCTTATGCAGCTTGTAGATAAAATAGACCCTGTTTGAAGGGAGAGACAATCTCTTTATATTTCTCCAAAACCCGATACTCTAGCATATCCTCAACAGTGATTTCTATAAAGCAATAACTACGCCTCTAACCGAAGGACCGAGTATGGGCATGCTGAGATGGTTATTAAGAAGAGATTAGCTTGAAGAGATTAGGGATCGACACATGGATACTGGCTTACAGCTACAGCTTCTTGTATTGTGCTTCATGTTTCATGTATTTCTTGTGTTGTGATGAGAGTGATATCGCTGCAATTCATGTAATTTCTACAGTGCACTGTTACTTTTTGGGAAAACTGATTTTTGACACAATTTGTGCTTTTTGGCCAGGGTTTGAGATGAATTTCTGATGATGGTTCCAAATTGCCCAGGAGAGCAATATTTATAAATCCAAAGCAACCCTAGGTCCCACATACAAAATCCCACCTGCTTTCTTATCACAGTTTATTAACTATCATGGCTGCTTGATCTTTATGCTGTTGCCAGTGATAACAAATATAGTAGACAAGCTGGCAAGTACACTAATGTTATTGTTAACCTAATAGATAGCCAACATCCATGCTGAATGGCTGTTTCTGATTGCATTGCCAGAGGCGCTGACAGCTCTCTGTGTTTGCCTTTGATAGCTATTTCAATGGACCATGTTGAGATTTAATATAGCCACAAAACCAGAGCGTGAAGCAGGATAGTCTGCTTAAAGACTAACTACATACTTAAATAAAAAGAAAAAAAAAAATGCTCAAACCAAAATTCGGGACTCGCAGCCAAAGCCTGAAACCATAAATTAGGTGCTTGATTTTCTTTTTGTTCCATTACTTTAGTGTTCATTTTCATTTTGACCTTTATGTAGCATTTAAATATTCCATACATATTACAGTTCAGGTTGTGCAGGTAAATATGCAATGGTGTACACCTGCATTATAATGACACATATTAGTCTTGCAAATAGATAATGCAATTGTGTAGTTCATTGTACACCAATCTGAAATGCAACTTTGACTACTTATTACCAACCAAATCTGGTAATCCTAAACATATTTCTGATATTGTTTGAGGCAACACAAAAGAAACAGCATTGTATTAGTTGTTAACCAATATATTAACCAGTATTTTCATTACAAATTAAATGAATTGCAAAGATGGAAGTTGTGCAGTCTCTCACGGCACAGCAGTAAGGCCTTCGCCCTGCTCTTGATGCAGGAAGGATTCTTCTCATCATTCCGAGTGACATTAGACAGTAGCGGTTGTGTTTAAACCCATGAACATGTTAACAGGCAGGTCGTGGTCTTCCCCATGCATGTTTAACTGTCCCGTGCTGTTGTAGGAGTAGCAGTCATGCCAAGTTCTAGCCTACTCACGTCCATGTGGAAGACTCAGCTAATGGACAGGAAATGCCAGTGACTTAATTGGAAGTGGACAGGATAAAACGCCACATGGAAATGGTTTTACAGCCGTTATGATTTTCCCTAATGAGCTGAAACAACGTATTCATAAGAAGCTTTTCTGAAGGCATTTTGATGCATCTTTCTGTAAAGATACAGTTGAACCAGGGGAAAAAAAAAGAAAAAGAAAGAAAAAACATTGTTACTGATTTGCACAGAGCTGGAGAATTTGGGACAGATTATCCGTAGTTGCATTTTCATATTTCTGGTCAATATTTCAAGTTGATCACAGAAAAATGTATAAAGATTTAGGCTTATTACAATGTATCACATATTAAACTCAGTGTAAATTAGGGATGAAATGTGCATCCTAATTGGCTCATGCAATACATGCAGTGATGCATCAGATATTCTTGTGCTCTGGTAGCACGATGGTCCATTCCCGTCTGAAAGCGAGAGTGGCAGGGGCAGTTGGGAACGGGAAGGTGCGGTCTTGAGTGTGTTCCTCCTGAGTCGTGGTGGCCCTGGGAGCTCAGACAACAAACGCTCCCAGCCAAAAAACCACTGACTGACTGAGGCCTCTGTCACTTTCCCTCTGAGGTTTTTATTGACACACACTTTGCCTAATGGGAACTAGCACCACATAACTGTTAACAAATCTATGCACAAAAAAGAAAAACTATATTAAATAAATAAAAAACAACTCCGTGAACTGTTGTTCTTGGTTACATAGGTGGTTCTGGGGAGGAGCCATAGGACATCAAACCTGGCCCCCCTGTGGCCACCCTAAATGAATCATTGAACTCGTTAATACATATTTATCCAGATCTCTCTTTTGTATTCATACAGTGCCAATGACAGAAACAAGAAAGAACTCAACCTACGACTTTCCAGTAGTTTTTGAGGAAGCACTAAACAATCTTTGATTTGTTCTCAGACTAAAGGCTTATCATCCTCCCACAACAGTGATGTATGTTGCACACATGCTCTGTAGGCTGGGGATTCCCCTCTGATCACACTGAAGACTGTATCAAAAGTCCTGACATTTAACATTACAGCCTCACTTTCATTAGCATGGTTTGTCTGTGGTTTCATGTTTGCATCGGGGATTAGATGACAAAACTCTAAAATGAGATATTTTGGTCATATTATTCTCTTGTACTAGAATTGTGGCTGGCGGGAGTTTGGAGAATTGAGGCGTGGGAAGTTTGTGAACCCGCTGACCCCTCCTATTAATGTGGCAAATTAACAGAGTGCGGGCGATAAAAGAATCTCCGGCTGCTTTGTCTTCTCTATGAAGGTCTTTGGAAGATAATGGATGCTGCCCTGTTTGTTCTTGCGGCTTGTTAGTGCTGGAGTTTCCAAAAGCAAACCAATCAAATAGATTTTAAAAGGTTTATGTGTCTTTATTACATCATTACATTTCAGTGGTAGTGTTATTGTAGGCACAAACTGAGCTGATGGTGTCATTTCAATACACGCACATGAAGTGAATGGGTATCTTTTCTGCTAAGGGTTTTTGTGAGAACCCGTGACGAATGTGAGGCCCACTGACGCGCAGCTCACAAAATTTAAGGGTGAATAGAGAGGGCCTCCTTTGCCAAGGCTGTTTAGTGAAGGCCTCATCAAAACACATACAAATCACATTGATTTCTCTTTATAGGAATCCAGCAAGGAAACATGGGCTTCTCTCTCTCTCTCTCTCTCTCTCTCTCTCTCTCTCTCTCTCTCTCTCTCTCTCATATTATTAGTTAGAGCTTGTGTCTCCTTCTGCCAATTGCATCTGACTGCTCCCACAACCCAGCATGGCTTCAAAACTCTAAATTTTTAGTGCAATGTTCTGAACTCTACAGTTAAAAAACAACCTGGTAACATTTCAGGAAACATTTCAGTATTGCCCAGGCAAGTACTTTCTCCACGCCCATATTTAACTACATTTTCCATCCATTGCTGATGGACTTGAGGAGTATGAGGAGACAAACATCCAAGTGTCTTAATAGCATCTATTAGCACTTTAGCATTATTATTGTAAGAACTAGGTAACTGTCAGTTAACATGGTGCAGTATCTGGTTGCGCTAAAATAACAACATGTGTTTTGTCCAACTTAACATGTGTTCTGTCCAATATTTACCCAGTGCTGTTGTTTGCTTTGGTAGTTTTCAGTCTAGTGTTTTTTGAGTGCTCAGAAGTTGAACCATTATTGTTCGTGTGAGGACCTCATATGCCAAGATGCATAAAGTGTATTTAGCCCTCAAAAGCCTATCAAATGTTGTCAGATGTTATCAAAGTTCTCTCACTCCTGGCCATTTTCTGGTTCAGTTAGACCCTGACCAAATTTTAGATTTCTGGTTTTGGTTTTTTCACATGTGTTAAGGTGCTTGACCCAAACCCATTCACTGCAATGTTGAGTGGTTTAGCCCTTTATCAGAAGATCTTTCTTGTTACCAAAATACTGGAAATCAAACAAACCGCTGTATTTTGTAGAGTGCAGCAAGGAAGTGCTCATACAAAAAATGTAAAGATCAGTTACATGTCGCATATATCTCCTAACAATCTTTATATGAACTGGTCCTCTGTGTCAAGCAAAGAATATAGCCCTAGACTATTATTATATTATTACCATTATTATTACAGACTATGGAACTGAGTTGTAGTTATTATTATTATTATTATTATTAAAACCAAGGCAATCTGCTGTACGTTTCTTGAACAATGGGATCAGCAGTTCTGGGACCAATCTTAGTTTGAAATGCCCGGTTGGAAATGAATTGGAATTGACAAATTTTTTTAAAGACATATTTTCTTCTATGATTGTGTGTGTGTGTGTGTGTGTGTGTGTGTGTATATATTTATATACACTATATTGCCAAAAGTATTCACTCACCCATCGAAATAATTTAATTCAGCTGTTCCAATCACTTCCATGGCCTCAGGAGTATAACTTCAAGCACCTAGGCATGCAGACCGCTTCTACAAACATTTGTGAAAGAATGGGTTGCTCTCAGGAGCTCAGTGAATTCCA
>JAQQZR010000008.1:13589034-13611025 GCA_030068235.1 Notoglanidium macrostoma | reverse complement strand
CCTCACAAATGTGCTTCTGGAAGAATGGTCAAAAATTCCCATAAACACACTCCTAAACCTTGTGGAGAGCTTGCCCATAAGAGATGAAGCTGTTATAGCTGCAAAGGGTGGGCCGACGTCATATTAAACCCTATGGATTAAGAATGGGAAGTCACTTAAGTTCATATGCATGTAAAGGCAGGTGAGCGAATACTTTTGGCATGTATGTATCTATATATATATATATATAATGTGTGTGTGTGTGTGTGTGTATATACAGTATGTATACGTGTGTGTGTGTGTGTGTGTGTGTATATGTGTGTATATATATATATATATATATATATGTATGTATGTTCATCAAAGCTAAAATGTATGATTGTGACATTTGGTCAAAACCAACATGTTTTAGTTTTCCAAAGGAGTGAACACATCCAGCTAATATCTCTTTATAGATGTGATTTTAGCTACACTCGGGTGAATTCCACCTTGGTCAAATAGTAAATAGTAAACCATAAATCTAGTGTAAGCTATAAAAGAATAGTGTCTGACTGACTGTAGATGAAAAGCGGCATACGTTCAGAATTTCTTTTAAAAATACTGTACATCTTTTTTCTTTTTTTTTCTTTTACATATTATGATATTTTGAAAGTCAACTTAATTGTTGTACCTTCAGCTATGTCTACTTATGCCATTTCCTTCTAGACCAGAACAAGAGACAAGAAAATTCCTGAGAGCGTTCTTTCAACCGTGCAGCATTCTGTCTCTTTCCTGAGCTCTTTCCTGTAAGTTGTGAAGCTAAGCTTGCCAAAGCTAAGTTATTCTGAAAGCGTCTCAAAAGGAACTTGCTTTCCTCATTTCTGTGCCATCGGCCGTTGTGCAGGTTTAGGACTTTTGACGGACAGGAAGAATGCTGCTCGGAAGTGGGTTTTCTTGTTTTGTTTGGTTTAAGCCTATCAATTCATTGTGTGTCCTTAAGCAAACAGGAGAGTGCTATGTCCTGTTTTTACTGTTTCACCACGTCACTGTTCAAACTTGAGAAGAGCAAATATTGGAGCAAAACTTCAGTGTGCTGAGCCTCTGGTGTCAGGTAAAAAAAAAAAAAAAAAAGCCATTTAAAGGCTCAGCAACATGAACAAAACAATCTCGTGGTAAAAGAGTGACATAAGCAGAGGCAGAAAACTGTGCAGTGATTTTATTGTTATTGAGTTCATGCCATTGCACTTTGTTTACTATGGCATTACATTTGTTGCTGTTTTCGATTTAAGATGGAGACAGGGTGTCATTTTCTTCTAGTTAATATCCCCTCCTTCCAACATTCACCCTAAGCACCAAAAATTAGATTTGCTCCAAGCAGACCTAGACAGAATCATTTGGATGCAGAAATAATGAAGTGAAAAAATTAAGTTGACTGATGGATCAAAGACGTAAGCAGTGGCTAATAGTTTTGGTTCAAGCTTTAGTACAGCTTAGCATTGTCACTGTTGGATCTCCTTGGATGTATGAGATCAGTCCTCTCTATCTAGAGCTTAGACGGTCTGCCTGTTAAACAGTTTCACCTGTAGCGGTGACCTTTGCAAAGCTGGGCATGCTTTCTCCCAGCCCCCGTGTTCTGTGGTCACCTGACACAAAAATTAGCTGCTGCTACGTTTCAGTGGAAAGTGGTTAACATACTGCCCATGCTGGATCTGAAGCGCATCTGCTAGATCATGTATTATTTTAATGTATTGGCACAAGAAGGCTGGAAAATCTGCTTTTCCCATGTACTGATCAGCCATAACATTAAAATCAGTGACATGGCAAGTGAATAACATTGATTATCTCGTTACAATGGTACCTGTCAAAGGATGGGATATATTAGGCAGCAAGTGAACAGTCAGTTCTGAAAAATGGGTATGTGTAAGTTTGCAGGTTTGTGGGGTGTTTCTGCTATTCATTGGTTAATATCTACCAAAAGTAGTCCAAGGAAGGACAACAGCTCATTGATGCACATGGGGAGAGAAGGCTAGCCCATCTGGTCCGATCCCACAGAAGAGCTACTGTAGAACAAATTGCTGAAAAAGTTAAAGCTGGCTATAACAGAAATCTTGCTGTGTATGGCGTTGTGTAGCCGCAGATCCCTCAGGGTGCCCATGCTGACCCCTGTCAACCGCTAAAAGCACCTACAAGAGCATCAGCACTGGACCATGTTGCAATGGAAGAAAGTGGCTTGGTCTAATGAATCACGTTTCCTTTTACATCATGTGGATGACGCGGGTGCGTCTGCATCGCTTACCTGGCGAAGAGATGGGATAAGGATGCACTATGGGAAGAAGGCAAACTAGCGTAGGCAGTGTGATGCTTTGGGCAATGTTCTGCTAGGAAACTTCGGTCCTGGAATTCATGTGGATGTTAATTTGGCACAGACCACCTACCTAAACATTGTTGCAGACCAAGTACAACCCTTCGTGGGGTTTCAGAACGATAATGTGCCCTACCACACTGCAAAAGGTGAACAGTTGAAGGTGTTGACTTGGCCTCCAAATTCTGCAAATCTCAATCTGATCGAGCATCTCTCGGATGTGCTGGACAAACAAGTCCGATCCATGGAGGCCCCACCTCGCAACTTATTTAAAGGATGTGTTGCTAAGGTCTTAGTGCCAGATACCACAGCACACCTTCGCGTAGAGTCTGTGCCTCGATGGTTCAGAGCTGTTTTGGTGGCACAAGAGGGACCTACACAATATTAGGCAGGTGGTTTTAATATATATAATTTGATCCTTAATGTTTATAAACGTAGCAGATATTCCAGCCTACATATTTTTGATCTACACTTTGGTCTTACTGTCGCACAGCTGCCTACATTTGCAATCAGTCTATCCTCATATAAAAAGAGGCAACTTTTCAGCACAAGACTTCCCGGAACAAGAATGCCTCCCATTTTTTTTTTTCTTCCTCATTTACTATTCTTCTCAATTGTAGCTGTTTTCTTGCTCTTAATCTGTCGCAGATACCGCTGGCATTTGGCAGCCATTGCACAGAACCATGGGTCAAGGCAAGGCACCTATTCCAATCCCCCCCTTTCCATCCCTCTTCACTACATAATTTTTTAGGTCACAAGCTTATCTGTGCTCTACAAGCGTCTGCATGTATGGCCATGTTTAATCTTGGCTGCCTACTGTAAATTTTTTCTTAATTACCCAATGGCGCTTTGGCAAGTACTTTACAATTGCGATTTATCATTACCAGGAATTTACCGGTCTGCTGTGTCACATCGATGTGGTTCGTTTGCACTGTAATTACACCCAACACTTGTTAGAGCTTGTAAAGTTTGTGGCTGTGCAGTGAGAGTGTGGAACAGGGCCCAGAAACATTATTCTGTGTCCTTTTGCAAGAACACTGTTGCTTAAATGTAGCTGAATATGACTCGCTGGAGGCGAGATTGTGACAGATTCCTGGTTTACTCAAAAATGAACACATTAGAGCTAGATTAGAAAAACAGGGGGCTTTTGTTTATTATAGTCTATTTATTAAAGTCCATGCATAGAGGAAATTAATATTTGTGTGCATATATATATATATACAATTTTTTTTTTCCGTTTTTCCCCACATTGGAATGCCTCTGACAAAAGAAGAACGTATTGAAAATGTTCTCATGGCTACAGCATTATCAACATGTGTTAACACAAATTCATCATGAGAGGGAGAGATGACTCTGTGTATGTTTCCAAAGAAATGGTACTCATGTATAGGCTGTTTTGTAAATAAAAAGTTACATTTTGCTGAAAAACACATGTTAACTCCCTTATTTATGGAGACTTTTGGGACAGCCTGTAGTTTGGACTCAATATGGCTTGAGACAAAATTTCACAGTAGGTTGTTTTAATAGGACACTGTTAAAAACGTAACCGCTTTGATGCATATGCAGCTAATATGCCGTAAATCTGCATGTTGGTATCCGATAACACGGTTAGCACACCTGCACAGCAGTTTGATTTGACCCTGCCGCCCCATGGCACTGTTCCAGTACAGATAAAATGCCCTTAAGACGCAGCCTTGAGCTGAGTGGAAGTGCGGAAGGGAGTCATATGAGTAGTTACAACAACAAAAAAATTACTTGATATTGAGCAAAGCTTGCAGTATATCCACATCACCTCAATCATTTACGTCAACTCTAGTTATAGCAATCGTTATGTATTTCTTTAATTAATAGAGGAATGTATTTGAGGATTTCTTTGTTACATACCTACTGTGTTTTATTGCTATAGATTTTTGCCAGCTTTGTCCTCTTGCTCTTTGGTTTAGTCACACAGCAGTCGCCATTTTCAATCAATGCGTCCTTGTAATAAATAAAGCAACTTGTCAGTAGAAGAGCTGAAGAGCTGAAGGCAGGGACAAGAATGTTTCCATGTGCAGAAACAATCTGATTCATTGAATAATTGTTGTTTTTACCTTAAACATACGCATGAGCTGCTTTCCTGAAGAATGTGCGTCTGTGCAAAAGCTCACAGCGGTGTGAATAATGAATAAGCTACTGCACAGGATGATTCACCTCTGAAATGCTCACTGCAGTTGAAGATGTCAACACGTGCGCGTCTCGGAAACTGATTCACGATGTGCTGTAGGAGTAAAGAGTGGTCCTTGCTGTAGAGGGAGCTCTCTCGCTGTCTTCTTGTCATGTCTTGTTCTCCACTGATTAATGTTTTGAATATTAACCTCAACAGAGTCGTTTGTCTGTCGCTGATGAAACACTTTACTTCATTATTAAAAAGGATGGCAGTGTTGTGTCATGTTTATGTAGTCAGATCAAAAGGTGAGATAAGGGAAAGTTCCCAGCACTTCCTGGCTTGTGTATATATATGTTCAGACTTGTGTGTGTGTGTGTGTGTATCTTTAACAGTGTAATGGTGGATCATGCTTTTTATTGTGCTAGGGGGTTTCTCTAATTCCATGCTTAGCCTTCCATCCTTACCTGTGGTTTACACACACACACACACACACACACACACACACACACACACACACACACACACACACTCTGTTCACTCACTCTACCCCTCCAAGACATCACTCCAAGCTAAAGGTGGAGGAATGCAGTCATCAGCACCGTCCCAGCGTTCTCCTTAAGTGTAATCCTTGACATCACCTGTGTTTATCAGTTTGTTTTAGTTACATTTACACACAAGAAGAAGACGTTTGTCAAGATATCAACCATGTGTGTCCTTACCTCACACATAGGTGCTTAGTCACTCACACATGCTCATGCACACACCCTTTTACTGCTTTTAACAGAAACAAATTGAAGCTCAGTTTCTTCATGGACAAGCATCCAAATGCCCAGGTCTGTGTATTTTCATGGTCGTTGTGGCAGCATTAAGGGAAACTGACTCTGTTCAGCTGGGATTCGAGTTTCCTAATGAAATGACTCACTGCTGGACGGTGGCTGTAGCTGGAGTTGCCTCCAAACTCTCTCCGGAGGTCTGATTACTGTATAGTTTTATGAGGTTAGCGTTTCGTCAGGAGTGACGTGCTCCATGCCACTGAGGTCACATGGGCTGGGGGTTGGAGGTTTGGTCTTGGGTAGCCCTGAATTCTCAGTGCCAGTGAATGAGCTCAGGTCTTTATTTATGGAAAGGGATCCTAAAATAGTAGGCTGGCTCCCCACATGTGGAGTTCCTCTCTTCAGATCTGCCGCATGCATTGTCCATATCACACTTTTCATTTCTATTATAAATTGCATTTGTGCAAGGGGACCCTATATTAGAATGTTATGTAAGTAATGATCTGTAGTTCAGTACATGTTTGATCAAATCGAGGGGGTGGAGCTATACATGATCCAGTCCTATCCTCGACCCCAAACTGTAATTCCTAACTCTTAACTGCCACGACTTTTTACAAAATACTTAACAGGACACTTATCCAACAAGAAAGGTGAAATGTGAGTGGATTTTCATTCCTGTCTCACCCCACTCCCACAAAAATCCTCCTGTCCCAATCCCATGACGGAATAAAAAAAAATTCTGTCCTGTCTCAATCCCGGAAAAATGACCCCGGTCCCATCCTGTTCCTGTCCCATCTCGTTTCCAACAGTGAAGGGTCCTAAATCTTGGTCGCTCATGCAAGCAACCGTGTTGGATAGTCGAAACTTGGCCACTTCTGACACCTTTTTAACCTTTTTTTTTCATAAATAGGTTGTTTTCGGCTGCCTCTTGCCACCAACCACTTTACAAATGTGTTTCTGAAGGCCACTTTAAGTGGTGTATTTGGAAACTACTATACACTTTTTTTTTTTACTTAAATTTTAACTCCGTCACGCTCGACTCTTATGAACGTCTTTATAACTTTCGACATGCCCGAAAGTGTGCCAGTATGATACACAGATCGTTGTCCTCTACTCTGTGGTGCAACAC
This sequence comes from Notoglanidium macrostoma, assembly GCA_030068235.1. Lineage (NCBI taxonomy): Eukaryota > Metazoa > Chordata > Actinopteri > Siluriformes > Auchenoglanididae > Notoglanidium > Notoglanidium macrostoma. The sequence goes on along the minus strand of JAQQZR010000008.1, from coordinate 13,604,657 downwards.
TGTCTTCCCCTAATCTGACTCCGACTCCATTGTTGGCAGTGCCGTTTTTCTGTTGGCTGCACCCTGCATAGTCATGCATCGGTCAGGTCAGAGCTGACAGGAGAGAATAAAAAAAGACAATCCGACTAGCATTATGTTCAAAATTAAGAAAATTAGCATTAATTCATATTAGAACTGCATATCTATATATAAAAACAGACCTCATGTTCTAATGATACCCATCCTGCCTGTTCCATTGACTTTTTTCCCCTGTCCCGTCCCAGTCACGTGATGAACACTGAAATTGCCTCCTGTCCTGCAGGAATCCTACAGGAATATCGAAACCCACAGGATTCCCCCAAAAATGTCAGCATATAATAATACACTCTTCACCCACTGGACATTTGGCTCGACTCTGCCAACATATTAGGAGCTACAGCCCCTAGATATTTGGTTCTACAGTAAGGGGTACTTGACCTTGTTTGGGAACGGATAATGATTTTTTGCTGTAATATTTTAAAGAATACTTAAATGTTTTATAATTTAATCTACATCCACTGAATATGTAGCATGGATACTGTTGGCCAGTGCCTTGCAATGGACTGGCTTCCCATCTGGATCCACTTTGACTCTGAGCAGGGAAAAGCAGTTAATGAATGAATGAATGAATGAACATTTATTGACAGCACTTAATAATTGCTCTTAGACCTCCCTTATAAGTGATTTTTGAGTAAATTTGCTTTCTGTGCTTTTCTCAGTACAGGGAAGCTTGTCAAATTCCTGTCTGTATTAAGCACTGTGGTAACTGCTGCATTCGGTATCTTAGAATAGATTTGCCAATACCTGCTTAATAATCTGAGGCTAGAGTATTCTTACATACTGATACAATATCTATCTACATGAAGCCAAAGTCAAAACTATGAATATATGAAAAGAAAACCACATCTGGCACTGTTTTGATACTATTGTGGTGTGCAAGATTGTTGTTCATCAGGGATAAAAATCAGATCTAAATAGGAGCAGGCAGTCAGATATAAAGTTTGCCTGATAAAATTCAGTGAATGTGCCAGTCTAGCCCAGCATTTAAACTGTACTGTATGTGCACTGATGTACCCAGATTCTGCAAATATGTTTTAAATAATAAAATTGACGCTGTATTTCTGTGTCTTCTCCTGCAGCTGGGGAAGTGGATTCCGGGAAAGCAGACACCCTTCACTTGCTTCATGTGGAGTCTTGTGGCGAAGAGGATGTATGATTTCTTGTGGTGAGGAATATATATTTCCAAAAAGCACTGTTCCAGCGTTCTAGCCATAGCTCGTAAACCCCAGCAATAAGTTTCCTTAAATGCGCCAAAAACGCTACTGCTAATGAATTTAAGCTAAGAGCATCCAGCTGTCTTTATACAAATGAGATGGTGTTATCTACTCCATTCCAGCTTGAAGATTGGCATTTCTGGATATAACTCTTAAAGGTTTTTGTTTTGTCATATACTGTTTTGTTGAATGCCAAATATTGTGCACGTTTCTGCTTGTTAGAATCTCATAAGACCTTAAATGGCTTGCATCCACAACATTAAATGCAGCTCTTAAACACAGGCCCCCCACTGAACTTCATACGTCTGTTGGTTGCATGTTTGTGAGCCAGAATGCTATTAAGTGCTTAACCTGTGTGTCAAATTTGGCCCTGGACAAACTATTGTTTTTGTTAACAAAGTTGGAAATTTTGACGTAACATTTAAAAAAAAAAATAAGTGTGCCAGTTTGTTTTCATTGAAGACATGGGACAAAAGTGAGCAGTTCAATGTTCTTTGGCATGGCCATGTCGTACCACTTCATTCTCATTTTAAGCCAATAAACACAAGCAAAAGAAGCTTTGCTAAATATCCTGTCATGTGGCAGAATGTACCAAGCTTGATTTCATTTTGTTTCGCCTCGGCTTAGTTGTTTGTAAAGGAAATATTTATGATCTCCAAAAGCATTCCTGTCAAGTACTGCACGTCTAATATTTTAACAATACACGTAGATGCGAAGCAGCTTTACTGAAATCAGGATGTAGATTTAGATCTCTAATCAACAAGCCAGAGGTGACAGTAAAAAGGAAAATCTCCCTGAGGGGAAAAAAGCTTGAGGCAGCATGCTGGTGCAGTAGTTTACAGTGTTGCCTCATAGCAAGAAACTCTGGCCAACTTTCGGAAAAAAGTTTGCATTCGTCTGGACGCACCAGTTTCATCCAACAGCCCAAAGACATGCAGCTTAGCAACTGGCTACTCTAAATTGCCCATAGGTGTGAATGTAAGTGTGAATGGTTGTTCGACTCTCTGCGTTAGCCCTGTGGTAGATTGCTGACCTGCCCAGGGTGTACCCTGCCTCTTGCCCAAAGTCAGCTGGGATTGGACGAGTGGTAGAAATAATTGTTGGGTGGATAGAACCAGACTCTTGGTTGACACCAGATAGTAGGATTACAGATCCTTAAACCTGTATTATACTTGCTTGTAACTATGCCTACATGTACACAAGATGGCTTTGGCATGTATTCTGTGGTTGTTTGGAGCGATGCCGGTGCAAAATCTAGAAATTAACATTGCTTCTCCAATATCAACATGAGAATAGTGAGCGCAGTAGTGCACCATGTGACTCTGTCCACAACTGACTAAACAAATTAGTGTCGTATCTCAAATCATACAGTTCTACAGTTTTCTGAGCTTCTGGGAAATAACACTAACAAATTTAACTATTAACGTATAGTATTTGAATTTTCAGAATCTCTCATCTAGCCTTCAAATCTAATGAAAGGTCTGTCTTGCGTACCAGTCTTCTGGATCTTCTAGATTAGCAAATACTTTTGAATGTAAGAGACACAGATAACGATTATAAACACAACAAGCGCACAAAGTTTTAAGAGAGACAAAATCACCATGCCTGAAATTGCTTAGCATTTTATAGTTTGACTTGATGGACCAGGATGTTTTGGCTCTGAGATGCCTTCTTTCAGATGACACTTTTAATCCCCAAGATGTGTATGTGTACCTTTTTGCTTTCATTGCCACTACTTCTGCACATATACAGTCATACATTAAGTAAAAACCAGACCTTACTTTTCTACAGCTCCATATTACGAAGTCAAACAGTGGTAAGTGTGTTGAAAGGATGTTCAGTATGAGCATTTTGTGAATAAGCAGCAGCAAAATTCCACACATCGTTGGCCTTAAGTCAGTTTTGCAGTAGATTATGTGACTGACTGGACATAGATGACTGCCATCTGCTCTGTATTTGCTGTTAAATTTATTTGCCTTCAATAGGCTCACATGAGCTAAAAGCCTCGATGAGCTTTTCAGCACTGAAGTATTGTTTCTATGTGTTCTGCCTCTTCTTTTCTTAAATGAGACTTTTTATACCACAGGCCTAGGATGTACTTTGATGCTTTGTATGTGCAGTTAGCTAACATCATTTCAGCTATTTAGCTCTATCTGGTGCATCTTATCAGGCTAGATACTTACAAAGTCCCTGAAATTCAATTCAGTTTATTTGTGTTTTTTATTTATGTAGAGCTATTAACAATAGACATTGTCTGCAGCTTTGCGGAAATCCGGATGTAGATTTAGATGCTTAAAATACGGCAGCGGTAACGGTGGCAAGGAACAACTCCATAGGACATTCCAAATGTCCTGAATGATGGAAAAAAGGCCCAGCTTTTAATATATCAAGGATTTTGTTCAATTTTATGTGCCTTCTTACTAATTTGTTCTGAGGTTAAGAAGTTGGAGGAGTAAGTGTCACATACTAATGACAATGGTGGTTCTGAAACCAAGGGCTTCGTATAAAAGCCAGACGTTGTATCCGTACTTAATGGGGGCTTTAATTTCATTTATTTTTTTTTTTTACATTTGCTTCAACCAAATAAAAAAAAAAAGTTGTAGATGTTTAAAAAGTAAACATTATTTAGTAGCCCTTATTAAACAATAAACAGGCACTTAGATTAAATGGGTTTGAGAATTATTGGTTTAAAAGAACGTTTGATTCAGGAGCATTTCATATTTGGAATAATGTCACTATTGGTATACTTGTACAGGATAGGAACCAATACACATCCCACTGACCCACTGTTCACTTTTTAATGGCATCTGGCTACTGCCAAACTCCTCCCACCCCTAAACCACTCTCTTCCTCTCTTTCTCTCTTCTCCTGCCTCGCAGCAACAATCATTGTGAGCAGACAGTCACATTGCCTGAGATTGCATGCCACAGAGAGGAGAAGCTGCATCACCTGACGAGGTGCTGAGATGCGCCTAGCAGTTGTGTGAACACCGGATACAATCACTTTATGTGATAAAGCCTGTGACTAGAGCATTCATACTCAATAGAAAAAATGAAAACGCCATGAGATGGGCAGTCTGGTGGTGCGGTCACCTCACAGCAATAAGCTTTTGGGTTCGAACCTGGTGGCTGACCTCTGCTGCATTTGCATGTTCTCCCATTACCTGCGTGGGTTTCGTCTGGTTTCCTCCCACAGCCCAAAGACATGCAGATTAGGTCACCTGTCTACTCCAAAATGCCCACAGATCTGAATGCGAGTGTGAATGGCTGTGTTAGCCCTGCGATGGATTGACGACCTGCCCAGTGTATACCCCCCCTTTCGCCTGAAGTCAGCTGGGATTGCCTACAGCTTCCCTGTGACCCTTAACCGATAATCAGTATAGATCATGGATGGATAAATGGATGGAAACCACCATGAGTATACAAGTTCAAATGTATTTTTTTTTATTCCGCATGTCTGTGTGTATCAGTATGTGAGTAGAATGTGTGTGTAAGACTACATGCACAGCTCAGTGTTTGTGTGTGGTTCTGGGGTTCAGCATGGTCTCACACACGAACATTTATTTACAACACAAGTTATGAAGGTTAGCGTTAGGGGCAGGGTTGGCCTTTGTACTTAATATCCAATTAAATCCAGCTATATAATGCTTACTTTTTTGAGCTCATATGATTATTTCACATCTTTATTTACGATGCCCTTGTCAATACCTCAAACATTATTGCCAACCAATTCAACCTTTGACCTACAGCTTATGTTAAAAGTGTTGGTTGCCCTTTTATAACCCGCTGAGCTTATAGTGCAGCTACACAAGTGCTGGGTAGGTTAACAAATTGTGCACTGGTTCTTGTGTTGTGTGGTGTAACTGTTTAAGCTTAATTATGGGTTGGCAATAAATGAACGCAGAGGTTCCAGGGCTTTTGTTTGGGCCATCATATGAAGACACTTGAGTGTTTTTATTGGAACAAGCAGTGGCAGTGTTGTACCTGTTCTGCCCTTTGTAATGAAGGCCAGGAGTTTGGCAGCTCATCCAGTAAAAAAAAATCTGATTTCATCGATCCTCTTGTATACATGCGGCAGTGCTGCTCATTTCCCTGAGTGAAAAAGAATGCAACATTTTGTTTGGTTTGTATTAAGGAGAGACTGAAAATAGGGTGTTTGGGCATGCATTTGCAAGTGCGTGTGTGTTTGCACTGTGTGGCATCAGCTGGGTGGTCCTCATGGCTGGTTGGTCAGTGATCCTCTGTATCATAAATCAGAGTCCAGTGCTTGGCCTGGCAGTGTGTAACCACTGGCATAAGGACTAAGGAAAAGTCCATCATCACTTACCCTTTAGGATGCATCTGAAATCTCCCAGCGTTCCCAGGAAAAAATCTCAAAACAACGACAGCAGTTAAAACTTACAAAATGCTTACATCTTCTTATATCCACCTTCCATGTTGTATTTTTGTGGATGTTTCATCTTCCCCTCAGTTAAGGAGTACGTATGTAAAATTTTCTAGTAGCCGGAGATTTCTTTATGTAAGACTGTAGATTAAAGCTGCAAGGGGCCATCTACCCCGGCTTTCAGGGCACCCGATGCCAGCAATTAAGAGGTCTGTGATAGGGAGGACGAAGCAGCGTCCACCCTCTCTCTGACTCCCGCTCCGGCCGCGGCTTTAATCTCCGCTGTGGTGGCTCTCACCAGTGCACTGACCCCTCAGGCATACATAAAGATAAGACGCTGGCATCAGACTGTTTGGAATAATAACACTCAATTTGGGGAGAAGTGGCTCAGCAAACACCAAAGCACTGAAATAAAAAAGCAGATAGAGATGAAAGAGGAGCGGATGTAACTCCGGAGATAAGAAAAGAAATGTATATATGTGATTGCAAACAAATGCTCTCACTCAATGGGAGGCGAGTGCCAGGCTCTCAGCCTGATTCCTGACCTGTGGAAGATGGAGATAGAGAAATGCAATTTGTTCCTTTGTGTGGCAGGATCACAGAGGGACTGAGTTTTTCTTTCTCTGTCTCTTGTTGAGTGCAATTTAGTTGGACGAGCAGGTGGTCCGGCCTAGTGCAACGGCAGTGACTTTCTCTTTTTTGTTGTCCTGCAGAGGCTGACTGCTTTTTCGGTGTTTGCCTCTGTCGTGCCGTGCTTTCAGACAGTATTTGGGAGTGGAGGATTAAACAGGAGGGATGGAGTGAATGAGGGAAAGGTGGAGGAAGAAAGGAGCTGTGGCGCCGTTGGCCATGTTGGCCCACAGCCTAGTTCACATTTTTTGAAGCAAAAAAAAAAATGAGCTCCAGCCTCTTTCAGCCGCTCTCCACATGGCTTTTGTGGCCACCTCCATGGTTCCGTGTTGGCCTCAGAACGCGCCTGGCAGCGCATTGTGCCTCATCAAAGGTCCAACAACAAGGGAATAAAGTGGCTTCCTCAGCTGTTTCCCGTCTAAGGGCAAAACGGATGAAAAAAAAAAGAAAGAAAGTATGGGCTTTGAGTGTTCATGTTCAGGGCTGTGTAACCGTTTCGCTTTTGCAGGTGCATTCAGTCATACTTATCCAGCTGTTTGTCCCTACCAGACCGCCAGCCCTCCTCTTACAGATTAGGAACATAGTCAAGCACAAAGTTGAGAAAGAAATGGACTGACACACGCATACACACACACACACACAAAAAAAAAAAAGAAATTGTACACTCCTTTACCTAAAACTGCACATTTTGCACCTCATATTATATTCGGTTTAGCGCTGCTCTGTCTTGTTTTTGTCTTGTCTTATGTCTGCACCGGTTGCATATTTGCACACTTTGCACCTTATGTTGTTTTTGCCATGTCTGCACATGTTTGCACACATGCACTTTATGTTGTCTTCTGTTGTCTACTGTTGCATACGTACATATTTTTGTACTTTTGTGTTGTCTTGTATGTAGCACCATGGTCCTGGAGAAACGCATTACATGTATATAGTTGAAATGACAATAAAAGCCACTTGACTTGACTTGAAAAGTGGCTTAGTCATCTTCTTAATAGTGCGGTTATGCTTTACTCACTAGCACAAATATCACAAATATCACTATACAATGATTATAGTCACACATTTGCATTGGCCTTAAATTCAGGGTTTGTCAAACATTATATATGTAACTGTTTATGTAATATTGAAAACTGTGGAAACGTATGTGTGAAATGTGTAACCTTTATTTATTGATGCCGCTAGAGATGTTTTTTCTGAACTTTCTAAACGCAGACACTAAATCAGTTAAACTGTGTTCAAATGTAGATACAAAATGTACACCAACTAAACATCCCTAAATTACACCAAATTAGGTTCGGTGACGCCCACAAATCTCCAAATAAATGGCAAGTTTCTAGAACAGAAGGCACAAAATAGCCGAAGAAAAAAGAATTTCTCTGAGGCAGAAGTTGTACACGTGACTCATGTCTACAAGAATAAAAATATCATTTAGCAGCATAACCAAAATAAGGTGAGAAGTTATGGCAGTGAATTTGCTCTTGTCTGTTCAGTATAAATGAGGTCAGATAAAATGGTTTAAAAAAGGTATTTCTGCTAATCAACAGTTTATCTGCTATGAGTGGAGGCCAAACCATGGAAAAGCTTTTTTAAAAAAATGACATGATGCCACGGCAAACGCAACCAACTTATGAGCCAGCTTTCATCCTCAGGAAGAAATTATAATAGTCTCTAAAATTCATCATCTGCTGATTTCTCCACAAATATCAATTCGGCCATTTGGAGCTCCTCAGCTTATGGCGACCATCTGATCTGCTAGACAAACAAGTCAGATTGATGTTGGACCCACCTCACAGATACCGCAGCACACCTTCAGAGTTCTTGTGGAGTCCATGCCTTGACAGGACAGAGCTTTTTGATAGTCACAAAGGGGATCTACACAATATTAGACAAGTGGTTTTAATGTTATGGCTGGTCTCTGTCTGTCTGTCTGTCTGTATATCTATCTGTCTATGTCTATATCTATATCTGGTCTGTATGAAATGGCTCTAAATATATTGTGCTAATATTGTGCAAAAAATAAGCAATTTGAACTTGACCACATATTCCTATATAAAAATGCAGTAGCTCATTGCAAACTATAAGAGCCATAGCCAAACAATGAAAGTTTACAAGGTAGTCTTTTTATGTGCTAATTAATCTGCGTTCAAGAACAGGAGTAGGAAATGAAAGTTTTTCCAAATATACAGGATTTTCATGAATGCCCAATTTATTGTGAAAATGCTGATACGAGCAACTTATGCATAAATCCCTTCGTATACAGCTTGATAAATGAGGCCCATTATATATATGTGTGTGTGTGTGTGTGTGTGTGTGTGCGTGTGCATGTGCATGTGAGAGACACACACTACAGCAATTAGCATTAATGAAAGTGGTTGGGCGTTATGCAGTCAGTGTGCACATTTCCCTGAAGAGAGGATTGGGAGTGGTTGCCTTCATTGGTGAGGTAAATAATGGGAATTGGAAGCAGACACGGTTGCACGTCATTGGATCACCTGAGGGTATCACTACTTTCTCCACTGCAAACTTTCCTGGATATTTGTTTAGATCTGCCCATTTAAACCCTCCTGGTACTAAAGCTGTGCGCTACTCACATTACAGCTTGCCACTGGTGAGCTTTTTAATAGAATACGGCAGCTAAATTGAAATTTACACAATGTTCCCTTTACCTATCATGTTATAAATCAGCCAATATGTGTCAGGTGGTTTGTCCTTCATTTTCATCTGCTATGTGGATAAACTGTGTAAAATTAGCATTGTATGGAAATATGGGAAATGAAACACGACTTTCACTGCTAACAGCGTGATAGCTTGCATTCAGGGGCAGAGGGGTCAGGGGTGATCTCTTGACCTTTGGAGCCCCAGTGTCAGGTTGCTGCTTGACATTTTGCCCTTAACTGTCAACCAAAACAGCTCTATCAGAGCTCTCAGCCGTCAATCTCTCCCCTCGTTCTGTTTATACTGCCTTATCAGACATATCACTTTTTCTCTATTGTTGTTGATGCTGGTATCAGTTTGTTTCTGTGTATTTCTGGGCGACTTTCTGACTTTGCCCTTTAATTAAGTGTCTATAACGGCTATCTTTAAAAGGCCGTTTACATCATTCCATGCCACTCCATCCATGAAGCTCTGAAGAATCTCTCAGTCTCTGCATCTTTTGTTTGCTCTGCCCAGTTGAGTCCAGAGGCGGTTTAATTGGTTTGTTCAGTTCAGGTTTGTTCAATGCTCCACAGTGCATAGCGGTTTTTTTTTAGACCCCGTACAGTTAAGTCTCAAAATCATCCCTTTTCTAATTGAAGACAAATAAACTGCTGTCATGCATGGCAAAATATTTTTGCCCCATGTTTGGCACCACTTGCTTGACTGAATTACCTGCTGTGATGTGTTTGAGAGTGTGTGTGCAGAGAGCTAGTGTGTCATGAAGCAATGCTTAATCAGAATGAATTTTCTTAATTCAGCAGAACTGAACTTCTTTGACACAATAGGAGCTGTAGTTAGGAGCAAATTAGGTCAACTTGCCTTTTACCCTGGTTCAAGTGGTTTTGGGGACGTTTTCTGTTAACTGAATTCTTCGTCTTCGTCGTCGTCGTCTTCTTCTTCGTCTTCTCCTCCTCCAATATATATATTACTTACACTTGTTTAGGCACTTTTTCAGGACTTGTCCTGGATTCAGAAATCTGGTTAAATAAGTCGATACAGATTTATATATTCTGGATAAATAATGCATTTCTCTTTTTAAATAAATATTTTGCAATATGACCATATAATAAATGTCAGTTTTCCAAAATTGTATTTGAAATCTATATTTCAGTGCATGTTAAATATTTGTGCTAAATTTATAACGTGATGGGGTTAATATTTTCAATAACTCTAAACATTAGTTTGAATGAATAAATAAGGCTTGAAGTTAAATATATGATGCATCTTAATGCTTAACACAGATTTATTATTTTTTTTAAAGAGTTGGTATGGCTATATTCCAATCCATTAAATAAATCTGACAAAAATTGAAGCCAAGACAAAGATTTAATTTAAACATTTAGTTTGTAAAATTTAGTTTTTATTGTAAACATTTAAAATAAATAAAAAAAGTAGTATTTAAACATATCAGATGGTAATAAATTTTACGTTTACCATGCCTGATATGAACGAAATATTTAATTTAGCCTGAAATACCATAACACATCTTTCAGTTACAAATATTTAGCTTTCAATTATGTATTAATAATCTATCGTAATCCTGCATTTGCCATTTAACTAAATATTTAGCATTTGCAAGGATTGAACTAGAAATGTATTTATTTACAATGATGGCACTAAATAAATGTACCTCAAATTATACGTAAATATCAAATAGAAATTGATTAAATATTTAGTACAATAATAAATATGTAATTTAAATTAAATGTGTTTTGTTAAAAAAAAAAAACTATAACATGTAAAGTTTTTCACTCCCAAAAATCTGTTCTTGTAAACCGGCTGGTCATCCTGAGTTCAAGTGCATCACCTCTCTCCTTTCATCACGTCAGTCCACCTTCTTTGGTTTTTCCCTCTACCTTATACCTCACTTTCTCCTTTTTCTTCTCTAATCTCTGCTTTGAAGAGCTCCCTCCCTCCACCTTGTCATGCACTCTATGAAAACTCAAATCCGCTTGATTTCAACACCTTTTCATATCCCTTAACTATCAGCTATCTGCATAGGCGTTTGTGCCCCGACAGCCTGGCCTCTCTGTCATCAGGGGAGTGCGTTTGTTCCTGTTGCCCCAGTGTCTGCCCCTCAGTTGGGTGCACCAACCCCCCAGGTACCCATTACAGCCACCCTACTGCTAGTCCTTCCCTACTGCTATTTCATAAACAGCATTTGTGAGGTGTGGATAAGCAATATTCAGCTGGGACCACCGCTTTCACATCACGCCATGGGGCAAGAGGCAAGAGGCTGCATAGCCCTTTCCTTACTTTTTAATCCCTTTGCCTTTCAACCACAATAGGAACCATGTGTCTTTCGCGGGAGCAGGATAAAAAACCCACTATGGAGAAAGGCCATTTACCTCAGGAAAATTGATGTTGCACCATGGAGGCTCATGCAGAGTTTGTGAGATGCTCGGATGGCAAATCTGGTTTGCAGAGGGTGCCATTATGGTCATAAATAATAACATCACTGTGTGAGAACATTTACAAATCTCGACTGCTCAATAACTTCAATCATGGCTCAGTCAGTAAGATATTATATTGCGGGTTAGCCTAACACTGCTGTATATTTACGTTGGTTTCCATATGATAATGGTGCACTTTGTTCCGTCTTAAAGAAGTAGTATGCCCTGAAATCCAGACAGCGCTAACCGCGAATGAGAAGTGGTAGTGTCCCATTAATGTACCGTTTGCACATCATTTACTAAATGCCGCTTTCTTGATAGCAATATAAGCATTACGAGGTGGAGTATTTCCACCCAAACATCCACCCAGTGTTTGTTAGATATTGTATGTTGTCCAGGTCTTCCTCATTGCAGTGGGATGGGGTGTAGGGTTTAATGAATGGTTCAGTTTGGTAAAGCCTCCATGGCAGATGCTTCCAGATGTTGGTTATTATTAACTCCTGGCATCTCCTTACCACAGAGTGAAGGACAGACAGCCTCTGTCTCCATCACACTTGCTCTACCTCTTTCTCTCTCAGGAAGAATACCCCTATGCCAGGTTTATTCAACTAAATTGGCCAAGGTCAAATCATGTACAATTCCTTGATTACAATGGTCTAGAATATCGAATAATGAGACTGGTATGATGTTAATGTCTGGGTGTAGCTGTAGCGATTCTCTGGTCAGATGAGATTCTGGTTTAGATTATCTAAATAATTGACTTAAAGGTATGAGATTGGATAAGCCCTGACATAGAATCTGCTACAGAAGCCGTCTTGATGTAGGAAACTATAGTTACTAATCTACAGTCAGTTTGATCATGTTGGATTAATTTTGATACAGAATTTGTTCAAGTGCTGGCTTCTGTATGTTTAAATATAGATGCTGGGTATGCATCAGACCATGGACTTAGAGGTTGATGAACTTTGCCCTATGTTGTTGGTTTGTAGCAAGCACTGAATATGACATTTAGGTCAACAAAACATTTTTGGAAAATGACAAAAAACATGTAAGGGCTCAGAGACATGGATCACGCCACCTCAGTGGAGATGTAATATGGTCCAGATGAGGATACTTTACTGGCTTCCTTTCCTGCCTGCTGCTCCACTGACTGTGGCTAAATCTTTGAGATATAGGGCTTAGTTTGAAGAGCATCATAACTGTAAATATATACACAATAACAGCCATTCTTACGCTGTGAGATTAATTTTAACACAGTGGTTTGGGCCTTCTGAGTATTTACCCTCTTTTGAACTTTTTCACAGTTTCTAGGTCCTTTCAACCTGGATTCGAAATGAACATTTACTATTCTGTAAATACGATGTATTACTAAATAATATTGCCCAACGTCAAGATTATAGGCTATTTGGTGCAAGTTCAATACTTATCCAAGGCAGTGTATGTGGAATGGGCTACAGACCATGTGCTTTTTTACCTTTTTTTAAGCGTTGAACTCAAAGTCTAACCATTTGATGTTTTCTCCACCTCTCGGAAGCCACGGAATACCACTGTTCTTGCATGGCATGTTCAAGCTGCCAGACTCATTTCATGGGTTCATGGGTCTTTCAGCACTCCACAGTAACAGAACCCAGCACAGTTGACAGGGGGTTCCGCCAGTTCCTCTTTGTCCCACCGCTCTGTCAGTAGTAAGGGGTTTATCAGACCACCACTGCAACTCATACCAGGGTTGCAACACTGGCAACTTCAGGTTCTGTCTTCTCATGTATCATTTTCCTCCTCCCTGCAGGTCTCTTAGAAATCAGTGTGTGTCTAAACCCTGCAGACACAGATCAAGCTGTTGCATCCTTCGCTGTAGTAGGTGGATGACCTCTGTGATGTCAGCTTGGTCCTAAAATTGTGCCAAAAAATATTAAGCACTGGTCCAGTGAGAAATGGCTGAAGAGCTTCAATGTCTGTTTAAGGTCATCTTTTCATAATACAGTGTTTGAAGTGAACATTAAAGTGACAACATCCTTTTGATCTGTAGTTCTGGTAGATCAACACACCAAGGTATTGTATTTTGGCCTGGGTGAAACTAGAGTATAGTGATTTAAAAAAAAAAAAAAAAAAGAGCTACATATTCCTTTGAAAATATTATTATTTGGTAACACCTTATAGTGCATCCATAAGAAAACTCTAGGTATATATTATTTGGCAAATAACATATTGCAACTTGAATGATCACACATTGAATTAACGGTGTTCTTACTCTATTTATTAGACCAAAATGGCTTGGGTCAGCCTGAAAGGGTCCTGATTGGTGCTTTAACCCTGATTTTCTTTTCTTGGCAGATCACTTTAATACTAAATATTACTTCTGCAGTAAATGGGATTCTAGGCTGATGTTATCTGACCACGTTGAGTCACAGAGTTGATTTGGGAGGCTCTCAGACTTCTAGCTGATTATCAGAGGAGCTTCATGGAAAGGCCTGCGGTCTTGTCTTCTTTCCATGTGGCTGGTTTTGATTAGCTCAGATTCAACACGACCATCTCCTTTTCTCCAGGATTAAACTCTCTAAGAAGTAGTGAAAAGGCTGTGAGGTGGTATCAGTTGCTGTGTCAAATTATATACATGAATTGAAGCTCAAGCACAGTATGAAGATTTTGTCAAAATGTGTGTTTTAAGGAGCTTAATATTAAAGACTTGACTAATATTGTCGGTTTTCACAAAATCACAAACAACAAAATAAATCTCAAGTATCACAACGATCGAAAATGTGTCTTTTATACATGCGATCCTTCTACTGAAACAGTCAAATGCCCTGAAAAAGTATCTCTCATTGTGAGCTATTAGTGCTTTACAGTATGATGTTTTCCAAAGTAACGTAACATTCATGATGTTCATCCAGTGTTTTACTGCAACATTTAAATTTGCCCTGTTGTGCTTACTGTACAACTATAGAAAAATATTGTACAATTATCTTTAAGGTATAAGTCTGACTTTCTTATGACTTTTGAAAACCACAGGAGTCTTTGGAGCCCGATATAGTCAATGCATTGAAAAATCTTAACATATATCGTACTTAACTGTCATTTCAGAGTTTTGTTTGAAGCAATTATTAACAAGTGAATGTGGTGTGCTGCAGAAAGACTGCAATGTCAGTCAAATGTCTTCTTTATGTAAAAATGGACAGTCTTGGCCACATTTGATGATGAAAACAACCAGAATGTCATGCGAAAAACATCGCCTGGTCTTTTTCCCGTATTCAGCTGTTTAGTTCGGTGAGCCTCTGTTTACTTTTACCGTAGATTTCTGTTTTTAATTGACAGGAGTGAAACCTGGTCTTCTGCTGTTGAAGCTCAGCCACCTCAAGGTTCAAACTGTTCTGAGATGCTTTTCTTCTCACACTGGTTGTTATAGAGTGGTTGTTTGTTTTGAGCTGAGAGGAAAGCTACGGTAACACAGTCTAGTCATTAAGTCGTCAGCAAGGCCTTGCTGTCCCCTCCAAAAGTAATGGAAAGTCATTTGTGTTTGAGATCAAAAGATGAAAATAAGGATTGAAACTTTCATTTCCTGGTATTTATATCTAGATGTGTTAAACAATTAAGAACATGGCATCTTTGTTGACAGACCACCCAGTTTTTTGGAGCACTAGTATTGGAACATATAGTCCTAAAGTAAGTTAAAGTAAACAACACTTAATATTTGGTTGTATGTTCTGCGGAGGTTGTTGGCAATGTCACTGACTGTTGTTTATGGATTTTACAGTAGCAGTAAGAGCAGAAACTGTCTCTGTCCTGTTGTCAGTGGCACCCTACTGTCCCGCGGCACTCGCCTGCTGTCCCGCGGCACTCGCCTGCTGTCCCGCGGCACTCGCCTGCTGTCCCATGGCACTCTCCTACTGTCCATGGCACTCGCTTACTGTCCCATGGCACTCTCCTACTGTCCCATGGCACTCTCCTACTGTCCCATGGCACTCGCCTACTGTCCATGGCACTCGCCTACTGTCCCATGGCACTCTCCTACTGTCCATGGCACTCTCCTACTGTCCATGGCACTCGCCTACTGTCCCGCGGCACTCGCCTACTGTCCCATGGCACTCGCCTACTGTCCCATGGCACTCTCCTACTGTCCCATGGCACTCGCCTACTGTCCCATGGCACTCGCCTACTGTCCCATGGCACTCTCCTACTGTCCCATGGCACTCTCCTACTGTCCCATGGCACTCGCCTACTGTCCATGGCA
>JAQQZR010000008.1:13552192-13563968 GCA_030068235.1 Notoglanidium macrostoma | reverse complement strand
GTGTGTGTGTGTGTGTGTGTGTGTGTGTGTGTGTGTGTGTGTGTGTGTGTGTGTGTGTGTGTGTGCGTGTGTGTGCGGTCAGTTGCACCAGTTACACCAGTGTAAGGTCAATCCTAAACCAGCTAGATAGATAAATAAAACTAGTGAGGTGTAGAGTCGTTTGCTTGTACCACACACACTTCCAGTACATCATAACTAGAAGAAGTAATCTAAAATCAAAACCTTGTTGCACAGTGTGACATATTGTATCATCACCAGCCAATCAGAAACAAGTTTCGGCATAAACAGGAAATACTACATTCATGATTGAGATCAAAAGATCTTCTTGATAAGAAGCTCTATATCCTCTTCTTAGATATAAAATTGAATTGAATTGTATTTTATACTGTATTTTATATGCGTTTGTTCTGTTCAGCTGTTTGGCTTTCATGCAACAACTTTAACAGCGTCTTAGTATCAAAGCCTAAAATAATAAACACATGCAGGTTTATCATATTCTGAACAACAGGATCATATGACATTTTATTAATATTACAATATTTTAAGCTTTTCAAATAATTTGGTGGTGTATACTACAATGTCAGTACCTTAATGTAATAGGACGTAGATGAAAGTTTAGTTTTATGTCATTTGGTACAACCATTATTAATAGTTCATAAACGTATTGTCCATTTCAATGTCAAACTAGGCTATGATAGAATAATAGGCTGTCAATAACAGTGCTTTTTTTTTTTAACCTCCCCAGGTTACCCATCCTTCCATCCCTGATGTTGATGTCATAATGAACCCTTTTTTCAACCTTAACCACTGAGTACACATGCTTTAGTGCTTAGCCGTCAAGGCACGTTTCACTCAAATGCCCAATCTTTGTTAAAGGATAAACTCAGTATGAGGTATTTAGTTGATTAATCATCAAGCTGATCCTTTGGATGTTTTTGATTCGTGGCCATTCCTCGATAGGAGCTGAGTTAGAAATGCTCAGCTTTCCGGCATTCTTAAAGCATGGTGATATTTGCAAATAGTCGGCCTTACTCGTCTCAAATAAAGGTCAGCTTTGTCTTTTTCCTAAAAGTACACTCTGAGGAGTTTCCTGCAGGAGAATATAAAGTGTACAGACTTTTCATTTACTGGCAAAGTTGGTCAAATTCATGAACTAGTCTGTGCGATATGGTCATCTTTTTTAGACATCACCATCTATGGAAAGGTCTTAGAGTTTCGATTTATTTGCCCTCTCTCACTTCTTCCATTCTGTCTTCATTTCATCTTTTTCTGAACCTGATTTCACAGACAATATTTGAATGTTCTTTAGCTGAAAGTCACAGTGCAAGCTGCTGTTACTTACATGATGCAACATAGTTTTACTTATACACAGTTTACAGAAAAAGGAAGTTAATTAGCACACACATAAATTTGGTCATTTTTCACAGTAAATACATTCAGCAGTTATTTTTTAGATATGTTTACATCCTGCAACAATGGAGCTTTTTGAGCTAGGCAGGAGGAGGAGATTAAGATTAAGCCCTTTATTTACCAGTGGTGCATATGCACAAATCTGTGGACTTTTCAATGCAAAATGTATGATTTATCAAAGCAAACAAATACAAATAGAACACAAGTAGAAGCACAAGACTGAGTTACCAATAAAGTCTTTGCCTATATCTACAAAGTACTTTTTAAAAATAAAATTTAAACACACCTAGCCTATAAAGTTGTTATCTGGTAGTGTTAGAGGCCTAGCTACTCCCAGAACCACAATTGATGTCAAGCTGATGTAACTTGATAACATGATATATATTTGTCAATATGAGACATTAAGAATTTTTCATTAAAATAACATAATCACAAAAATCAGCAAACTGCACAAAGTGGCCATTCAGTCAAAATGCTGAACTGTCTCTTCTTCTTAAAAAAAAAAAAAAGTTGCAGAATGTTTGAGCATTTCTCCATGTCACTAGCAAAAGAATGCCAGGGCCAATTTTAGTCCATCATTAAAGAGATGTTTGCACAATATATATGGTTAATTGTGGGCGTGTCTGTGTATAATAAGCAGTCATAGATAGATAGATAGATAGATCACTTTATTAATCCAATAGGGCAATTCAAAATTTACAGCAGCCATCCAAAATATAGCGTGTTCAAGTAAGAGTATTCAGAATAATCAAAATAAAAACTAAAAAATGAACATACTCAGTACAAAATTTTAAAAGCTCTAACACAATGCTCATAAATGAGGCTGCAGGTCTTTTTACCCAATTGCTGTTTAAATATGCCTGCACTAGTGGTGGACAATATGGCCTTCAAATAACATTACATATATGGTAAAATTTTGGTTTTATTCTGTTTATTAAGCTTGGTTTGATAAGATTTAACTCAAAACATACAGTATTTTATGTAGCCTGCTTCAGTAATTGAATCCCACTTGTCTGAGTATTTTGGTTTGTTGTTTAACATTGACCTACAGAGTTTTTGGAGTCTGACCTTGTGTAGCCAAACCACTTTCATACTCCTCTTTTAGGAACTAATTTGTGCTCTGTGTCAGCAGTAACACTCTCTCTCTCTGAGCTCAACTCTTAGCCTTGTTTGTTCTTGTCATGCGTCATGAGCACGAGTGACTTGTGCTTAAGTGCTTACACAGGTTTTGCCGTAAGCATTTTGCTAAAGGAGCAATGGTGCTCCAATCCTGGGAAAAAGCAGGAGGACATAAAAATCTATGAGCACAAATCATATAAATTATTTTAGTATTTGTCATTAAGTAATAATTGGATAACTTAATATAAGACTAATTGTCCTAACATACTCTATCCAGTTGCCAAAACACAGACTGAGCTGGTCCAAATTTCTTATTAACAGTGTAAATTCATTCTTATCCATTCATTCATCTTCAGTAGGTGCTTCAGTTTCCTGCTCAAGGTTGTGGTGGATCCAGTGCCCATCCCAGGAATACTGTGCATTAAGTTGGAGTATATCCTAGCCAGGCCATTACTGGGCCCTGGGCCATGCACACACACATACATTCACACCTAGGAGTTATTTAGGGTAGCTTTTGGGAAGTGGGAGACTGGAGTGGAGAACTGGAGAACCCAAAGGAAAATCCATGCAGATACATGCACAGAAACCCACACAGACTGGAACTCAAGCTCTGGATTCAACCGGGGACCCTGGAGCTGTGAGAGGCAGTGCTTAATTTTGCCTCACTCTGCCATGCTGATTATTGCATTTTAAAGTCGCTTTACTCTTTTATGGAATCAACTTGTCTACTGCGTTGCATCAGTAGTGATAATTAAAAAATATTTCTATCTATTAGCACTTACTAAACTCAGCAGAGAAGCTATTTATTCATTGATTCACAGCCACTTTATCCTGTTTTTTTCCTGGTCAGGTTTGTGGTGACTCAAAGAGCCTAGCATGGGAAAACTTGGTGTGGGAGAAATCCCCCTGAATGGGACACGAGTTCATCACAGGGCACCGTGCACACTCAGATTTACACCTATGGATGGAAACTCAAGAAGGGATGTAAATAAAAGGTTGTTATGTTTGAGGTTGTGACATAAATATCACATCAGCTTTGGCCAACACTTCTCAGATTCACAAAATTTGGCTAACAAAGGGGTAAATTCTAAATTTTCATAATAATATAAGGTATTATATTGCCACTTCTAGTTGTACTGATTGAAACTGAGTGACTAAAAATTGGCTCCAGAACTCTCAACCCTCTGCATCCCCACTGCTGTGTGTGGCCTGGACCTGGCCATGCTGGAGGATTATTTCAAGCTGGTCAGGTGGTGTGTTGTAGACTTGATACTGTGATGGGCAAGTCTCCCTCTCACACACACATACAGCCCCAGCATGAAATGAACCTAGCTTACTGTTAAATCCTGGGATTATCTGCCCTTCATTTCCACTTTTCCAGTCAATCCTGCACCTGCACCTTCCACATGCTCTCTGACACACACATATCAGCATGACCACAAATGCTACTTAGAACACACTTAGAATGTAATGTCACACAGACCCAAAAGAACAAGCATATGTTACAAGTTTTTCTCTTTACATTGCAGAGATACATGCTCACTGTATATATAGTACTCAACACACACACACATTGTTTTAGCAATTACTCCATTAGCAAATACCCCATTTGCATATGAGATAATATGCAAGCACACACACCCAATTTAAAGTGCTATGCAGCAAGTGTGTGTTTGCCCAAGGAACACAAGTGTACATTACTGCTACAGCAGGGTGAAAAGGCCACGCAGAGGGTGAGGTGACCTGTTTTTCGGGTTCAGGCTCATTCTTTGACGTCACGTCTGTCCAAAAAATGCTCTCACACCATAACTGAAAGTGTGACTTACTCTCACTACAGACACACACATCACTATACCTGCTCCTACACCTGACCTCATGCTCAGCCACAGTAATCCACTTGTTATTTATTACAAATAAAAGTGTTCTCTTTTCCTCAGCGAGATCAAAAGAATGTGGCTGTAACTTAAAAAACTTTCTGATTTGCTATCATAATGTGGTGATGTGGTGCAAGAGATAATCCTACCTACAGTGGTGTCCAACCAAACGTGTGTGTGTATATATATAAAAGCATGTTTTCATTAGTGTATAATTACCTGTACCTGTATAATTACCTGTAACCATGAGTCATTGTGTTTTTGTAAGCGTTTATATCTACATAGGGAGCGGGTCCACCTCTATGGAGCCACCGTATTGCACCCCTACAGTAGCCCAGAATGGACAAACCTCACCTTCTGCATTTTGCATTATTATAAGCAGCAGCATGAATTTGGA
Organism: Notoglanidium macrostoma; assembly: GCA_030068235.1. Lineage (NCBI taxonomy): Eukaryota > Metazoa > Chordata > Actinopteri > Siluriformes > Auchenoglanididae > Notoglanidium > Notoglanidium macrostoma. The sequence continues at coordinate 13,559,168 of JAQQZR010000008.1, read as the reverse complement.
AGGAAGCACTGCAAGGATGACAAAAAGAAGACAGGGAAGGAGAAATAAGAGGAATAATTGTTTGCTTGTGCAGGCTAACAAGTTTTTGTATTTTTCGTAAAATTTGTAAAATGAAGGATCATACTTATTATTTAGCATGGAAAAAGCAAGGGATTGTGAATATATTGTAAGTACGCTTACAAATGTATGGTTGGAAAGGACGGGGTGAGGGAGGAGGATTCATTTGGTTGAATCCTACATCCATTTCCTTTAAAGCAAAAGGAAATGTTCAGCATTTGAATATTCAAGATTCAAGATTCAAGATTCTGCACTAATTTAAAAACCCCTGCACACAAAAGGTCAGAGTTTCCTTGTCTCTTATACCTTCCGTTTAAAGCACATCTTCACATATTTTGATGGATTTGATCTTATATGGATCATCAGGTTTTACACAAACATATGGAATCCATGCCTGCTGCAGTATTACACAGTCAAGTTATTGTTGCTAATATAATTTGTAATGAAGCATTTTGTATTAAATTTAAAAAGAATGCAAAATAGAAGCTTTTTCAGTAGTGGTTTAGTGGTTTTTGCACCTCACTGTACACACACGGAGAATGAGCCAGATCTTATGAAAGTGTCTGACATTACTCATCAGCATGTACAGTGCAAATCGTATCTGTTCTACGACTTCCCCTATTAGAACAGGTTTTTTGAGTTTAAAGTGTCAGGTGGTAATTATACTTTATCAACATGTGGTTTCATCTTACTCTGTCATACAAACAACAGATGCCTTCCTTAGATTGTCATGAGCTCTAGTCTTGGTGATCTTGAGAATAGATTTTATGGGAGATCTCAATTATGCGCTATCAGTGTTTGGCTTTAAACTCTCGTTTGATTTAAACTTGTCAGATATATGGTATTTCTCATTAAATGCCATATACCTTACAAGTGTCGAGTTTACTGAGGAGTAGTATATAGTCCTGAACACTCTTTTACTTCTCCATGAGTGCTTGGCAGTCACACCTAATAAACATTTGCAGCCATGATGTCATCTGCCTACGCTGACAAGCATCTTGTCTTCATGCAGGCTCCCGGCTCTGAAAGAACATAGAACAAATAACGCAACTACTGGTCGAGTATCAAAAAAAAAAAAGATTGCGATCTCTACTTACAATCAGGATGACTTCATGCAGTTCCAGCTTGTCTGTCAGGCTAAATGTGAAATTATGTTGTAACCTGCAGAGCCACGGAGAGAGAGAGAAAAAGGGAGGTTTACAAAAAGATAAATTTGATTGTATAATCAGATATTTTTATGACATCCTGATAAGCCGACATCTGGACTCTAAATCAGAAGATATGGTGATGTCTGTGGATGAATTTTGTTGGACGTGTGAGCCAGCGACAATGTAACTTGGCAGCCACTGGAAGAGGCAAGTTTGGCAAGAGTTGTCAGACTATAGTTTACAGCTATTAGTGTCCCATTATGCCTGTCGCAGTTAACAAAAGGAGCAGCATGTGACAGCAGACACAGATAGATAGGTTGAGCGTCTGACCTTTTGCCCTCACACTCTTTAACAACAGCATTTTATATCACCTCCAGGTGGCTCACAGAGCATAGATACATTCCTGGTGTGTCCTTGTGAGCCCTGTGAGTGTGCCGTCGACGATTACCAACGATTGCATGACTTATTGCTGTAAAGCCTACGAGGAAATTTGGTGACCAAACATTGATGAATGCGACAACAATATTAAATAATGAATTCTGCCAAAACATTGAGGCTTAAAGCCATTACACACAGCATGCTTAATTGATGGACAATGAATTCATACTATGAAAAACTTGCACTACTCTATGGCAACATGTACAACAAGTCCAAAAGATGATGCTCAGCCATAAGATGTCAATTCTAATATCAAACTAAGTTTTTTTTTTCTTTTCTTTTTTTTTTTTTACAATTTTGGAAGCGTTATATCCCGACTGGCCAATGAATATAAAAAATGACAGGCTATGACATTCAGTTAAAGATGGGGTGTTTTAGATTCACTGTTTTTTAAATGTGATGCCAGAATTTTCAGAAAGCTGTATTGACATGAGAAAGTATGTTTGGATTCAGTCAAATTTAAGCTCTTAATTGAGCAAATGGAATTTGCCACACCTTTTTTTATTATTATTTCTTACCATGTTCCAACTAGGGTGGGTCCAATACCAGCATTTTATCATCCTGACTTAAAGCAGTCCTTGCCATTTTCAGGGACTTAAGCTATTAATACATTATAACAAATTAATGTTTTTGTTACTGCAATATGAAATAGTCCCTTTCTGTAACAGTGTTTTTTGGTTTGGGAATTTGGAATCACATAGGAAGACCAAGTAGGCAAAAATAGCTCATTGAAAAGTGCACTGCAAACAGACTGCACCTCCTCTTACTGGATCTTTTTTAAGCCATGTTCATTTAACTAGTTGAGTAAAATCACACATCACAAACATATCCCGGAATCAAGCAGTTTGGTGATAGTGCAGTATTTTTGTGTCTCTGGAATAAAGATAATCATTGGTGAAGATTATGTCAAACAGAACATGGTATATGTGGAGCATAAACAGATCTACAGGATGTCCCAAAAGTCTGTCTCCACAGGCAATTATTCATTTAGATACATACAATACAACAAAGGGCAGCACGGTGGTGCAGTGGTTGGCACTGTTGGCTCACAGCAAGAGGATTCTGGGTTCGAATTTCACGGCTGACTGGGGCCTTTCTGTGTGGCGTTTGAATGTTCTCCCTGTGCTTACATGGGTTTCCTCCAGGCACTCTGGTTTCCACCCAAAGACAGGCAGATTAGGTCAACTGGCTACTCTTAACTGTCCATAGGTGTGAATATGAGTGTGAATAGTTGTTCATCGGTGTGTTAGCCAATTGATAGATTGGCCCATCTCTTACCTGAAGTCAGCTGGGGTTGGTTCCAGCTTAACCATGTCCCTGATGGATAAGTAGATTAGATAATGGATAGATGGATGGGTATTACAACAAGTGCTCAAATTGATGGCTTTGGACTTTGTGACATTTGTGTATATGCTGAGTACAAGAACATTGAGCATTTCTCAATTTTTTGAGAAATTGTATTGTATTAAAACTGATGTTCTTACATGCAGAGATGATTTTCTCTTAAATGTCACACAAGGAAAAAGTTTATGGATCCAGACTTTTGGGACACCCTGTATATGCCTCAGTAAAGTGGTGTCCATATTGGAATATTAGGACCTCTGAATGGCACTACATTGGATGGCTGTGACATGGCTGATGTTTGAATGCATGATAATGTGATGATAGGGGAAATACTTCAGTTGGGATCCCTACCTTCCTTTTTGAAGAAACATGAAATCTGGAAGAAACCACTGGACCACTTCAAACAACAGCAGAACTCTGGCGAACTGTGATGCCTAAAACAAACAAAAAAAAGTAATAATATATTTAGTAGACATTTAACAGGCTCATATTGTGCATAGAAGGCTGTCATAATGAATGGTGGTGTGGGAACAGAGTAATGAATATGGTGTGTGGTGGGTAGTAAGGGTGCATATATTTTTCCTTCAGTCTCCTAAACTTTGCATGCGTCTGTGTAGCAGCTTAGGGTAGCGGTCACCCTATTTTGATTTATGGTGCTTAATTGGCTACAGAGAGTGCAAAGGAGTCTGCTCTGTTCATGCTGTATACTCTGGGGCACCTTTGCCATGTGAACAAAGATGGCTGCCAAGTGCTTGGGCATGTCTGAGCAGGGAGTTTTGTTCTGGGATTTTGAAGTTTCTGTGAAGGCTTGTTAACGGGCCTGGGTGCAACTAATCATAGGCATTATTTCCACGTAATCGCTCTGCCTCAAAGGCTTGTGGGTAAGAACAGAGATAGTGGCTTTGGAAACAATGATGTAATGGGGCAGGGGGAGAGGGAATCTACAGCTGCCAACTCGGGTTTGAGTAAAGGGTGATAAGTAAGACGATAGAGTCATCAGAAATGGCAAATTGACCACAGTGAGGTGAAACTGGCCCCTGGATCGTGTGTCAGACAGCATGCTTCATAAAATGTTGTCCTTTTAGGCCTTCTTAAAGGTGCATATTTCTTGCATATTTCTTTTTTCTTTCTTCTCCTCATTCTATTCCCCCTATCATGGGCCCCTTTCGTTACCTCTAGGCAGGCACGTAGCCACCCACCTGCCCGCGTGTGCAGCCACCCCCTTCACGTCCTTCCTGCACAGCCTGTTGGCATTCATCCAAAAACCTGCAAACAGACTGGCCACAAACATGTTGTAATTTTTCATTTCGATGCATGGCTATTAAGTACATGGACAGCACCCTTATGGCCAAGTCCAGGGTTGTTGGCCAATGGAAAAAAGTATGATCAAATCTTACTGTAAACCAGGAGAACAGCTAATACTGTTGCCATTGAATTGTAATGCATTTATGCAATCATTGATACATGAATCTCCAGAGTGATCTTTACTGTAACAAAATGAATGTATGCATGTTTTAAGCTGAAAGATTTGGAAATAACATTTAAATAAAAAGGAGTTGAAATGAACAGCCATGAACAGGCATTTTGCAGTATTTGTAAAATGTTCTGTTACTGACTTGTTTACTCCCTTCACTTGTGCATGTATACTTTTTTTTTGCAAATCACAGATCATTTTATTTCATGAATAAAAATGTTACAATACAGCCAAAGTTAATTTGCCCTTGATCACACATGGCACACAGGATTTTTTCCCCTCATTAAGATACTGAATATATACAAACCTAATACACACATACAAAAGACATTTTGGTGGAAAGTTGGCTTCTGCTTTGCACTGACTGGGGTCATGTATCCATCTATATACAAAGTGGATTTACTTATACTACAGATCTCTCAAATTTGGGTGAATGGAAAATGAAGATTAATAGCTTTAAAAAAGCCTGCTTGGTTTCTCTCCCTTAATCTTTTGTTTACTGACTAACTGGTTGGCAGGGAATCTTGTGCAATTTTCTGTACATGAAGCTTAAAGCAGCTTTCATGAAATACCAGCACATGCTGCTTTGCTTTCATGGAGTTTACATCGAATGGAAATGAGGAAGCAGTGTTTTGAAAGGAGTGGGAAATAAACGGGTAATATTGTAATATTGTAAAATAATAATCTTTTTTAGGGTAAAAATCAATGCTGGCACTTCTAGGTAGGCCTGGTGTTTACAGACTAGGCCCCAGCACCTGGTACAAGTTAGCATGCTTGACTACTGTAGTCTGCTACATCAGCTGGACAGTTTTCAGCACAGTGGGACTGGAAAACACACACACTTTCTAAGAGGGATTCTTTAGCAGGCTAGAGTGAAGCCACATACATTTATTTAGTTAGGTGGGAAGAGAAGAGTCTACCTTTTTTTAGATCCCTTGTTTACTTGATTCCTTTGATTTTATTGCTTATTGGCACTTTGTGAATCTTTAACCATTCAGTATCTAGTCTTTGAGGCCCTATAATAGGTGACAATCCTCAATAGATTCCCATGTTATCTGTCTGAATGGATGATACATCTCGCTTTCCTCACCAGACAACCACAAGCACTTGAATCTGACCCTGGGCCCACCTACTTGGTCAATCCCCTATTTGGCTTTTTTTGAAACATCGTGAGCGAGAAACCACAGAAGCAAAGTGCTGCCACTGTCTGAGCTTCCCAGACAGTCTCATGCTCCACTACAGCATAGCGAGGTCATGGCACCATGCCTAAGGCAACAATGGCATGTTGTATGGGAACTGTCTCTTCCTCACTCTCACTTTGTAACGTCTGCACTATTTTCTTTAGCAGTCCTAAAGGAATACCTCAATCAAAAATTCTGGCTTTACCAAACATTATACCTAAAAGGCAACAAACGTACTTAAAAGCTGACTAAAATGATAGTATTATGCAAATAGCATCCTGCTACATTTTGCATAAAACGTGATTATTCCGTGTTCCCTCTACTGCTCATGTCACATTCTCAAGTGCAAGTCTATTTTATTTTCTGAAAACTGGTAAAAGCGAGTAAGCATTATGCTAATGAAGCCATGCTAGTGAAGTGTTGTTTGCTTTCTTTGTTTTTTTTTTTACTTAAATGTGATTGAGGGTCTGGCTTATAGCACCTCGTCCTTACTGGCATGGGAAAAGGCCTTGCACATGTGATAGGTCTGTCACAACACAAGACTCCTCGGTATTCACTTCTGGAGGCCTGCTCACATCCCTCACTTCACTTTCTCTATGTGGTACCATCTTTGACCGTACCGAATATATGCAATTTCCTTATTCACACACTTCATCCATAAAGACAGAATAACTGCAGGTTTGTCTGTTTCTATTTCCAGTAAATATCCAATACTTTTGTATAGACATTAGACATAGAGTATAGCATGGAGATGTTACATGGAAAAACAATTTCAAAATGTTTGCTGAAGTGATGGAAATGGCATTCGTTTTTAGAAAAATCTATTACAGTTGACGTTAGAAAATAAAATGTTCATTTAAAACTATAATACAAATATTTATGACAGAAAAAATTTGCTATCCATCACATAAATCCAGCCCATGTTTCTCTTGCAACAAACCAAGAAAAGAAACCAGTTGTGTAAGGCAGCATACAGAAATTTTCTTACCCATCCATAAAAATGTGTGTATCTTATGCTCCTCTAACAGCTATTGTATTTCCTAATGGAAAAACAGGATTTCGATTCTTTAACTTGGATGTTGAAAGCACAGTTGGCAATGCTATTCTTAAACTGTATGTTTAATGCTGAAAATATTTATTATCTTTAGAAAGTATTTATATTATTAGATACACTATATTGTCAAAAGTATTTACTCACCCATCGAAATAATTAAATTCAGGTGGGTGTTCCAATCACTTCCATGGCCACAGGTGTATCGCTTCTACAAACATTTGTGAAAGAATGGGTCGCTCTCAGGAGCTCAGTGAATTCCAGCGTGGTATCGTGATAGGAT
>JAQQZR010000008.1:13532414-13548045 GCA_030068235.1 Notoglanidium macrostoma | reverse complement strand
CACACACACACACACACACACACACACACACACACACACACACACACACACACACACACACACACACACAGAGGTGAAATTAAGGTCCAGATGTTAAACTAGTTCCAAAACCAGTTCAGAAGGTATATTTCCACCAGTTGGTTTATGTCTTTCACCAAAACTGCATGAAGTGTGTCTGTGTCTACCAGCTCTGGCTCAGGAGCTGGTAACCCTGCTCTGTATCACTCATGGAAGTTATGGAATTAAAACCCATAGCAGTACTCCAAACAGATATTGAATATGTAGTGCAGCAGGCGAAATAAATATTTAGTCTCCTTTAGCTCTCACGCCCTGCATATTTATCTGAAATGAGCCTGTAGTCTTGGACATATGTATAGGACCTATATGTATATAGATGTAGATATACAGTAAATATAAATATAGATATATATGTCTACAGGCACATGAACTACAGGCACATTTTACTTAAATATGCAGGGTGTGAGAGCTAAAGGAGACTTATATGTATTTATATATTTATATATATGATATTTAATATTTTCTTTTTGCTTCAGATCCAATACGGCCTCAAGACTAACAATAGAAGATCAAATTCAGTGTGTACACAAGTATTGTGAAGTATGTTGTAATATTTGCAGATGTAATATAGCATTTGTTGTAATATCTGTATTTAAATAAATAATTGCCTATGGATTCAGACACACACACACACACACACACACACACACACACACACACACACACACACATACAGCCTCCTTCAAAAGAATAGGAATTGGAATCAAACAACAACAGAGAAAAGAACAGAAAACAAGAAGTTTGTTGATGTCAGTAGTTTGCCAACTTGATACAGTTATTGCAAGCAAGGGATATGCAACCAAATATTAAGTGTTATTTACTTTAATTTACTCTAAGCCTATCTTTTACAATACATTTGCCTTGGATGGTCTGCCATCAAAGATGTAGTGTTCTAACACATATCAGGAAATTAAAGTCAAAATTCTGATCTACATATTTTTCATCTCATGTTCAATTTTTTTTTTTTTATTATATCTCAAACATAAATGTCTTCAGTAAATAGCAAAAACAAAATGAATTGGCCTTGTGGTTCCAATACTTCAGAAAGAATTGTATTTTCATCAGTCATTCTGATGGATGTGGGGCTTAAAACGGATCACACAGCTTTGTTCTGGACTAAGCAGTGAGGAGGGGAAATAAATCAGTAACATTGGACAAATATCTAAATCTAATAAAAGGGCATAGTACAGAGATAGGACTGTCAGTACGCCATAATGGAACTGTTAGACCTTTAAGGAAATAATAAGCCTTTAGTTTATGTCATGCTTCTGTATGATGCAGTGATTTGTTCTGATTGCAGCAGTGCATAGTGTACTTTGCTGTTCCAGCAATCTTGCGCCAGAGCTCTGTAGGAGAGCATGCACCTTACGCACCTAGTAGCTGCGTTTACAAGAGTGCATAGAGTACCGCGAACATGCTCAGAACTTCTCAGGGTCCAAGCTCTTTAATATTGCCTCTTCTGTCCGTTCGCCAATCTAGTTCTTTGGCCTTAACTGTAACCACATGCTGCCTACGTCATGTTTTCCAGTGAAGCACATCTCTGAGAGAGGAGAAGAAAGATGTCCTTTCCCTGATACAGTATGGATAAGACACTCAGGGGAAGGACCCTTGAGAATGACCAACCCATTAGAGTGATGTAAATGTCAGTTAAATACAGATTCTCCTTTGGTACTTTGGACAGTTCTCTGGGGATCAATGTTTCACAAGCACACATTCGCATAAAACATGTGCACCAGGCAGAACACACTGCCACGCTCTGATGTCACCCTCCAGCTCTTGGACGCAACCGCACTTTGAAAATCTTTATTTAATTCACTGACGTCATTAGTTTTTTTTCTCCACTTTGGTTTTGGTCACAATGTACTGTATCTATGAAAACAGGGTGCACTAATCTGAAAATCTGAGTCATCCAAATCATATGAGATGACTTGACAAACATTGCTTTCTGAAGTGGAGGGAAGGTGAAATGCTGCAGGATTTGTCGTCTCTGTTGCAGGCTTAGCTACTGTGAGAAGGACGAGGAACTGCGGGGGTGCCCCAGCATCCACTTCTACTGAAGAGAAGTGCTAGAGAGAAATACAGAGAGGAGAGAATTTGTCAAATCCAGTCCTTGAAAACATTAAAGGTCATTAAAAAGGTCAGTGTACACGAAGATGAAATGTCTGACTGTTTGGAAAGTACAGAAGTTTAAAATTAGAAATTAAGATTAAGTTAACAGTTGTGCTTCCGGTATACACATGAAGGCCACGTCAGGCAACAAGTAAGAAATAAAACATGTTGTTATAGGAAAATAATCTACAATGGTGTGGTGTGAAGCAGAGGGCCATTATCACACTGAAGTGGATTGTTTTCCTATAACAGCATGTCCTGAATTGCTTTTCTTTCTTTACACCACAGGAATTCACAATGTTTTAATTTATTAATGAATGATAATTCCTTCAAAACAGATTTTTAATTGTTTATAGTTACATTTAATGTTGAGGAACATCCATGAGTCAAGTTACTTTCTGTTACCATTTACTTTACAGCAGCTCTGTTGTAAAGTACAGACATTCAAGACTACTTCCATGTTTATTTACAGAAATGTTCACCATATCAGTGATCAGGTTTCTCTTCCTTAAAGGTCTGCTTGTATGATTTAGGTGGATCTAGTAGGAGAAATGGAATTCATATTCGCATACATAACTATGGTTTCATTAGTGTATAATTACCTGTAGCTATGAGTCATTGGGTTTTTGTAAGCTTAGATTGAGCCCTTTATATCTACATTGGGAGCAGGTCCTCTTCTACACAGCCGCCATACTGCACTGCTACAGTAGCGCAGAATGGACAACCCTCTAGAGAGCACCTTCAGAGTTTCACATTTTTTACAAGTGGCGCATGAATCCAAAAGGAAGGCGAACAAGAAGTAAGGAAGACAAAGAAGACGAAAGAAGGGTAATCAGTGTTTATTGATGCTGGCTAACAAGTTTGAGACCCCAAATTAAAAAATAAAATCATCCTAATCATAGGATCATACTTATTACTTAGCACAGAAAATAAAAGGAGAGTGAATGTAAGTACTCATCTACATTACAAAGTAATTTGAAATATGCTACAGGCACCTGACAGCTAACGTCCATTCTAATACATGCTTGGAAAGGGAGAGGTGAGGAAGGAGCATTCAGATGGTTGCAATCAACTGAATCCTACATAGAGGATCTTTAAATAACAAATCTATGCTTTAATATTTTTCATTCTTAAGCTTAGAGCGTGCCATACAACTCCCTGGGAATGAGCTGGAAAAATGATATTAGAACAAGAGAATTTAAATGAAACTGTACTTTACTTTACTGTCAAAGCCATATTGTTATTGGAAATGAATCCACAACTTCAGATTGAAGAATTCAACAGGGCTGTGGTAAGGTGTTGCGTAGGGTATGTTTATACAGAGCTGAACCCCCATGTTGCATAAAGTAAGAGATGTTCTCTGAAAGGTGAAGTGGCGTACGTGCAACAGGAAGTTAGAGACAAGGGCGGGCCATGAAACTTGAGGCTGCTCTACCTGCTGGTGCCTGTCCTGAGTGAGAGAGAGGAAAGATCAGCGGGCAGGAATTCTGCCTTGACAAAGACCTGTCAGCACTTAGAGTTTCTATAGCAACCTTGGAATGTTTTCTTTAATAATAGGTAACTCAGTGGCTGCATGCTCATCTATACTTACTAATCCTTTTAGACATCTGTCAAGCAACATTTGCCCCGCACACACATACACATACACACACATACACATACACACAATTCAGCACTTCAGACCTACTTACAGACCTACTTACAGACACCGGAAAGCTCAAGTTCATCTTTCTAACACAAAGAAGCCCATAGGTGGTGGGGAGGGGCAGATGACAACGCAGTGACAACACATTTTAGCCTCCTGTACTTTTCTGACAAAACACTTGACACACTACTTTTGGAACTCAAAAGGAGGACATGCAGGGAACAAATTAGCTGTGTTGTTAGAATGAGAGGGGGAAGGAGATAGTTTTTTTGTGGGGCATGCATGCGATACTATCTCTCGGGTGAGATAGTATCAGAGTGTCTATCAGCTCACTGGATGGGGAGGGCTGAGCAGTTTTGCCTCATTGATGAAGGATGATTACAGTAGGCTGGGGAGCTGAGGCTCGCTTTGTTGTGCAGCCAGCTTGCAGGGGGTCCTATGAGGTCTGGCAAAGGCTGATAATATAGATAAAGGCTTAGTATTGGAGGCACAGACAGGGTAGCCAGGCTCATGTGTGGGTTTTCTCTTTTTTTTTTTGTGGGGGTGGAGGGGGGCACAGGGAGGGCTAATTTGAGGGTTGCAAGTTTGTTTATTTTTTTCCCCATTTTGTTTTGTATTGTTTTTGTCTTTTTTTTAAGCTAGTTTTAAGAAATTTAAAGCAAGCAAGGAATTAAGTCTCATCAGTTTCTGCAAACATAGCCTATGGAAAACAAAGGGAACGTTTAAGTGTGAGTCCAGACAGTGTATCTATCATGTATACAAACATTTATACTGTAAAATATATTGCAAGCATTAGGACATGGAAAGGGGAATTATGGAATTCATAATAGCTAAAAAAATAATAAAAAAAGGCAGACTACAGGTACTGCAAAGGAATGTGTGCACACCATGGTGAACCTGTTTCCCATGCAATCAGCAAAACTGCAACGAAGAAGAAAATTGTGTTCTTTTCCAGTGTCTTGGAGCTACTTTCAGGCCATTTTGTGTGGTTTTTGAGATAGTTAGGATGTACATTTTGCTGACACCTGGCAACCCTGGGCCCAGTGGAGAAATAGAAAAGCTTACATTAATATACTGATATATTGGAATTCTTTCTTTAGAAATTTTGAACCAATCTAATCTACTAGCACAGTTTCATTTTCATAATGCTGACTGGTCTTTCTTTCATTATTAGCAAAAGTTGGCATTTCTAACTCAAGTCCTCTTCCTGCTGTTTAAGGCTGTAAATGATATGTGCACCTCTGCTTTAATGCTTTTGTTTTGGCATGGGAAAGACAGCCCATCCCAGGGTGCTGAGTGCACTGAAAGCCCTGGTCTCACTGCCTCCCTGACCTGCGTCTTTGTCCTTTCATGGAGGCAGGGGAGCTCACACAGCCTGATGGCATACTACAGGACTTTCACTGGCGAACAACACACTCCTGAGGAACCCATACCATGGGAATCCAGCCTGTACAATTAAGCGCCATGGCCATTGTGCTGCAAAGCACTATTGCTGCTTCACCCAGGAGAACAAGATAAGCTTTGTTCTGCTCAGCATTAAAAACAAGTAAGAGATCAGTCAGATCTATCCTCACTTCTCTAAGCACATGCTTCTTCTGCTTCCATCCAAGGCCAAGCTGAGCTTACATGCTAGAAGGTGTTGCAGTAGACTGAAGAGAGCTGGTAGCTACAAAACAGCATCACAGTATGCATGGCTAAGCTCCAGAAGAACAAAAGAAAAAAAAAGAAAGAAAAGAACTCTGCAGAACTACTACAGAAGGAATAATATTCAAACTATAGGGCTGGGAGGTGTAAAAGTGAAATCAGACACCATCTAGGGTACATTCCCATGCACACTGTAATCAACAGGATTTAGAGCTCTTACTAATGCCTGGGAAGATTTATACAATTCTAACTGATATTGAAAATGTTGTAGAGCCCAGGCAGATATGTAAGATACAATGATATATTTCACAGATTTGTTGTCCTGGAACAATCATCAAAGCCATATACTATAGGAATTTCCTAGATTATATTCAGGTTATGCTCATAATTCAAAGCCCAAATACTCTCGATCCAGATTTTCTCTAGAAGAAACATGATATCAGTCCATATTCAATCATTAAATCAAATGAAATAAGTACACCAACTAAAGGATTTAAACAAATGTGTATTTGTTCCTTACTTTTTTGATTGTTTATATCCTGTGATTCCATTTCGTGTATTCTAGACATGCTGTGCAGCATACGCTATGAGCTTAAAAGGCTTCAGTTAATGATAAAAAAAATAAAATAACAAAGTAAATAAAACTTACTATACATGTTTTCTCAACAACAACATGAACAACAAAAAACCTCGTCATGGAAAGTTTTGCATTTGACTGCTAACTAAGACTGTTTTGTTGCACTTTTGAGAATGAGAGAAACAAAAATAGCATAACTAGCTAACCCAGACTTGAGATAGGTACTTAGCCAACTAGCATTTAACGGTAGCATTCGTAAATAGGGAATTTGAAATCACTGTAAACAATGTGTAACATTGCATTTGGACATAAAATATTATGATCATAACGACCACCGGTGAACTACTCTTTATTACAAACCCAGCTGTTGGATCTAACAGCTACATACAGCCTAAGTAAAAGGAAGGGACATAAGACGATGTACAGTTTATTCAAACTTTATATTATGTTGGGATTGAAACATAAGGAAGGAAATGATAAAATATTGGTTCTGCTCAAAGCGAAGCAATTAATATTGTTTCTGAACCAAATGTTTCTGAAGAATATGGTGTTGGTATGACATGACTAAATGGGTATAAAATATTAGGGTTAGAGCCACAGGGCCAAATTTGACTCAAATGCAGTGTAGTAATGTACAGTTGGAATGAATGTCAACTGCCCTATTTGGATGATATTAGTTTCTGTGTTTGATGTCTGTACTTTAAATTTTTTTCTAAACTCTTTAATGCTATAGTTGGTACTGAAATCTTAATTCTGGCATCATGACAATCTTACCATGGACACTGAATAATAAGAGTTTGGGGACACAACTTGTGATTTGTGTGAATTGAGGGAACTATAGAGAATAGTAGTGTTACTGTACTATAGTGCCCTAACATACTGCTACCTGGGTTCACCTCCTTCCAAAAGACTTCGCTCTATGCTGAGGATATGTTTGGTTAACAGTTGTTCCTAGTCCTGCCTTGAGCTCATTCTCATTACATGCAGTCAATCAGCAATGCCTCTGTCTAGCTACAAAGTGCTCATGTTTCTTTACATGGACGGTGGAAGTTTCAAGTAGAGCAGGTGAGCATTAGAAGCCGCTTGGCCCTGTTACTCCGGTCTTGTTGCTTTGTCTACATTTGAGCTGCAGCTTTGTGTCCTGATCTCTAAATCAGCCAACAGCCCAGAGCACACGCATCCCAGGCCAGCCAAATCCCAATCCCCACAATTTGTTCAATTATGGGAACTGGGGCTCAACTTTCTTCTGAGGAATCCACAGTTTCCAGTCGAATAGGAAACTGTCGGGTGATTTTTGGCCAAGCAGCATATAGGCATAATCCAGTGGGCAACAGGGCGGGAGGGAAGAGGCACTTTTCATATGGGGAGAGAGGGAGGGCCTGACTCCAGAAGAGAGGCATAGCTCCAAAACTGGTTCCCCAAGGGAGCTATGAACAGCCAGGGACCAGACGTTGCCATACTAGTGTTGGTGTCGACAGTAAGACTAAGCGCACACACGCTTGCACGGTCCACTTTAACGTTCACACATGGCGTGAGCCAAGAGGCTTTTTCCAAGAATACCAATTAGACCCATTTTTTGAAAATGTACTTCAGGGAGAAAAAAAAATCCATCTGTTTCTTGTTCATTTCCTTTCTGCTTCCATGACAATCATAAAAGGAATTAGTGATTGCATTTATAATTGAATAAAATGAGCTATTACAATGGAGACCATAAAGCTACTTCAGCAAATTTTATGACACTATATAGATAAAGATCCTGTACATTGTACTCTATTCTTTAAATATCTTAAATATCTATTAGTTGTATCAACATCTATAAAGAACACCACCAAATCAAGCTGGCTTTGAAGTCATAGATTTAAACACAGAGGATCTTTTATTTGTATAGTTCAATGTAGCCACGCCAAACCTTCAATAGTCTATAATTGACCGGCCTATCAACTGATTCTCACCATGTCAAATAATGTTTATCTTTCAACAACACATCATAGATTTGTAAGTCATAACAGGACTAGAGACAAATTGATATATAACAAGTCTATCCATTAACTACTAAACACCACCAGCTACAAGCTCCATGTTATAGCTAGACTACTTCATGAAAGTCAACTGATAGGTTGTTAATAGCTTGCATAATAGTAATTAATATTAATAATTATTACTTATTTGTAGAGTGTCTACAGCAGATTGGCCCAATAATGTAGTAATAAACAATCTATTGTTTTTCAAAACCAATTATAATAAATTATAATATGTAAAATATGTCCAAGAATGGTGGTGGACCAATACTTCCTATTGTTTATTAATCTACCATCTTCATTCTATTGGTTTATTCAGATGTCTTAAATAAACAATCCAAGTAATAGTTTTATGAACACAAATCTGTGACTTTCCTGCTCACACGACTGTTGGTCAGTCCAGATTCCACTGTATGTGACACTACCAGCAGACTCTTACATATTCAGTCCACTTTCACTTCCCTGACCACAAAGACTGACGTCGACATGGATGCAATGTTCTCAATCTAACAGAAGCAGTCACTAACTGGCCATGGTTCCAGCTAACTAGTTGATGTAATATTGTGTGGCTGTAAATTACCCGGTGTTATTGCACATATGATGGAAGACTCCACTTCTTCTTTCCAAAGAACAAGCTGTGTGGTTCAAAGGGGCCATAGATATGGCCTTATGACAGCACGGCTGCATGAGAGCCTCTTTGCCTTTCCCATAGTGTCCAAGGCAAAAGATGGTCTAAATTCCCCATACTCTTTCTCAGGAGGTGAATTCCCCAACACTTCCCTTGTCCCAGGTCTGTGGCTTTCCTTTTTCTGTCTAGTGAATTACAATGACTAGATAGAAACCCTGCTGATTGGATGGTAAATTGAATGGCCTTATATAATTTGAATTTTGGACTTTTTTTAAGTCAGGGAGGGGCTTCCTATTTCTGATTTTGGAAGACTGATTTGATTAGAGAATGTGTGTTTCAGAGAGTGTCAGAGAATCCATGTATGCATCAATATACTGTATGTATATGCATGCTCCCTGCTCTATTTTGTTTTTATCCTTTTGCTTCTCTGTGTTTTCCAGCAGAGAGCTTATTTTAAGAGAAGTGGTGGCAGCAGCAAGATTGGAGGTTCCCAGGGTAGATTTACGGTGAGAACCCATCCTGAGAACAAACAGACAGGAAGGGGCTCTTGATGCACCTAGAATACTAATCACCAAACACCCACCCACACACTTTCTCTCAGGGCAGCTGATTGCTAAAATCTTAATTTCAAGGGAGCAGGGACGAGTAGCCAATTCCATGTATCCCAGAACAGTCACTCACCTGTTTGAAATTGGAGGTGTCTGTGCCTGCCTTATCCACTGGCAATTACAAACATGGTATGTAGAAATAAATGCAGCACTTTGGTTGTAGTGACTGAGGTAATTATGGCACTGGCAAGTGCTGCTAGTGGTTGATAGTTGCATTCTGCTATTGGAAAATGGGCAAAAGCTGACGGCAATGAAAGGAAGATTTTGCTGAAATGATGAACAACCTTGTGGTTGTTTATAAATAACCATGCAGACCCAAGTACCTTCCCAAAATCAGCCAAACTCTGACTTCACATTTATTTGCTTGTGTTATATGTATAGCACATAGCTCACACGGGCTTTCAAGCGTTAAGTGTTCTTGATGGCGTTTTAGATTTGTTGGGAGCAGGGAGAGAATCAAACTATGGCCTGTCTGTGAATCTCAGAGGACAGGTTTGAGAAAAACTGGGTTAGTGTTTATGCCAAGGTCATATGCAAGGTCATCATAGCGCTTGCTGATCCTGGCTAATCCCACTACCACTTTCTCAACTTTTATAATCCTATTCTCTGGAGACATAATGACTCAAGCTTAGTTTGTGGTGAACACTGATGGTGCCTCCTGCTCCTCTGTCTTTAGTGGGAGAAAAGTAGATCAGCTGCCAAGAGGACATGATTAATGGTTGTCTCTTGGTAAACCACACCAAAGCCAGCCTTAGGAAGTCAATACACCAAATGCATGGATGTACAAAAAATCCAAACATCGAGAGGCTTCCCACCTCATTTTAAACTGCCTACCTATCCAGACCTGCTCCACTTCCAGCAAGCAAACAGTCTTTCCCACATAGGCTAACTTAAAACTCAAAATTTTACCATATTAAGCTTGTCAACTTTGCGGAAATTCATTTTGATGGTACGCATCACAAATTCTTCCTGGATGTCTGCTGGCACCATAGAGGTTTTTACTTTGTGCTCGTAAAAAACCCTGAAAAATATCATTTTAGTGTGCATTTGCACTTATCACTTCTTCCCACCTTGATGGTTCAGCAGCAGTGGTGGCACAGTCTCTCCTGGACATGAGCACACAGCTTAATTTGCTGGCAGAATACAGACATCTGTGACCTTTTTCCAGCCCTTTGGCTTGCAGATGCCAGCAAAGCAGAAAAAGGGAGTGGAAAAAGTGAAGACTCCAAGAAGTGATTGGCTGAACAGTTCAATAACTGAGTGCTATTTGGTGGTTGCTGTGAATGAGGAAACATTGGTGTTATTAAAATGTATGAGATATGAGTGGAGACACATCAACAACAATCAATTCTCTAAAGGAGGGGCTCCTCTGCTATGATATGCTATTACACGAAACATGTCTTCTTAGTGAGTGGTGGTGTCTTTCATAGCAAACACAAACCTTTGTCAAATGTATTCTACCACAGAACCACCAGTTTACTTGAGCTGTCCCTTGGACTGTGGCTCAGACGACAAAGGACTTAGTGGCGCATGTTCTGTGGTTATGTCGTCATGCTGTTCAGCACTGGTTTATGGAAATGGCCCATGATGATCTGTTCAAAAGAGTAGACATGTTGAAATGTATTTGCTTGAATTTCATTCTGACTCTGATTTTTTTCTCTCAGCCACCATTCTATTCATATGGACCTACACCATTAATGACCTTGACATTTTTTTCTGACTGGATGTAGGGAAATGGATATACGGAACCAGGAAAGTTGCTTTCAGTCTGCACTTGGCACCAGGGGTTTCATGGAGCAGCTGTTCATTGAAAATAAGCCTAATTATTTAGCATGACGTGGTTGCAAGTGGTGGCCCCATTCCTCATCTGCAATCCCAGTTCCATGTGCAACACAGTTCAGATCTCTCTCTGTCTCTCTCTCTCTCTCTCTCTCTCTCTCTCTCTCTCACTCACACACATACACCCTTTCTCTTCCTTACAGCATGGCTGCATACTAATGGCATGTTAAAGGAGGGCTTGACTCGGTCTTTCTGAGTAAGTGACAGGATTAGAAAACAGCAAAAATGAATTCTGAGCATTTCATGTGCCAATAAATCATTCTGTCTAAACAATTACAGTGCAAATATTTATGCTACATAAATGAGGGCAATGATGTGGGTAAAGACATCAGTTTATTGAGCCCAAGACAAGGAAAGCATGAAGCCCATTACAGAACCCTTGGTTATCTAAATGTCATCAGATGTTAAAGCATTGAAATATACAAATCTCCAAGGAGCCCACTGATCCTTAGATGTAGTTCAGAAGTTTCTCTGCATCTCATATTGAAGACATGGAACAAAACTCTATGCCTTTAAAGGGGTAAAAGTAAGAAACCGGAAGAAGAAGGTGAAGCTAATTTTCTGAAAAACTAAAAATTCTAGATTTTCTGTGCTTTCCATTGTGATATCTAAGGTTTTTTTTAATGTACAAGACATTTTAAAAATGACCTTGTGTTTTGTAAAATATTATTTCATTCCAAAAATACAGTAACCACCATATAAACAAAACTCTTCAATCTAAGTATTCATTTTATGAACCAAAAGACAAAAGGTGTTGATTGTATTTTTGTAAGTTATGAAGTCTCATCTGCTCAGAGGAAGCTGTAACTGTCTAGGAAGACCCAGGGGAAGTCCCTCCGCCATGAGAAATAAAGGTTCAACTGCCACCACATGCTAGTTCATGTGCGCTGCCTGGAATGTGATAATGACCAAGCAATGTCCTGAAAATCCCCAGCATGCTGATGGCAATAATCTCCTTTGCTGCGCCACTGTTTAGAGTTTAGAGTTGGATTGGCTGAGTATTGTGCCCTTAATTCTATTTATTTATATTTTCTAACCCCACTTTCTCCTTCAGATGAGTACATGCATGGGGGACTGGAACGGGTAAGTGAGCATTCTATTGGGGTCTTAGTTCAACTAATCTCCCCCATGTGAAAGCACAGGGAGCTTTTGCTGCCATGGAATGCCACCTCCCCTCATGTCACAGGGGACTAAAAGACACAGATGCTTAAACGGCTGGGGGCAGGCAAGAAGACACACCTCCAAAAAAGCACTGCTCCAGTCAGCCAAGAAAAAAAGTTCTCAGGTTCAGGGGCATCATCAACATCACCTATTCTCCCCCATTGCTCTATGAGAGACTTCCTCCTTTGCTATTTGCATTCTGTTAGATCATCATTGCTTGATCATTCATTCAAGGGTTATACACAGTATAATAATAGACATGATTTTTCTCTCACCAAATAACATTTTTACACTTTTAAATATTTTAAATCTTATATGGCCACATGCAAATTTGGTGGTAAATTTCATGTGAATCGCAGAGTGAACATGCAATAATGACAATGAATGTCTTCCACTTAGGTGTTGGAACTCATTTAAAATGAATTTAAGATGTTATAAATTTTAATCAGATGTGTGATGTAAGGTGAGCAGTGTAACTAGTTAGCCTTGTCAGTTCCAAATATAGATACACATCTAGCCAATAAGACAATGATGTCTTGGTTGCTAATAGAAAAGATTTTGTTTTGGATCACTAAGTTTAGTAATACAGTAATAGTCTACAGTAATACGGGTTAGTATTTTTTCACATTTTTATCATTTTAGCCAGTTGCTGGCAGTAATCAGTTGCATATTAGTGGCATCCCAAAATGTTTCGTTATGTTGAGTAATCATGGAAGGAACATGTGAAGGGAATTTTAGTTGAATCTGTTTATCACATGGTTAGAGTGTGGTAATAAAAAAAAAAATCAATACCAAGTTAGAGGTTAGAGTCAAATCATACTTTACACTCTAAAATGGCTGAAAGTAGCAGATGATCACAAATCACCATTGAAACAATCTCTACACAATTAGTAAACAAGGTGGCTATGACAGAAATTGTGCAAACCATGCCAATTTATGTGCTATCTGGGGTTGTTATCATTAGAGTGATGTTGTTGCTTGGTAACTATATTCATGCTGTAATCTATGAAAAAAAAAAATAAAGATCACAAAACACCTAGGTCAAGGACACTGTACTAATTGAATTGAATAGTACTAACTGAGTCTCCATACTCCATACTCCATATGCCTGTCCATTTCTTTCTTTCTTTTTTTTTTATCAAGTAAACTGTGCAAAATTAGCCTTGCTTGTTAAACTGTGGTGAGTAGTAACACCTTTGGCATTTAGGTTTTGACAGCTGAGCACTGCACACACCTGTGGTGTGAAATATCAAACTGTGTGAGCACATCTGCAATGCAATTTTCACTATTTCACTACTATTTTGCATTTACAGATAACTCATTTGTACATAGATGTCAAGTGACAAGACATAAGCCTGGTTTTAATATGCTGTTTTGAGAGTTAATGTATTTAGCAGGCTTACTAACAAGCCTACAGTGGCAACCTACCGAGTTCACATGTGGCATGACCGAATGATCATCTGAATAATCCTATGTAGGCCAGGATGGGGATTTACTGACATCTGGACTGAGTCTGCTTCATTTTTAGAGAAAATAAACATGTCTGTTGCGCTATTGCAACCAAATTATTAGAAATAAAGTTGTTTACAATCAATTCCATTCCATATATTGAGTTTCTGAAATTTAAGAAATTTAAATTTCTTAAATTAGTTGAATGGACATGGACATTTCCAGTTACTAGGAATTGCTTAGACTCATTTATGGAATCTCTCTGTCCTCTGCTGTCTCTGTACCCTTGCTGCACATCTGTTCCCCAGTCTCTCTGTGTACACACTGTGTTCCGGTGAGTTCCAGGACAGAAGAGGGGAGGGGAACAGAAGGGAGCAACACATAACATAATATAATCTCCTGAGGGTGAAGCGTCATCTGGGAAACATTGCTTTCTTTCCCTTTTCCCCTTTTTCTGTGTATGTAGTATGGCTCATTGGTGGCTTCATTTGCACCCCTGAGCAACAGAGTTTGGATGGCTTTGTCTATTTGTCTTTTCATCTGTCTTCCGTTCATTTTCTGACATCTCTTGTATGGATCCAGGGATATTATTTTCTTCCACATCTTTTGCATATTGCCTTCATTCATGCAATAAATTAGAAAAGTGGTGAGAAAGTCATGAAAGAAGAGTCACTGAACTGACAAAAGTGCTAGAACACACTGTGCTTTATAGGGGATGTGGCACTACAAGTAAAAAGGTGAGTCGGTATTAGGCAGCTTTGTATACAGGTACTCTGTTTTTTCTGCCCTTTTTTGTTTCAATGCCATTTTTTGTCCATACTTCACTTTTATATGTGTATAGTGATATAGATGACATCTCATGAGTGCAAGTTGGATGGCCTCATCTGTTTAAAAAAAGCTGAGATGAGAGAGTGCAACCTCTTCTCTCATGTGTTTCTCCTCCCATGCTGCTTTCACTTACCATCTCCTCCTTCTCCTCCTCCTCCTCCTCCTCCTCCCTCGCTTTAATTAAAGAAACAATCATCGTTTGCATTACAATGGGAGCTGAGACCATTCGCCATTAGTGACCCGTTTGGCATGGGAGTGGAGGTTCTCCCATTAGCTAGGAGCAGGCAGAAAGAGTAAACCCAGGACCTGGAGCTGGTTTAAAGCCATTGTATGATAAGCATCGGCCCACTAAATCTGCCCAGGCCAAATCTCTCTGGAGAGGGGCTGAGTGCTGAGCTGAGAGGAGGTGAGAGAGAGAGCGAGAGAGAGCGAGAGAGAGAGAGAGAGAGCTGAGTGGATCTGGGCTGGCTCTTACTCCCATACTTCCCCCTCCCTCTAGCACACAAACTCTCAGCTGTCCCACTCCACAATAGGTTGAGCATCTTTTGTGGCATTAACGGTTTGTAGGAGCGAGAGAACAATGTATGAGAAGTGAGGAGCACAGAGTTCCCACACATAGGCCTGACGTCCTCGCAAACACTCGCACACACCCGCCATACACTGTCAGAGACAGCGACTTGTAGACAGATCCAAGTGTCCGTCTGTGTATTCCCTTCTTTTAAAGTTACACATATTATTATGTTTATATATTTTTATAGTATGTATCACACCTAATAGCCTACACATAATTATTTTCTTACCATTCCTTACAAAAAAGGTTGACCAACAACCCATGTAAATGTTCAAAAACCTCAACAATAACACACACACATAGCACACAGGTATTCATTCTGATGTGATGGATTTCTCTCTGGCCTTGATTATACACAATATATATGTTGTCGAGCTATACACGCTACTCCAGAGAATGCAGTGATCCTGACCCCTTCTGTTTTCCGGGCCTGCCCGACCCATCCCGGTGTCCTACTCCTGGTTGAAGTCATCGAA
>JAQQZR010000008.1:13510928-13523810 GCA_030068235.1 Notoglanidium macrostoma | reverse complement strand
TGACAAAAGGAAGAAACCTTGAGAGGAACCAGACTCAAAAGGGATCCCATCCTCATTTGGGTCACACTGTAAAGTTCGAAATACAGTTACATAACTAGCATTGTAACTAGCATTCTATTTCACTCCTCCTGCCCACCAGGGGTGGAGAGAATTACATGGATAATGTATTCCACATTGTCATGAGGAAATAACACACTGGAAATGTCTGCAGAAATGACTGTGTTACTGGGATGAGAGATGTTTACACTGAAAGGCTTGGAGCAGCACAAATTTAATTGATGCCAATGAGCAGGGTATGTTCCTCATGTGGCATGACATGGTAGGGGCTGGGCATTTACAAAGCCTATAGGCCATGATGATGACCCAGCTCCCAGTGGGCCAGTCTCTGTTTACACTGGGGATTTCAGAATTTTTTCTCTGTGATCAGTTGATATGAGGATTGAATAGCTACCGTTCTGGCCAAATAGAACCACAGGGCATGTACTGAGCACTCCATAGAACCTCTGTTATATCCTGTATTTCTCCTTTCAGAAAGGTTGTAATTTGGTCGACTCCCCAGTGAGATTCCATCCACAGTGCTGTGACATGCCACAGTGGCCACCACATACAGTTGCCCATTCAGTAGACAGTGAGGCCAGCTGTTGGCCAGTGTGTCGAGTCTCAGGTGTCTGTCTGGCTTCAGCAGGAAGAGCACAAATAGTTGATTTGAGCTTGGAGAACTCATCCACATGTACCTTGTAAAACCTTTCCCAAATTCTGGATACCACTTTTGGGTGCAGACGCTAATATCCTGGACATATGCCTTGTTCTGACAGTGTGTCTGCTGCACCAGAAGATGAGTTACTTTTGGTGAGGCCAACCATAGGTAGGCCCACCTGAATAGCTTTTGTGCAAGCCATCTGACCTCAGCCACCATTTATTTGTCATGATGCTGTCCACAGAACTTGAGGGACAAACCAAATACCCTCAAATCTTTTAGTTCCTACCTAAGTGAACTACAACCGCAGCTGCAGTCAAATACTTGCATACTCAGCAGAAGCTTGTACTGCACTATAGAATGCAGCTATAACTTTGCAGGACGGCTTCAGTATGCATGAGCACATGCACAAGAAGGTATCTAGGTGATTCTCACTGTGCTTGGCATTTGACATTGGGATGTGAAATAGAATACTAGTAATCACGGTTGGACATGCAGGAACCATGACTTGGCAAGTATTAGTGCTAACATGTAATTTATACAGACATGGATCTTTATCAGTTCATTAATGGTTTAATTATGTAAAAGGCACATTTGTGTACACAAAGCACCAGTGCTGCCCTGGATGTTGGGTCGTTGTTTAGCTTAACTCAACTGAGCTCAAATCACTTCTTGTTTTGATGTTGTATGGCATTTGGCAGACAATCATATCTTACCAAACTGCTTCGAAGTCTCTATCAATAAATGCATACAGGTCTTTTCACAGATCATACAGTTCTGGCAGCCACTGCTAACATTACCAGAGACTATGGAATAAAAGTGCTCCACTATGGGTTAGCGATACAGATTTCAACAGACTGACATGGCAGATATCAATCTAAGATCTGGTCACCATATCCCAAACCTTATCCCCATAATTCAATTTTGGGGCACGCAGAATTATAACAACAGAGACATGGCCCTCTGTCTGCCAACTGCCAGCAAGTTCATCAGAAAACTCTCTGCCTCCCAGGGGTCAGTCAGTGGTGACTGCAAGAGATGCTCAGACAAGTTAATGATGGAGTACAAAATGAGTGATGTTAAAAGAAATCATTAATTCATTCATTCATCTTCAGCAACTGCCCCTATCCTGGTCTGTTGTGGTAGATCTGGAGTCCATGCATAAAAAAATGGGCATGAGGAGGGAACACACCCTGGATGGCATCACCAGTTTAGCACACGACACTGCGCACACATACATTCATTTGCACATAGTGGTAACTTAGCATAGCCAAGCTGCCTAAGGATATGGTTTTGGGAGGTTGGAGAAAACTAGAGAACCTAGAAGAGACCAGCAAAGATACATGGAAAATATGCACAGAAACTCCATACAGACAATAATCTGAGATCAAGATCGAACTGGGACGCTGGATCTATGAAGCAGCAATACTTAACATCTTAATTGTCATGCTTGTTATTGTTTTATTTTTGCTTTTTTACTGGGTTTTTTTCTTCTTGCCTGCATTCATTCATTTACCATCTACAGTTTATGCAAAGATTGTGAGTCCAACAGCAAATGCTCAAATATTAACCCTTTGTCCTGAAGATGGCTTATACACACACACAAGGGGAAATGTTTCAGTTCCTTATAAGGTAACCACATTGCCTTTAACACAGAAAACAGGAAAGATTCAAGTGCGATTTCAGCAAGCTATGGCAATTTATCAACACATTGGCTGACAAAAGCAAATCATCAGATATGAAACTTATTGTTAGATTAACATCATAATATAAAAGACTATACCTGCTTTGGTTAAGTGTAGAGGCCAGTAATTCTATGATTTTGTTCAGTGAGCATGTGGTTAAAAAGCTTTGCAGTTTTGGATTGCTTGAGAGAAATGCAAGCAAGTATCATGTTGGCGAGAAATTCAAGGCCATGCAGAAATGAAACCGGACACATTGATACTCTGCATTCTGTGTTTTGCAACCTTTTGGAATGAATCAGCACTCAGTGACTGTCTCTTTACTATTGCTTTTTATTCTGACAATAAAAGTACTTTCACTTTTCCAATATTTAATGCAGTTGAATGTGCAAAGCCACATGTTTAAATGTACAGCAAGAGCACTTGAAATCAGATAGGAACCCTTCCATTGAAAATGCTTGATACTTAGTCTTCAGAAAAGAGTGAAGAGTGGTGGGGTGGCAAGCACTTGAGAAATACTTACGGAGTCTAGTGTGTATGCCGTGTTTTGCTGTACCATAGAGCATGCCTGGAGAGAGAGGGGAAATGTGTTTGACATACGGATGGTACACACAGCTAGAAGAGGCTGCAGCAGCAGGATACGATTAATGACCACAGAATAAGATTGTTACAATATGGCCTCCTTCACCCCCGCCTCTTTTTTGGTTGGCCTGTCATATTTTACAGCCTAGTGTGTGGGTGTGTGTGTGTGTATGTGTGTGTGTGTGTTTTAGCAGGCACTCTTTCATCACAGGCTTTTTGTACTCTTTTTCACTCTGTCTCTCCTTCCTTGTCCCGCTCGCAATCTATTTTTCTTGCTGTCTCTTTCCCAGCTTAGACCATTGATATGCAACAGCGAGTTCCTGGCCTGAGTTGAATATTCAGGTCTTACGGTTGCTCACTGAAACACTTTGATTTTGACTCATGGCACCAAAGGTCTTAGAAATGTTTGGCTATTGCTTCTAAGGTCTTTGAAATAATAAACAAGTACATAGACCTTCTAAAAGGCACAAATAGGTACAAATATGTCATATGAACTTAAAATCGTAAAATCAACTTGAAATTAGCTTTCAGAAATTACATTTCTGAGCTCCTTGTCCTCAGTCCTCCCTTGTACCCCACCTTTTACAATGAATCTAAGCTGGGCTGTGGCAGCTGTTTGTTTGACTTACAAATGCCTGGCATTGACTGAAAGGCAACTGGACATCAAAACTGACCTTTATTACTGTTTAAGCTCATTGGTTACAGTGTGCATGACTTACCTGTCATTTTTTCTTTGTCAGTATTCTCCACTGGGTGGCACGGTGGTGCAGTGTCCAGCATTGTCATCTTATAGCAAGAAGGTTCTGGGTTTGAACCTACTGGCTGACTGCGGGTTTTCTGTGTGGGGTTTGCTTGTTCCCCATGTGACTGTACGAGTTTCCTTCGGTTGTTCTGGTTTCTTCCCAAGGCACAGTAGGTCAACTGGCTACTCTAAATTGCCCATAGCTGTGCATGTGAGTTGTTCGTCTCTGTATTTAACCTTGCGATAGATTAGTGACCTGCTCAAGGTTTAGCCTGCCTCTTGCCTACAGTCAGCTGGGATTGGCTCCAGCTCCTCCATGACCCTGATAGGTAAGGTTATCAATGAATAATATTTTCCACTGAAATATAAATACTTTGTCCCACCTCTAAATAGTCTCTGATTTTTGCTGACGACTCTGTGCCCTCTCACACGGGTTTAAGATTTCAATTAATAACCAGTTATATTAATTCATGTTTCATCTGCCCTTCCCACCTTGCAATCATCAAAGAGCAAATGCTGAGTCAGTCACATTTACATTCATGTCAATTGGCAGACACCCTTATCCAGAATGACTTATATACAATCTTATTATTTTGTACAAGTGAGCAGTGAAGGTTAAGGGCCTTGCTCAAGGGCCCAGCAGTGGTAGCTTGGTAGTGCTGGGATTTGAACTCACAACCTTCCAATCAATGGATTAACCACTGAGCTAGTGCAAACCCCAGTACCAAAGTCATTACAGCACTAGCCAAATTGTCACCCACTTCAACCTCCTGTTACATGGCCGGCTGGTGTTGTTGTAAGAGGGGAGCAGTTCTCCATGACTAACTCCAGAGGTCCAGTCCAGAAAGTAGGATTTGTGAGTTATTGCAATGCAAGGTAATGCAGGTCAAGATTCACAAAAATCTGGATTATTCTGTTTCAGACAAATTCATGATCTGTTACCTGGGCACGTCTGCTTTGAAATTCATTGAAAACAGACTTAGCATAGTTGAGACCATAATATGCCAAAAATATCCTGCCAATTTAGTGAATATATTACAGACATATAAATATTCAATGGATTGTAATGATTTGCCCCTTTAAAAAGTTTAAGATGTAGTTTTAAAATTAATCCTAAAACTAGCTCTTATACAATCATAGCTTTGTCCGCACTTGCAACTTTTTTGCACCACCTTTTTTAACCTTTTTTTTTTACTTCCAGTAATGTATTTTATAAAGTTAATAGGTAGCAAACCAAATTGACACCAAAATGTGCGTACACATACATGTATGCAATATTTCGTCCATTTGAACTGAGCCCCGGTGTGATTTACTATTTGTTGCATTTGTTTGTGCAAGTGAGGATGAGAAATCACACTCTGGTGTGCAGCAAAATAATTGACCCAAGGGCATCTGAGCGAGGTCAGAAGACAGGGCTGTGGTGCTGGTGAAATGCCATGTGTTCTAAATATTTGGACAGATAAACAAAAAGAGAAAATAAACAGTGCATGTGATAGAGAAAATGTTTTAATTTAATTATTTCTGAAATTATCTAGGGATATACTGAGCTGGACTCCATGCTGTCAGTTCATTTACCTTTTTAGCACCATTTACATGGTGAATGTAACAAACCTAACAGACAAACCAAACTAAACAGCAATGGGAACAAAGGTATTCAATTATTACATTTTGAATTGAATTTTGATTTGGACTTGACAACCAAACTATTATGTGTTAAAACCATTGAACTGGATTACTGGAATGGCAAATTGGCTGCCATTTTGTTGAGTTGATTCAGTCCAATGCCAAAGGCAGTGACAGCTGAACTTGTATCAGAGCTACAACCAAAAATGCATTGTCACTCTGAAAAAAAAACAAGGATTACAGTGTTCTGCCATAAACTCTTATTCCTACAGGTACAAGGCAAGCACTGAAGATAATATCAGCTTTCACAAGTGAGTAAAACACAATAATTATCCCAAATTTATTGCTCATCATAGATCTTACTACTCCAGTACTAGATAAAATTAAAGTTTGTGAGTGATAGTGAATTAAGAACTTGACCAGGATCTGGCCTTGATTAGCCCCTCTTATACATGGCTCTGATTAGCAGACTCAGTTTTCACATTCAATTTTCATACAACAGGAAGTGCAGATTCCATGTGAGACCTGCAGCATATCCAGATGAAATAATGATTGTGCACTTCAACATGGAATGGCTTGACTATTCTCATAATAATTGGAAATGAATGAATGAACGCAGTGCAGTAACAGGAAGAGATATCCTTTAGCATGACAAGTAAGTGAGGTGTGACATGCTGGTATCTTCTGATTCATTTTCACTCTTTCCTTCTGACTTTCCTGGAATTTCGCAAGAGACTGCAGAAATCCAGTTCAAATTTAGAGAGAGAGGGAAAAAAACATAGCGGGAAGCAAGTAGGCGAGTCTGGTTTCAGCATCTGGCAGATTGGCCTCAACTTTGAGCATGATTCTTCTTTATTTATTGAATTCCTGCTGTGCAACCCCGCACTGAAAAGACCAGATTAAAATTCTTCTCATCCAAATGATTTCAGAATGACACTTACCTGGCAGTGGCAACCCTCTTGCCTTTTTTGGTACTACTTTCTCCAGATGCATTGGCCAGGTCTTGGTCTAGTTTTCGATTAGACATGAACACTTGAGCAGGAAAGTGTAATGGGATCATCTCCTTTCTGACTGTCTGTCTCTTTTGCTTCAGTGTTCCCTCTGTTTTTCTCCTTCAGAGGGATTTATGGCTAAAACATGTGGCAGCTCTTGTCATCCAGTGCATGTGCCCTCTATCCTTCCTCCACACCTGTTCCATCCAGCTGCCCCATAAACCCTTGATTTTATTTTTTGGTCTGTGTCTAAGTCCTCTCTGTCAGTGGTTATTGAAGAGGAGTCCGAGGACACCCAGTTGTCCATGATATCAGAATACCTGATTCATAATGCAATGATCAAAATTGTATTTATTATTGACTTCGTATAGATAAAGGTTAGCCTGTTTGGCTGGTCTACTGAATTTAACAGGTCAACAGCAGGTAACATAGTGCATACATAATGCCAATTTATTCCTAATGTGTTGGATAGGTGGAAAGTTCAGGATTAAAAGCTGTATGGCTCTAAATAATAAACAAAATATTATTCTCATTTAAATAACGGTCATGAAATTAATCTGTATTGAGGTTTCCATGGAATTCCTTTTAGATTTAAGAGTTTAAAAGAGTCCAAAGATTCATAAGCTTTTATAGTAACTGCTGATAGAGGCCACAATAACTGCTGTGCTGAATTTTTATAACAAAGGGAATACAATTGAGGATTTTTCAAAAATTCTGAATAACATTTATATTTAATAAAATGTCATGAGGTGCATTGGGCATATGGAAGCAAGTTATTCCATGCAGAGATCAAAGGGACAGTTTTACTAGCAAGAGACAACGTGTGCAAATTGTTACATAGCTGACTGCGTTAGGAAATCATAAAAATTATACAAATACAACTAACTGTGCAATAAAAAGTTCAAATTAATTTTCTTACAATTCCATAGTTTAGGATGTTTTTTAAATCTCCTTACTACATATATTGAGCATGATTGATGTAGATGTAGGTATTAGAAAATATCTAGGATCTTGTTCATGTCACTGCTGAGGTTTAATAATAATAATATAATGTATGTATTAATAATAATAATAATAATAATAATAATAGAGAATCCAAACAAATAAGAGCAAGTTGTCAATAGGTCAATTATCAGTCTGTCCAGCCAGGAAACAGACACTTCTGTATATTTAACTGAAGATCATTATTTTGCTTCTAACTAACTGTAACTGTACAGTACTTCTCAATTTCTTGTCTGATTCCTGTGGGTGAAGGCCTCTACAGTAGAGTCCTTATAATATTTACTGAGAAATATCTCCACTGATGGCATGAACACTGCTATATTTCACACAACCTTTTCCCAATGGAGGAGAAGCGAACTGTGACAGGTCGCACATGTTAAACTGAAGACCATGACCACCAACCAGAAGGAAGAGGAGGACCACAGGGGTGTGAAATGAAACTCCAAACAAAACAACCACTCAGTTTCTCTCTCTCTCTCTCTCTCTCTCACACACACACACACACACACACACACACACTCGCACGCACTCACACACACATATGCACAGTGAGCATCTGGAATCACTGTCTTCACAGTGTAGCCATGTGTGATGCAGGGACAGGACATAAATTAGCAGGAGTTGTGCTTTTATGGCATTACTCACAGAGACACAAATACACATTCACACGCTTATACTTGTGCAGAAGAAGCTTACAAAATTCTAGCGTTCCTTAAATAATTCTGTAACCAAACGTACATGCTCTTAAATGCTATGTTTATATGTTTTTAGTGAGAACATAATAGTAGATAGTTAATCCTTTCTACTAACTATTTTCATCGTGACTATCACCTTTTTCTGACTTTCTCAGATGAACTAGTATATGTTGAATCTAGCTTGGGTTCTAGGATATATAATGATGAGAATAACTCTAACTTTGGACGTTATTATAATGATAGATAATAGAATAATTTTAGAACTGATAGGTCCACTGCTGTATGTAGGATTCGGTTGATTGCAATCAACTGAATGCCCCTCCTTTACCCCTCCCTTTCCAAGTGTGTATTCATACGTGTGGTGGCTGTCAGGCGCCCGTCGTGTACATCCAGTGTTTATATTCACACTCCTTTGCTTTTCAGTGCTAAATATTAAGTATGATATTTCATTTTTCAGAACATGTTAGCCAGCACTAGCAGTTGTTTGTCTTCCTTGTATTCCTCTTCATCTTCCTTCTGGTGCATCCTTTCTGGATTCGCAATGCCATTTGTAAGAACACGAAACATGGAAGGCGCTCTCTAGAGGTTTGTCCATTCTGGGCTACTGTAGTGGTGCAACATGGCAGCTCTGTGGAAGTGGACCTGCTCCCTATATAGATATAAAGGGCTCATTTTAAGCTTATTAAAACACAATGATTCATAGTAATTGTACACTAATGTAAACTTAATTATGAATACTATATTCTATTTCTGATAATAGAGCCCGCTAAATCCTACATGGTGGACCTTCAATATGTATGTGTTTGTTTTGGGTAAAAATAAAGAATTAAAGTTAAATCTTATCTTTAAATCTTTGTGTGTCCTAAACACAATCCTGATCGAGCACATTGTCAATATCTATAGCAGGTAAGCAGAGTAGTATAAGCAACAACAATAAAAACAACAAGTTAATTTAATAATCACTTTTGTCTGCAAGGGAACCTTGTATTAAAGGAAATGTAACAGGGGCTGGTGTCAACATGGAAATTGTAAATTTGAAGCAGAAGGTTCAGACATATTTATCAGTACATCCTTCAGTTGAGTAACTGGTGTGTTTGTGTACATGAGACACAGCAGAGCACTGACTGGGCTGAAGGCAAAATGCCCATGTTATTCAAAGATACACAGATGTCATCACATTTGTTTTAGTTATTACATTATTTCATGTCAACACTAAAACACAAAAGATGCAATTCTATTCATTTTGGTATACTCTGTACTTCAGTGTTGAATTTCTTTTAGTGCTTTGTTTATTTGAGTCATGTGTTATACACTTTCAGCATATTCCTTCCAGCACCTCCTCAGTCACGAGCATGTGCACCCTTTTGCAATGCTCAGCACCACGTGGCTCTTCATCCTGCACATTAAAGCTACACCAACTGAGGGCTGCAATTAAATCTACAAAGAACAAAAACTTAGAAATGCCTGTTCACATAAGTGAAGTGACTGTTCATAAGTGAAGAAATTTCCACCTAATTTGAACAAAATAAAAAATATATAGTATAACAATATATAAAAATATAATGTTATATAATAAAACACACGCAGCAATACAAACAATAGAGCACACTTCCTCTATAACTATTATGTATACCATTGATTTTATTAAATAGAAAAGTATTGAAAAAGGCAAACTTCTTCAACTATCCTTTCCTGAATTGAAATTGTGTTAACTCTTAATATTATTTTTATTAGGTTTCATTTTAAGTGCTAGAGTGGCTGGTTGGAGTGTTTCAGAAACTGCTAATCTCATGGAATTTTCACACACAGCATTATATAGTGTTTGCACAGAATAGAATAGTCAGACTGGTTCACGTTAACAGGAAAGCCCATGGTAACTCTAATACTCAATATTCTTTATAACCGTGATGAGCAGAAAAGTGTCTCAGAACAAAAAACACATTAAACCTTGAGGATGGACTACAACAGCAGAAGACCACATCGGGCTCCACTCCTGTCAGCCCTAAACAGGAATCTAAGGCTACAGTGGACACAATCTCACTGAAACTGGGCAGTTGAAGGAGGTGAAGCTTTTCCAGTCAACTGAAGCTCCTGACTTGTGTCTGTAAGATTTCATGCATTGCACTGCTGCCAAATGATTGACTAATTGATTGCATAACTGCATAAATGAGTAGGTGTATAGGTGTTCCTAATAAAGTGGTCGGTGAGTGTAGGTGAGGGTTTTTCCCCTCTCAAT
Organism: Notoglanidium macrostoma; assembly: GCA_030068235.1. Classification (NCBI taxonomy): domain Eukaryota; kingdom Metazoa; phylum Chordata; class Actinopteri; order Siluriformes; family Auchenoglanididae; genus Notoglanidium; species Notoglanidium macrostoma. Next base: position 13,513,559 of record JAQQZR010000008.1, on the reverse strand, counting down.
TCATTACTTTTCTTCGTAGGTTTTATTCTTGGTTCTACTGCAACATTTAAATAATTTAAAGCAGGTTTCACGTAAATTAGGTGTACAGTATATGAGGGTGGGATTTCTGAGTTGTTGCCATGCAGCAGAAACTGACTCACCTTTTCAAATTACTGCTTTTCAAATCATTTTCTCAAATTACTGCTTGTTTTTGTATTGTTTCATGAAGCAGATGCAGATTAATTCATATATTATTCAAGGCACGTAAAACTCTACTATTTTCTACGCAGCTTTGATGAATGAGGACTGTAATTCTTATGCTGGATTTCTTTGAAATGTTTGAATTGCGGCTGAGGGGAATATGCCCCCTTGCTTTGCCTTGCTTGCTAACTTGTTAGCTTTTGCCATGGTGTACTTTTTTGTGACTATTTGTTGATCACGCTGGTTTATTTATTTATTTATTTATTTATTTATTTTTATCAGAGAACGGTTTCTCCTTACAAAGGAGCTCAGAAAGCATGTGCAAAGAGAGAACAGAAATACAGCAGTGTTTATTTGGCTGGCAAAGTCAAGTGAATAATTTCTCTTCAGTGTCAGTCTACCAAAATAGGAGGCTAATAAGAGGCAATCACTATACTGGCACACAACTTAGCAATTATAGATCCGTAAATTGTAATGCTGGACATCTGGGAAAATTGACCTAATTAAAAAAGTAGCATCCAAACTCAAACCACCTTTAGACTTTGAGGAGCATCATCACCTAGCAGAACATTTGGACAAACAGTGCTATCACTTTCACCCCACAGCTCCACTTGAGCAAACGGTTTTTGTGCGTTTGGGGCCCAAGCTGTAAACGGATTACTCCAACTGAGATTTACAAGGTAACAGCAAGAGAAAACTGAGACAAACTATGTAATATCAGCCCACATGTGTGATGGAGCCAGTAACTATCATTTTCTAAAGTAGGTAATTGAAAACAAATGGAAGTTTTGGGGGGGAAAAAAGACTCTTAATGACATCAAGATTGCTCCTCTGTATGTTATTGAATAATGGGCATAGAGATGGAGATGAGATCCTTGGTTTAGGCTCAGACTCTGCATCGAATTAAGGCCAAGTGTGTAGTCTACAGCATTTGATTGCGTCCAGATCATAAGGCTAATGCTGGTAAAGAGCACTGGCTGTTGTGGAAGGCCATTTCTGAGAGCTGTATAAAGAACGGGTATGCACAATTAGCATACGGTAGATGTTTAATGGAAACAGGCAAAGTTTTTTTTTTTTTTACTTTTAAATCAAGTGTCATTTGTTTTGAGTGATTTCACTGCTGAATGAATGAATGAATGAGATGGTGCATCATTTCAATACAAGCTGTCAGTGTTTGGAAAATCTTCAATGCATAGTGTAAATGTAGGGAGTTACTCATGCCAAAGAGGTTTTGGATTTTATTTTTTATTTTTGGTTAGTTCTGCTTTCTGATGCACAGATTAAAACTATCCACAGACAATAGAGGCTTTTTATTCAAATCGTCATGGACAGTGTCATTTGTTTCAAATCTTTTTTGTGTGTTCTGAAATCCTAATGCACAACATCAGCTCTGAGCCCTGTCTCTACTATAGAGACAACTAAGAGCTGACAGTTGATAGCCATCCTGCTAATCCCACCTAGATGATGTGTGTTTTCTGCTACTTCTATGCCTCACTCTCGACTCAGCCCTGGCCATGTGGAGTGCCTAAAGCCACAGATACAGTTAATGAGATTATGGTAATAGAATTTTGCTGCTCTGACCTGGGGATTCTGCCAAGCTTATCCCCATCCTGAGACAAAGAGAAGGAGCTGCTGCAGGCTCCCTCGGGCCGCACTGCTGCCATGGCTTGATTTCTTAATGGGGCTAGGCTAGATGAATATTTACTAAGTACAAACCCACTTCCTGAGTAATAATATATGGGTTTACAGAAAAAAAATAGGGAGAGAGAATGAGCGAGATAGAGAGCACTGGTACTATTTACTTTTTAAATGTTCTAAGCACAGTAAAAGTTGTTTTTATTATACTTACAGTGCACTGAAACACAAATAATACAGTGCTAATTAAAATAAATAAAGACCTCAAGGCATTTTGTTTTCTTTCAGTGCTTTATTCCTTCTTGCCTAACTTCTTAAGGTTTTAAGGTCTTTTTTCAGGGATTTTGAGGTAACCTGGCAACCTAGAAACATGCGGACGTATACGGTTGCTCAGGTGCAGAGCCCCAGTCAGCAGAAAAGAAGTCACTTCAATTTCTCAACTGAAGCAGGCTATGGTCAAAACACTGATCAAGTCCTAGGGAGAGAGAATGAGTGAGATAGAGAGCACTGGTACTATTTACTTTTTTAAATAGTACGAATCAAAAATTTTAATCAAAGGCTTGGCATCAACATAGATACAATGCTGGAATAAAACCTCGCAAAGTAACACCGAGCTCCTGGTCCACTATGTAGGATTTTGAGGGTATCTATTAGCAGAAATGGAGTACATATTCCATAATATACACTATATTGCCAAAAGTATTCGCTCACCTGCGTTTATATGCATATGAACTTACTGTAAGTGACTTCCCATTCTTAATCCATAGGGTTTAATATGACGTCGGCCCACCCTTTGCAGCTATAACAGCTTCATCT
>JAQQZR010000008.1:13490614-13510828 GCA_030068235.1 Notoglanidium macrostoma | reverse complement strand
CTTTCACAAATGTTTGTAGAAGCGGTCTGCATGCCTAGGTGCTTGAAGTTATACTCCTGAGGCCATGGAAGTGATTGTAACACCTGAATTTAATTATTTCGATGGGTGAGTGAATACTTTTGGCAATATAGTGTATATAAGGAATTTATAAGTATGTTTTCATTCGTGTATATACCTGTAATTATACAAATCATTGTGTTGTCATAAGCTTAGAATGAGCCTTTTATATCCACATAGGGCGCAGGTCCAACTCTTTATGCCTTTACAGTAGCCCAAAATGGACAAACCTCTAGAGAGTGCATTCAACATTTTTACAAGTAGCAGCATGACTCAAGAAAGCACCAGTGAAGTCAATGTTTGCTGATGCTGGCTAACACGTTTGAGAAGCCAAATTTTGTAAAATCTATTATTTAACAGAATAAGCAGGGGAGTGTGAATGTAAGTACATGAAAGTATGCGACAGGCAGCTGACGTTCTAATACATGCCTAGAAAGAAAGGGGTAAGGGAGGGGCTATCAGGTGGTTGAATCCTACATAACAGACTTTTAAAGTTTGTGAGTTTTTTTGATGCGTTGTGGGCTGAGGATCATGGGAGCTGTAGTCTTGGATTGTCACTGGGTGTGGCACACATTCATAACACATAAGAAAATCTCAAAAACTTATAAGCATGTAAGTAAGTGTGTAAGAAAGTAAATAAGCTGAAACGATCAATATCATTCATATTCAGCTTATAGTAAGTTGACTACAGAAGCTATTATATAATAATAAAAAGCCAATCATAAAATTGTCAATGTTTTAAGATGCAAAAATAAGTACAATACTGTATTTATTTATTTATTTATTTATTTAGTTACTTTACTTTGCTTTCTTATTTAAAACAGCTGTGGGTTGACTTGTGAAACCTTTTTTGGCCATTTACAAGAGTTTTGTTGAGGAGTTGTTTTTATTTAAGGAAGGAATTTTAATTTAATACTGTATGATATTTCACTGAATAGTGAATAGTGAATAGAAACTGAATAATGCCCTGTTTTTGGGGGGGTTATTATTATTATTATTATTATTATTATTATTATTATTATTATTATTATTATTATTATTTGATAATTCTTTAGTATTTGGCTCATTTAACATTCATCCATTCTTATGTAATGTTACATAATGAATGTTACTGTTTATTAGTCAGTTTAATGTTAAAGTTATCTCTCAATATGGTTAGAATGTTTGGACGGTGCTCCACAGACAGATGCCACAGAAATGTAAAGGTGAGCAGCCGTGCTTCAGTTTCCTTTTCTGCTCTACAATCCTCACCACACAGCACCCCATCCTGACTCTTTTCACTTTGTTTCGTTGCTTCTATTGTCATCCAGTTTCCAAGGGCTCAATTTCTTTACTCTTTCCCTATTTCTCGTGGGGTCTTAAAAACCAAAAAAGACCACACATTGGGTCCGGAGGGGGCCGACGTCTGTGTGGAATAATAATGGAGTCCTCCTGGGAAACATGCCCTCTCAGAGGCCAGTTTGACAGCAAAGAAAAATTTGGTCTCATTTCCGATCCCTCGCAGGAACATTTCTCAGTCCACTCCCACTGTTTGGGGGGGTTGTATGTGGCCACTATGCTTGCACACATTCACAATAATAATGTTACTCAACACATTTATTACCTTATTAGACATCACTTGACATTTAACTGATCATGACCAGCTCATTTATCAAATATATCAACAATCAAAACTAGCCTCATGGCTTTACTTTTTAACCTCTTTGGTTGAGGTCAGATGTTGTTGTTTTGATGTGATTTCCTGGTGGGATGCATGGTGTCATGAGGCATGTAAAGTACTTATGTCTATGATGAAGGATGAAGGCAGCAGCACTGTGTGCTTTTATAGTCAAGTGCACTGGAGGAGTGTTTTTGGTGGATGTTGACAGAGCAGCCACAGTTCTAAGACAGAGGCCTCCTTCCTTAAAAACACGTGCCGATGGCTTTATCAGATGTGTCCCACAATGCATTAGCTGCCCTCATACCTACTCATTTTTTATATTTTGTGCTGAAAGTTTACAGCCGTACATAAGCTAGGTTGTAGTACATTGAGAGTTTGGGAACTGAACACATGTCTGATGGCAGACGGAGAGTTTGGTCTGCTGTTCTTCCCCTCCATGCTTTCCTGGATTTCTATCACCATTATAGCCAGGGTGTGGTTTTGTCTGGCCAAGGAATTAAGATTTTTAAGAAGTGGTGTCTCTTTATTGCGATCTCATCCTTCTTCTTTAGATCAGTCCTACTCCCATCCCAATTCCACCCCTTTCCAAATCAAACTTTGATTGTGTTTGCACAATCTGTGATTTACCAAGGTTTTTGTGATTCCATTATGTGAGACCTCACAATGAATAAACAGCATCGTGCTGGTCGTTTATTTCTTTAAGCAGTGGGGTATTGGTGTCAAGGAAAGCTCGGCCTTATTCATTATGAAAACAATGCTCAGTAGTGGACTGTGAGCTCATGGTCTGAGATCCTAGTTTCACACCAAATGCTTGTTTAAAGCATCTGTGCTTTTTATGCATCTTGGATGGATTCTGTATTACGATTATGCTGCCCATGCCTAAGCTTCAAACTAAAGTATCAGTATCAGTATTTCTATTTCTTCTGGATGTTGCTATATGTCTGCTTTGCTTTTGAGAGTCTACTAATACTTTTTAGTGCTTATGAAATATTCTGAGGTGTGAAATTGAGAAGGCAGACATTGTTAAGATCAAGGAATAATAACTGTTCATAATAATTGCCTTAAGGTCAAATTCATCTCCTACATTTTAAACCTGAATAAAACCATAGTAAACATTCTGGATTTAATTTCTATATGTTTTCTTTTTATTGCAAATGGTATGATACAAAAGATAAGCTTTTCTTAAGACAATGGTGTTTTCAAAAAAAACAACTGCATTAAAGAATGTCAGGAGATCTAAAATATGCAGAAAAATGAATAAGGAATAAACTTTCAACAAAAAGGTATGCTGGTGATTCATTAAAGAAGAATGTCTTTACAATGTGGCCGAGGCCTCCAGTAATCCATATTTGTTAGAATTAATTGAAAAAGAAAAAACTTCCAGTTGTTTCTGTTTTGATCAAGTTTTATCACAATTATAAGATATCTGTACACAACTAATTAGGAACATTTAAATGGAAACATTTACAAATGATAAATAAAAATAAGATGGTTAAAATTTGCACTGCAACTAAACTGTGATCCCAGGGGTAAGGGGATTTCATCTCAAATTACAGATATGAAGTAAAAAAAATCAATGGCAAATAATTATTCCTTTTCAAATAAAGTTATTACTAATTAATAAATTAAAGAGGTCGAAACTTGATGGGGGAGACAGATGAATGAGAAAATGATCAAAAGAGACTTCAAGGGAAGTCTCGAGTCAAAGGGCACTTCCTGGTCCTCCTCAGACATGAAGCGTGAGATGAGCAATGGCTATTGCGGAGCTCCACACTGCTTAACCAGGCACTGACGGCATGCACACAGACTTGTATCTCAGCTAAAACAAAGGCCTCATGTGCAAATGGCACTTGGTATGGCATTTCCAATGCAATGACTGCAGATATGTTAAAACACAGACAGGATACAAAGATTTTCCAACATGTCAGAATTACCCAATTCTAAAAGACCTGGGGAATCACAATAAAACGTGTACAGAAGAACAACGAGGGAAATGTTGACTTTACGAAAAATACATTGGTAAGAAGTAAAGACCTCTCGCATCCTCTGTAAATGTACAAAACCCCCAGAACAACCTGAAAACAAGAAAAAGAGATCATACATACACAGTACATACTAACAAATATTTATAATGAATATGTCCTCACAGAGGATTCCTCTCTTTTCAACCGAGTTTCTTTTTCATCATAACTAGAAAAATATAGTCGCAACTCAGAGCTTTTACAAAGGCACTGTCGGGAGCCGTTTTGATATTTTCATTACTTAAAAAAAATTAGTCCTGCTTGTTTTGTTTGTTTTCTGTGTTTGCTGGTGCAGGGAGTGGACAGCAGGTCCTTTGAGGCCTCTGTGTATGAGCAATGTCTTATAGATAGGGTGGTGCTATTAGTTTAGTCTGTGCTCTTGCTTCTCTCACTCTCTTATTCTCATTTTTTCTGTCATTTAAGGCCGGGAGAGCTGGGTATAGACTGGCTGCTGCTCCCACTGGGGACTGTGGGTCTGAGGCACATTTGGAACACCACTGGCATCAGCGACAGGAGTGTACATGGGCCTCTGGGCAGGACTCATGTAGCTAAATGTGGAGTAGAGGCCTGAACCCTGGTTGTAGTAGGAGGCAGCACTGCCCTGGTGGTCACTGTACTCATACTGGGTGCGAGCAATGGACGGATACGTGGAGGTGTTGGCAGCGTAATGCTGTAGGTTGAAGGAACCGTATGTCACGTGCTGGGGCGAGCCCTGACTCTGCTCACTGTAGTGGCTCGGGCTGAGCTGCTCTGTCTTGATGTGTGCCGGGCGCTGCTGGACCTGACCCTGCTCGCCAGCTGTGCCAAGCGAGGTCAAAGAGTGTTGCTGAGGCTGCTGCTGAGGCTGTTGTTTGCCCATCCAGCCATGCCCACTGGTGCCTGCCGTCTGACCCATGCCATACCCAGCGGAGGAGTAGGCCTGGGCCCCATGTGTCGGCAAGTACTGGTCAAACTCATTCACATCGAATGCCTCCATGTTGGAGATGACATCACTGCTCAGCTCACCGATGTCCACATCACGGAAGTCAATGTTGAGCTGGCGGCCCGTGCCCTCAGGAAGTGGACGGCTTTCTCGTTTCAGGTCCGGTTTCACACTCGGAATGTCTGTTTTGGGAGTCGTGGGGGGAGTCGGAGGGCCCTGTGACTGACCTGTTTTAAGAAAGAGAGAGGGTAAACCACCTAGCCTTCTTGTTCTGTATGCGACTAAAGCGCAAATAAAACAAGCAGTGAAATTAAGAAACTGGCGATAGGATTTACAAGAACAAGCATCTTGTTCACGTTTAGGATTAGTCGCTATCATACCATCATTTAACATTTTCACTGGAAATTTTTGAGCAACGACAAAAAAAGAGAATTAGAAAGTTTGCATCACCCGTCTGTAATCTTTAACAGCTTTATTTTATTTACAGTTGCCCAATGTTTTAAAATGGTGATCATCACAATATAAACAAGCATCATTTGGTTTTAATCCCTGTTCATAAACATTACTGTGAAACAGGCCAACTTCAGTTCATACCAAGTATAGACAATCCTTTAGAATATGGTTATGAAACAATTGCATATAATGATGTTTAAGATAAATATCTATAAAATGCATTTATATTTTAAAGCCAGTTTGTGTCTTGAAGCATTTTAAGTACAGTGTCTTAGAATAATGCCGCTCTTGACTCAGGCTGAATGGAATGATCCGTTTTCTTAGTGTTATGCAACGTTAAAGCGGAAAATTGACATTCAAAAAGAGTGACGAGCTATTGATGTTTTTACGATGTTTTTATATAAATTTAAACGCAATGTTGTTCTTTAATGCGTCATGCTTCACGTACAAACTCTATGTACGTATGTCCATAAGGACTGGAACAGTTTCAACATGTGTTGGAAAGGCATGTCAGAGTGTTTGTGTGTTACTCACCTGAGTGGTCTCCGGGAGAGTGTACCTCGCCCATGCTGGAAGCAGGAGAGTCGGCTCTCTGTAGGGCTTTAAAGATGGCATTGGGGGAAATGTGTGTGTGCTCCGAGTCCTCAGTTTCGCCCTGGCCGCTCTTCACACTCTTTCGCCGCCGCGGCTGGTATTTGTAGTCCGGATGATCTTTCTTATGCTGAACTCGCAATCTCTCAGCCTCCTCCACAAATGGCCGCTTCTCCCCTTCATTCAGCAACCTGCAAAAACAAGTAAGTAAGTAAAGACATTTTTCTTCTTTTTAGTCTTTCTTTTATTTTTGCTTCATGAATTATGCATGCTACAATAGCCTACATGAAGTAGCAGAGTTGCTGTTATTATTATTATTATTATTAATAATAATAATAATAATGATGATGGGGCTGCTTCTTCTTTATTTCATTGTTTTAATAAATAAATTATGCACCCATTTTACAGCTGAAAACTTTTGCCAGTGTATAGGTTAATTTGGGCTATTTATGGGTTGGTTACTGAAATGGAAATAATATAAATAATAAACTAATAACAATAATAATAATACCATTTCTGATACTTCATGTAACATGCCATAGGCCTATTGAAAAGTTAAGAATGCCCGCAAGGAGTAATAAGCACTAAGTTGTTACTTGAGATTTATTGACATGCAACAACAAGGAGCTTTAGCAAAGTAAAGGAGCAGTGCATAATAATGCTCACCGCCAGAGTTTGCCCAGGGTTTTGCTGAGTTCGGCGTTATGAAGGTGAGGGTACTGATCAGCCAGTTTTCTGCGCGCCGCCTGCGCCCACACCATAAACGCGTTCATGGGCCTCTTCACGTGCGGTTTGTTCTTACCCGTGCCGTTCACGCGCACTGGCATGGGCACGAGCGTCCAGTCGTAACCCTTGAGCACCTGTGACACGGCGTCGCGGATGCACACGGGGAACTTGTTATCATCCTCTTCGTCCTTCTTGATCCGATTCTCGGACGGCGGTCGCGTGTTCTCGGTGTCGGAGCTGGAGCCAGACGGACACGGGGAGGCTGCAGAGTCTTCCGACATGCTCGGACTCGGCGCGTCGGAGAGACATTTGTCCTGCTCGTCGGTCATCTTCACGTACGACTCGAGGAGATTCATGCGAGACAAAAAAAAATGGAAATAGAGCAAGAAAAGTTTGCGGACTGAAAAATCCTGCACAGAGCGTGCAAAAAAAGTCGTTGGGTAAATTAGCTGTCAAAAGTCTTTCACAAGTCCATCAGAGCGCGAGCGAGTCCGAGCGCTTCTGAAACTTTCTTAAGTGTTGGAGCGGTGATTAGTGAAGAATCCCTCTGAGCTCGAGGCTGGAGAGGTGCAATGTAATGAACACACTCCCTCATGCTGCTCGCGCTTTTATAGAGAGAGAGTCGCAGAAGAGGCGGAGACGGAACCTGATCCCCTTCCTCTCTCTCTCTCTCTCTGTGTGTGTGTGTGTGTGTGTGTGTGTGTGTGTGTGTGTGTGTGTGTGCTCGTGGACTGAAACAGAAAAACGAAATCTTAAAATATAATCGACTGTCGCTGAAGTTGAACAATTATGTGCACACAAAACACTAATGTAAAATATTAATAACATCTCCATGTGCTATAGCTATAGGCAACCATTTGATTTCAATTATGGATGCGCTGTGAGCTAGACTATGTTTAAATCTATAAGCTAACTGTAGCAATACATCAGGTAAAGTTAAGTTTAGTCTCAGACATGTGGTATCAAAAGTAAAGCAAATTTATTTGCACTTTATTTATTGTGCAATTGCTCCATAAGCAAATATTATGAATTCTTTATGTACCCTACCGTTCATATTAAATTAACAAACCACTAGTTGCTCTTTAATCAATAACGTAGTGCGCGTTTTTGCCCCGTATATCTAACTTTTAAGGCTTTACACATCTACATTTAACTCGAGACTCAGCACCAGCAGTCAGATTTGGTTCACCTCGCTGGCTGTTTTGCGTTTTCTCTTTATCAGCATCATGAATAAAGTTCAATGAAGTTGCTAGTATATTTGACATGCCTGTCTAATGTGCATAGATTTTTAAATAACAACTCAGTGGTTACAGGAAAGGGGAAATAAAGAATATTGACTGATGTGTGTTTCTAATAAACTGCCTGCTCAGGGTATGAGTGTAGGCTTTATGAAGTTGCATGTTGCTGAAGGCTTGTGAAACACTTTTAATGTTACCAACAGGGGGAGACATGAGTTTAAAAACTCCTGCTCTTCTGGTGCAGGCTAACATCCCTCTGACACTTCAGCATGGGACTTCCACTACTACTCCCTAAACACAAACAAAACCCATGCTTAGCATCAGGAGACAATGTGTAAATAGGAGCAAATTTCGTACTATTTTTATTATAATTACTTATTTGTATGGACCTTAGTTTTGTGGTCTTTAGTGGCTAATACTCAGGTCTTTTTCTCACAACCATATTACAATTATAACTGACTATTGTAGTCATAATATGTATAATTTGTACTTTTAGAAGATATTAAAGAACATTTAAAACAGGGTTTCGCATATGTCCTGAACCAGGGACTACTTTAAGTGTAAAATTAAATTCCATGGATCCCCTCATTTAAATGTGTACAACAATATTTTCTCTATTCATTAGAACCATATGCTTTTATTTTTAAACATTCCCCAGACGTAAGACATTTTTTGTTTGTTTGTTTTTGAGTTATTAAGGTTTGGATTAAGCCTGTTCAATTCAATTCATCAGTCAAAAGGTTAATCATTATAAGAAGCCAATAATAAATAGGCCTATAGGTTAATAACTTTGATAATGGTCTATTGTGATTTCCACCACTCTAACAAAATAAAAAATCCTGCACCCTTTGGATGCCTGGAGATCCCCAGAACCCCTAATTTCGAACTACTGAATTAAACAACACAGATTGAGAATTAAAACTCATCTCTTTAAAGTGAGTGAGTGAGTTGCAACATGTGGCTTTTTCCTGTCCTAATGTTTTAATGAGAAAAGTCTGGTTAGCCTGTCAGCTGTACCAGCGATTACTACGTCCAACCACTCCAACAGAACCCCCACTGCTGTCCTACAGAATGACCACTATAGCCTGGGGCTGTTCTCAAAGACACACACTCACAGACTCCTTCTCTAAGTATATAAGTCAAAATTTAGTAGTGTATATTTCATCAATAATCTTCTCCTATTATTATTATACATGCACATTTCATAATTGTGTAGACTCTAAGAGAGCTTCCAGAGGCAGAGCTATCAGCTTGTGGAAAATATTATTATGATGACAAGTCAAATGAAAACCTTAAATGCGCAACATGATTATTATTTTTTTCTAGAGGAATCCAGACCCTTGTTTAGCACTGGAATGTTTGAATGAATTGGAGATTATGTCGACGCCTATGATTATGTGACACTTAAATGTCTTAAATTAAATTACTTAAATTATGTGACACTGCAATAAACAATGCAAAATTAAAATAAAAATAATGTTTTCATTTAACTCACCCCCATGTATTTAAATTCTGACTTTGTAGTCACAAAATCGGTTTGTGAGTTTGTGATGTTGCAGTAGAATCACAGGAATTACTTAAGAAGAATTACATAAATTACATAAGTATATGGCTGAGTGGAGTCGAGTTGTTTTGGGGTTTTTTTTCTTTTTCACACAAGGTGACTGTATTGATAGAGGATTTAAATCTTTATCCCACAGTAGAAAACTGAGCTTTAAAAATTACCTTGCAAAAGCCTGTGCTGATGTTTAAGTGTAAATATTATTTTATTTAATCATAAAAACTGGCATGTGCTTATGCCATGACTCCTATTCACAATATGATGAATATACTGAATATCATTTCTACACAGAGAGAGAGAGAGAGAGAGAGAGAGAGAGAGAGAGAGGAAAAATGACATCAGATGAAAATATCTTATAAATTTAAATTTATCATGTTTTTGTACAATTATAAGCTTATAACAAACTACATAAAATATTAAATGTTTCTTTTTACTAGTTTCAATCTTGAAATAATTGTTAGACTGTCAGATAATTTGAATAATTTTAAGAATCTATTTATATAGCATTTTTATCTGCCAATAGAAGAAGAAGATTTAAAGCTTGAAATTAGTTAAACATCTGTGTTTATTGGAATCTTGCAATATGAAATATTACATAAAAACAACTAATTATATCTAAGCTATATTCACTTTGCTAAGATGTCATTTTTTTTGCAGTGCACTTAGTACCGTTTGCCTTTATTTTCTACATTTGTATACTGCAATAATTTATAATCTCTCTATTCAGTGTCATCAAAAAAGCTTCTTCTTCATATCAACTCATTAAGTTTTTCCTTGCTCATTAGGCATCCATATATATCTGGAAGTGTTATTGTTAAAAGTGCTAGACAAAAAAAAAGAAACTGACTTCATATTTGCTTAAAGTACTAAGTCTTAAAATAAAGAGCTTTTGTCTTCTCTTAAATAGTTTGTCATAGAAAATGATTTATATTATGTGTTAAATTACAAACTGGAACTTCAGCTGCATATCTGTCCTGTTACTGAAACTAATGGATAAACTGAACAACACTCAAGAGCAGCAACGGAAACTGACACTGGGCTTCAAGCCGTGTGGGTGGGCCATGTGACGACACTGGCTCAACCACATACGTACAAACACACATTACGGGTCCCCCTGGTCAGCCCTGGACCACGCGGCGAGTGTTTGCACTCGCCAGGCCTTGGGAAACTTCTCAGCTCCACCTCGAGCCCCAGCGTCAAAAACGGGACCCAAACAGTGGGAGTCAACTGCTAAATCATGTCTTCTGTCTGCTGTACTTGCTCAGAATGCATGCTTCTGCAGAAATTTAACAGATTTACTTCTCTTAATAATAATCTGAATAAAAAAAAGAGTAAAAAGTTTCCTTTTGGCTGCTGAGGGTAAGATTATGTTTCCATGTAGGGATTGCATGATGCTGTTTATTTACAGTCTCACACAAGTTCATGTAAATAACTTGGGGAAAAATACAGGGCTGTGTTTGTAAATATTTGTGCTTGTCAAGTAGTACTGATTGTAGTCCACAATCAGTGGCTTCAGATCTTTTTCACCTATGCTGTTTGTGAATAGCTATAATTGACGTCTCCAAACAATGTGAGCACAATGAACGAATACCGTTGTACTGATGCGTGTGATTTCCATTTCATTGTGATCGTGCATTGTCCTAACAACCCTAAAGAGCTCACTGACAAAAGCAGAACTACTTTGTATGACAGTATAGGTTTAAATTTGCCTATTCGAATCACATCTATCAATTAGGAAGAGATTTTTCAGAATGAGCCAGACATACGGAAAGAAAAATAAGCCTCTGATCTCTGTTGGAATTTATAGAAATATGCCAAATTAAATGAATAGCTGGTGTCTTTGTAATGCTATAGGGACATTTTACTGGCATGGTTTATCTTTAGAGAAAAGAGTCACTGCAAATCAATACAGAATTATTCTCACTGTTCATTTATTCTATGATGAAGCATTTACATTCACTACCATGATAGGAGTGGTTACTTCCCCATTAAGACTCACTGAATGGCTTGATGAATATGAAAATGCTGTAACTTATATGCTTTATAGTAACTAGATCTCAGCCAAATTAAACACCTATGTGAGATTCAGGACTAACATGTCTCCAATATCACAATAAAAATAACCAACCAAGGGATTTATTTTTTTATTTGTTTGTTTGTTTATTTGTTTATTTTTGTAAGAACGATGCTAATTACAGTACAATTGTCAATTGTAGAATCCGTGCCAAGAAGCACTGAAGCTGTTCTGGCAGCTTGTGATTACCCAACACTTTACTAAGACATTTTATTTTGTTTTGTTTTTGTTTTTTCCCTTTCCACATTTCTCTGGGTGCAAATTTTACAATAATGTGCCAGGTTAAGACACTGTAGACAGATTTATGAAGTTTAGGACTCTGACTTGAATAATAACAAAATTAATTCTATCAAGTACCAGGATGTTTTATCCAGAGCTTGTTTTCCTTTGATAGATTTTGTCAAAAATAATAAAACATACAGTACCAGATACACCTTCTAATTCAATGTTATTTCTTAAAGAAATGATCACTTCAATGTCTTAAAGTAGTGATGGACTGTCATTTCTCTTTACTTAGTTGAGCGGTTCTAGAAATAATATGTATTACTACAGTTGAATAGCACTAATTACTGTATACCAGCACTACTGATGATCTCAAATGCATTAAGAAGGCAAGAAATTCCATTAATTAACTCTTGACAAGACACACCTGTTAGCTGAAAAGCATTCCCGGTGACTTCCTCATGAAGCTGGTTATGTGCTAACCATGCTATGCCATGATATGCTAATAGTGTGTAAAGCTGCCATTAAGCTAAACAGTGGCAACTTTGAAGAATCTAATATATGAAAAAAATTTTGTTTTTGTTTTTTAACACTTTTTTGTTTACCATATAATTGCACACATGCCATATGTGTTATTTCATTGTTTTGATGTCAAATATTGTTAAATTAAACAAAAACCTATTAATTAGTAGGTGTTTCCAAACTTCTGACTGGTACTGTACATCCAAAACCACACAGAATTGAATAAAAAAAGTGATTTTTTTTTTTTGTTGTTGTTGTTGTTGTTGTTGTTGTTGTTAATATGGCTATTTCAGTTTTCAGATAAGAACCTATTTGAAATATTTTGTTAAACATTACAGAAAATGGCTTCTTTGTTATATTCTCTTGCATTAAATGGAAAGTGTTAATAATATAGTTTTGGAAAGAATATTTCAAGTTTCAAGTTTCAACTATCATTTACTGCATGTTTTATTCGTTTTATTATAACTTTTATTTTATTTGAAAATTGTTGACTTTTTTCAAACATTCTTTTTATATGAACTTTTTCTTGTAAACTTTTCATTTTATAATAATTTTGTTTTAATCTCTTACCATAAGTGGTGCCATTAAATATGATTAAAACACAATCAAGAACCACCCATAAAAAAAGAAATGACAAGTTAAAAAGTTTACAAAGAAGGGAGGTAAAAAGGCAGTCTTGGAGTTGTGAAAAATGACTTTACACTCATCTGCCACTTTCTCTGAAAACTATGCAGCATTCTGTACTAACAGCCCTTCCCCATAGATGTCTCTCAGGTCAGAGGTCACCCTCTGGGTTTTGGTCCCACCTTGCTCTTTCCTGCAGTCCAGCCCAACTTTTGAAAGACTTGAGGCCTGATTGATGACTATCCTGGACTTTTGCCTGGCCAGATCAGAGCTACAGGGCACGGGCATTTGTTGACACATGGCATTTTGGAGAAGGTGACATTTAAACAAGACTTATCATGCACCTGACACCTTGGAAAGACCAGGCTGATACAGCCGCCTTCCACCTTCTCACACTTCCCTGCAACTCCCTGGCAGAATCTCACTAGCTGTGGTTTAAAAAATATTCCTGCCTTAAGTGACACTGACTTACCATTTCTTTCAGCAGATGTTCTGGAGTGGAAGACTACTGGAATAATTTGAGACAGATTTGTTTCCATCCAATTTGAATGAGGTTGTTCTGAGGACGTATCCAGCCTATTCATTATTTTATAGCTAATCTAATCTACTATTATGTCTGATAGTAGACATTGTGTTCATTGTGAATATTGTGCACATTCTATATCAAAGATCACTAGCCTGGGTGGCCAGGACAGGGAGAAGCTGACGGACAGATAATTCATTAGCCTTCTGATATCACAGTTTTCAGATTTTTCTCGCATCCAACTAGATGGAAAATACAATTGATATTCACAAAACATTCTGAAAGCAGCATGCTTCAGTTTGTTTAAATATTGCATGGTGGCAAACTGGTATGTACGGAATAATGGGACTGAGCCTTCCCTCTCTTTCAAGGAATAAAATGCATTAACACGTAAAAATAAAGCTTTATATGCCAGCCACATCATCTTATTTGTTGTTAAGTTTTTCTGCCTGTTTCCGAATCCCAATATATGCCGACTATGTTACGCATTCTGGCCATCGGTAGGAACCATGTTTAATAGTTGAATACATTAGACAGAGCATCTTTGTTTTAATGAATTAACAAAACACAGGCATGTGGAAACAGTGCTTAGCGAAATACCGGACAAGAACAAGAATATCATGCAGCTCTCCTAATAGCATTTTGAGTGAAAATAACAATACTACCCAGACTTGAATAGCATATTGTATCTGTAATGCAAGAAACCACAGCTCATATCCAAAATGTTAGACAAAGACTTGCATTTTATTGAGATAATCTGTTACATACTACATCTGCGAGATTATCAGGATAAAATAGGTACTTTAACTTATTTGGTGCTACACAGAGCTCTTCACAGAAATTTAAGAAATTGCGCATTTTCATGAATTTGTATTAATAACTACCTAAATAGCTTGTCATAATCTAGTGGTTAAGTACTCTAACCACAGCTTCTTAGACTTGATTTCTGGGTTCCCAAAACTTGAGACTGGGCAAGCAAATTGGAGTTTTCACTAGCTCACTGAGCTAACTAATACAGTTATAATTTGTTCACCCCTGTATTAGCCATCCCTATATTAATAAAAGAGAAAAGTAAAATCAAAAAGTGAATTACAATAATAGTCCGCTGTCAGAAATAAGAAAAAATGACTTTGCCTTCAACTTTATGAACAACTTTACAGTTTCTAAAAACTGAAGCACCCTGGCCACTTATTAGATTATCATAGCAAAG
Organism: Notoglanidium macrostoma; assembly: GCA_030068235.1. NCBI lineage: Eukaryota > Metazoa > Chordata > Actinopteri > Siluriformes > Auchenoglanididae > Notoglanidium > Notoglanidium macrostoma. The sequence continues at coordinate 13,496,424 of JAQQZR010000008.1, read as the reverse complement.
AAGTGTGTGGACAACTGCTTGCTGAGGTGATGATAGCATCCTTTCAGGTAACTGTTTGCTGGGGAATTTTTGAATCTGTTGTAGGGATGACCCCATTAGCATCCAAAACCATGGCAGCTGGATGTTTCTAACTTTGGTATGGTGCAAATCTTTTGGCCTGCACTGTCTGTCTGGATACTGGTACTACTGCACTATGATGCAAATGCATCAAATTTAATCAGTTATAATGCCTTGACCTTGGTTTACTGGATTTGTTTTCTTTGGATGTTGGCGGAGCACAGCTGCAAGGGATTCTGTTTTCTGTTCTTGTAATGGCTTGTCTTTATGTTTCTGAAAGTCTGTTTGCTATACTCTTTACAGTATCTATCTCACTATAGTAAGTAACTATTCGTTAAGATGTTATTTCATGTGTCCCAGACAATTTGGGCCAGCTTGGGACAGGGAGGAGTGTGTGACAGAGGGCTAGGCATGAGTGCAATTCATCTGAGAACCCATAATATGCTTTACCTTCTCAAGAGTTTGCTCTTTTGCTGCCTTCAAGCTAATCCAGGACTAGTCATTGTCTCCATCAAACAGTATTCATTTATCCTTGGAGGCAGTTTAGAGTAACCAACATAGTGTACATACATGTGTGGAAGGAAACCAGATAACCCAGAGGAAACCAACACAGGCAGAGGCAGAACATGCAAAACACCTCACAGGCAGTAAGCTGAGCTCAGGATTGAACTGGAAGCCCTGAGCTCTGAGGCCACAATGTTACTTACCACCCCACCATGCTGTAGGATTCAGTAACAGTTCATGTTAAGCTGTTTTATTGTGCATGTTCAATTAATGTTGGGACAAAGAATGGATTTTCCTTTATTTTCTCAGCCTTCCAGTCCAACTCCTGTTTTGGGCCAAAACCAAAAACATGTAACTCACAAAATATGTATATTTTAGCCCCTTTTGCGCAGCCTGTTCAAGGAGGGAATTTTGCACCTTTATTCTGAATCTGAAAGGGTGTATCGTTTTGTTCCATCGCTGAGCCAGAAGGATTGGTAGTCATGCTGGTACGGCACAACAGAGGTGTGATTTTTTTTTTTTTGACAATGCTATTCATTTTTAAGAGACCAGCAGAAATTCAAATGTCTCCGTCTATGGTGGCTAAGGTCTGCACACCTTCCTTCCAAGAATTGCTTCCCACTTCTCTTCAGTTTCTCCTCAACATATTTTTGATCCCACAAACACAATGCTCTGCAACATTGCTTGCATTTCAATAGGACCTCAACGCTCAGTTCACCAGCCGTTATTATTTTGAAAGCGACGGCAGTGTGCGCTTTGAAGTATTTGTATTTCAGACATGACGACGGTCTGTTGTGATGCATCATGCCTCTGGTTCTGGAACACTGGCTTGCTATGATAAAACATGCTGGCTTTGTATACTTCAGTGTAAACAACTAAAGCTGGCATATTAAGGGGTCTTCTTTACGGCAATATTGCAGGATCTCTGTGTAAAAAGGGCAATAAATGCTTTAAGTGCTGTAAGATAATGTACATATTATAATGAAGCAGATCAATAATACAATCAAGTATAGTTGCGAGTTTCGTTACTCTGTAACGCTTTTCCACTTTGATTAATTATTTGAGTTAGGTGATTCTTTATTTTTTTCCTACATTTTCCTTTCAGGCATTTTACTAAATGTGTTTGTCTGTTCACGGAAGGTCACATTAAGAAACTGAGAGAACATAATAAAAGGTCACATTTAAAACATTTCAGTTCCATTGCGGTTCGGTGGATAACTCTATGATTCCAGAAATTATGCCTTTATAAATAAATAAATAAATAAATAATAAAAAAATAAATAAAATAAATAAATAAATAAATGCTACAGAGATAACTCACACAAAAAAAAAAAAAAACCTGTGTTATCCTGGTAAAAACTCACACTTGTTTTTCCTGTTGAAAACAGAAGACCTATTTGTTTTCTGTCATTCACTTCCTTAAAATATTCCCACGTAACACCAACTGTCTTATTTACCTTCAGGTTACTGATTTATTAGCTTCATTTTTAGCAGGTCAGAATGTTATTGAACATGCAGTTCATTTGTTTAACTATCAAAGGGTGATGCAAAGGGAGGGGCAAGCTTTGATCGAGATAAATGTTAAGTTATAATGTTATGTTTGATTGTTTCAGTATTTCTACCTTTCTCTCCCAGCATCACATCCCCACCACACACATTCTTAAATGCATAGGAGCATCTGTGGCTGCAGTTAAGGGATGAAAACCTCTTTTCTTTTTGTACAAACTCCATAATGGCAGAGAAAAGAACTCAATGAAGGAGTGATGACATCTAATGACTACTTTGGATGTATTACCTTGGCCCTTTAGTGAGTAGTCACATGAGAAGCAGATCTCTGTTTGACCTGGTACACAGCTATCTCTGAGATCTCTCCTTTCCAGATTATCAGTCTCAAAAAAGAGCAGTTCTTATATTAAGCCCATGTTTCAAAAGAAAGTAAATCCTCTGAGGTCAAATGAGATCCTTGGGTCTTTCAAGAGCAAGGCTTGGGACTATACATTTTCCTAAATATTCACAGGGGATTTTAGCATTAGGGCATGGTGATGGGATTATTTCAGTTCAGGGATATTTCCAATTTTGTGGGATGGGCATGAGACCTCATGAACAATGGAACACTTGAGAAGACTTTGACAAGAACACCAAGGTTATCATTTGATAAAATCCCATTTCAGGGTAATAGATGGAAATGGACATAAAAACCAGTTGCATATATCTACAAACGATTTTGCAACTCAAGTTGAGTGTGTACGTAAAAATACACTCCCTTTAATTCGTTTGTTGCTGCTGTCTATTTCTTCCTTGTCCTTTCCATTTAGTTGCTTATTTTCAGGGATTAGTTATTATGTTCAAAGCAACGTCTAACGTCTGTGAAACAGCTGTGACAGTGTAATATTTGTTTTTCATTTTTGTAGCACTGGGCACAGGAAACGCTTCAGCTGAAATCAGGCAGGTCCGGGAGTTCTGTATGATACGGGGGAAATGAAGAGAACCCAGCATGAGAGCACTTGTCTTGCTTTTCTGTTGAAGAACCCCTGTTCTTGTAACTCATCCATCATCACTCGTTAGTGTGCTGGTCGAGTAGAAGTCAAAGAAACACCATAGAGAAGTGCCATGGAACCAAAACAGTCAGTTTTGTTTATTTTTTTGTTTTTAATATACTATTAATAGATATGGTGCATGACTGGATTACGCTTACAAAGGGGAGGATGAGGGTAATTGGGTAAAACCAGCAGTGGCAACTCTGAAGCTTCTGGGACTCCAAACTCCTGAATTCTAATGTTACGTTGGGAGGAAATTGTAGTCCCTGATTTCCTGAGACTCAGTGTGTGCATGCTGCATGCAAATTTTGGTGCAGAGGGAATGGAATGGAATTTATTCAAATTTGATTAGTTTTGCCAGAAATTTAGTCGGTGTCACAGGTCTTTGTGTGTGTGTGTGTGTGTGTGTGTGTGTGTGTGTTGGGTGGAGTGTGTGCGTTTGTAGGTGTGTGTGGGGGGGTTCTCTCAAGGTTAACATGCAAAGCAGACAGATCAGATTTGACTGAGTTGTGACTGAATGGCAGCGGACAGAAGAAAAGATGTAATTCAGACTTGTCACAGTTCTTCCTCTATGCAGCTTTGACATTAGGTAATTACGCGGTGACATCCGAAAGCAACTGGGGGTAGAAAAATGTAGCTTCCAGATTAACAACTGTCTGGTTTTGCACTGTTGGAGTAGACTTTGCTCAGTGACTCAGACATGTGTCTAGAGTTGGCTGGAGATGAGTGTGTGTGTGTGTGTGTGTGTGTGTGTGTGTGTGTGTGTGTGTGTGTGTGTGTGTGTGTTTGTACATTGACAGTTTGAGTATGTGTCCCATTTTCTCAGGTCTTAGTCTGCATTGTGAGTCATTTAATTTACCAGGAAGCTGTGTGATCTCTTTGATCATGCCGCAACAGTCAGACAGCTGTAATTAAAACTCTAGAGTTACTCTCCAATTCTTTTCAGGTGCTTTCTCGTGATCTTCTTCTTGCTCCATTGCACCCTTGTCCATGCAAACCCAGTGGTCCATGATATGGCTTCTGTGTAACATTAAATTTTCTTAAATGTTCTTTTAGAACACACACACACACACACACACACACACACACACACACACACACACACACACATATATATACGTACTTTTTTTATTGTTCTACCTCTGGCGAACATTTTCAATGGTCCACTTTGACCTGCATACAAAAACATTGTAAGAATCTAGCCTAGAGGTTTAGATGAATTGCATACTATTATTTTATCAAAACTAAAACCCTGGCTTGGTTATTGTTTTTGCAAGTGACTTTAATTAGCTTAATTTACGCCAGTATGTTTCTTAAGATGCGATTTCTAAATCTGTGATGATTCTAAGGAAACTGTCGAGAACAACTGAGTTTTGGCAGTAGCCTCAGTCAGTGTCTCTTGGGTCTTCATTTGAGACTCACTCTGAATGGGAAGGAAGAGGAATTTCTCACTAACAGGGCTTGTTTAGAAATAGAGCCGTGAGGACAGGAAGACTGAAAGGCATTTGAATGAGTGTGACCCTTTGAGCCTTGAGGCCCTTGAGAGGAACAGTTTAATGTGAAATGGAAAAGAAACATCAACAGTGGCAATGAGATGCAGGCCAGTGCGCTCAGGGTGGTGCTGATGATGATTATTATGATCATGATGGTTGTGATGATGATGATGATGATGATGATGATGGTAATGGCCATTGAGGTTTTTCCTGTGGGCCCGCAGCTCACTACAGTTGGAACCTATAGCCATTTTTTCAAAATGATCTCTTCATAAAATTTGTAAATCAGATCACTTTTAGTTTTAGTCTTATTTGATTCACCTTGATGGTGGTTGGAGTTATTAATATAAAGTAATTAAACAACAACAACAGGTATGTTTAACCCTTAAATATTATTAACTTAACTAATTCCTGGGTTTAGTCTTTCTGGAAATTTAACAGAGTTGAAGAGAACTGGCACTAAATTAATGCATAATTTTATCTAATGCACAATATTATGTTAGATTTGCTTTTTTTTTGAACATCAAGGCATACTCTCACTGCAAGTGATATTTCTAAACCTTCGAGCTAAAAACTTACTAATACTTTGATCTTATCCTTGAAAATTGTGATCTGACAAGATATGGGATGCATGCGGATGAAGTCCATGGATGTTTGGCTTAAGTAATTTTCAGACTTTACAAGATATGTGTGGCACATTATGTTTTGTAAGGTAAATTGGTACTGAAAATGTTTTGCAAAACAAAACAAAACAACAAAAAACACATACAATAACTACAGGAAACTAAATGAGTTTACGTGTTGAATCAACAAGCTGAAATATATATTTGTATATAATGGCTGATTTCTTTGCCATACAGCATTCAGTGTTGTTAAACCATTGTTTATGAAAAAAGCATGTTGCAGTAATGCTCTGTTTCTGCTGTGTATTGTGCATGTACTGTTTTCTTTATTTTAAATCCATCTCAGGAGATTCAATAAAGGAGCTTCTTAGAAGCCACCAGCTGAAATTTATCATGAAAGAATACTGGCTTCATTTCCCAAGTGCCCTAGTGCATGCGTCTCTCTCTCTCTTTCTCTCTCTCTCTCACTCTCTCTCTCCCCCCCTCTCCTTCTCACCCTCTCCCTCTCTCTCTCTCTCTCTCTCTCTCTCTCTCTCTCTCTCTCACTCTCTCTCTCCCCCCCTCTCCTTCTCACCCTCTCTCTCTCTCTCTCTCTC
>JAQQZR010000008.1:13476817-13489007 GCA_030068235.1 Notoglanidium macrostoma | reverse complement strand
GTGTGTGTGTGTGTGTGTGTGTGTGTGTGTGTGTGTGTGTGTGTGTGTGTGTGTGTGTGTGTGTGTGTGTGTCTTAATGTATAGATTAAGATTTGTGTGTAGACTAAGATGAAGAACAGGGCCCATGGCTCTCGATTTCCAAGTCTAATTTGTGACACATTGTTCTCTATCTCCGCCCATTCTCCCACCCCCACACCCCACCCAATCTGAATCATTTACAGCCAACAGAAAGCAGGCCCCCATAGCCAATTTCCTCCCCCCTTCCTCTCCGCAGCAGGCACTTCAAGTCAATTTGTTAAGATGCCTTATTAAATGCGCCAGACCAAGTGGACATACTTTGCATGTTGCCGGGCCAGTAAACAGGGTCAAAGTTGAATTGAGGACTGTTCCTGATTAGAATGGGTTGCTTGCTGACATTTTGCTGATGTAAGATACCAATTCCCTTTGGGACAATGCAGGCAGCAGCTCATCAGTACCTTGTTTTGCAGTGTTACAATAGATTTGTCCTTAATTGTAGGTTATAGGATACTTTGTGCTAAAGTGAGCTTACGTGGCTCGATTTACTTTGGTGAGCTTTATAAGAAGCAGGTGTGAGTGTGTGTTTATTTGTTTAAAAAAGTGATCTTACTTGAATGTAAGTAAGATTCTTTAAAAGTGTAAAACCATGTTGTAACTGTCGCTTTGCTACCACGAGTTACAAATCTCAGGCTTTAACATTATTACCCGTACCTCTCAGCTGCCCTCCTGTTAATAATGACCCTCTGCCCCCAGTATACATATGGTAATGGTATTGGCTATAGTAATGAATACAGTTGGGTGAAAATCTCATTTTCATTAAAAAAAAAGGAATGTTATTATTTACAGAAATTATGTGATGATGATGATGATGATGAGGATGATGATGAAACATAACATGTAAATGAGTCAGTATCATATTTTATTCCTGAAGAGACAACTATTAATTTATTTCAATTCAGCTTTATTCGGATTGCATTTTTTTAACAATAGATATTGTCACAAGGCAGCTTTATAGAAATCTGGATGAAGATTTAGTTCCCTAATGAGCAAACCAGACATGATAGTGACAAGGGAAAACTCTGAGACAACATCAGGAAGAAACTTTGAGTTGGACTAGACTGGAAAGTTCTTCTTCTGGGTGACTGGAGAGTGGGATTATAAATCATCACAGTATACAGTCATTTAGAGGTTACCTATTGAAATTAATATTCTATATAACTCAAAAAACAAAACATGCAGAATATTCACATCTATTTCAATTTTATACATAGTATTTTAAAATATTGATTCATCTAAGTACATATATTAAACATTCTAGGAATAAATAACATCAACAGAGTATTTGTTTTTATTAATGGTAACAATCAGTTGACAGAACTCTATGACATTTGGATGATTTGCATTACTGAAGTCTACTTGACATATTTGTGGTCTTGTTCTTGTATTGTTGTTGTGCAGCATTGTAACATGTATGTTGACAGATGTGAAAATGCCCTGAGCATCTTCGCGTGAATCCAGAGCAGGCTATGCATAGTTATGTCCACCTCTCATAAAGTTTCCAAATCCTGTAAAATGCTGAAAGGGATACTTATTAGGGCTTTATGCGTTAGTGAACTTTATTTTATAGGATTTCAAGTCTTGCCTCATGGGGGCCATTACTTGCTGGGATATTCGCAGCACAGCCCGTTTTTCATTTACCATGGTCCCTTATTGCCTGTTCCACAACTGTCTCTCTCTCTCTCTTTCTTTCAGCCTTTCTGTCTCTCATTGTTAGTAAAATGGTCTCTGCAGGGCACCCCTGCACCCCATCAATCATCATTGCCTTCACTTGCTTTTTCACAAAAACCCAATTTTCATGTGTCATATGCACTCAGCTTCCCACAATTATATGCCTGCTTGCCCTGTATACAGCAACAATATGGCAACAAAACTGCAGGAATTAAGCTGATTAGTGAGCGTCTACTTCTTTTCTTCCTCCTTATTATCTTCTTCTTCTTCTTCTTCTTTTTCTTCCAATACCACTCTAGGCACTAGACGTTCTGGTTTTATCAGTTTACAGCCCCAGCTATTCCACAGCTAGGTCCACACTAGTTTTGTTTTGTCCTTTTCATTTAAGTTTTTTAGCTTTATGCATAAATAAAGTTTGAGGAAGATGGTCTTAATTAGTTTTTAAAAAAATGCAACATGTTTAATTTTTAGGTTGCAACTATTATTACAGAAATAAATCCGTATTCAGTCTGCATTCAAATAATTAAAACGACCTTCTTCTCTTATTTAGGTGTTTGAGATGAGGCTTTTTACTAACACCCAGACCTTTACAGACAAGCACAGACAAGCTTCATGTACAGGGGATAGAAAATGCAGATTGATGAAGCAAATCATGTTTCTTTCTTTGCTGTCACGTGCAATACAATATAACATAATAGGAAATGATAATCAAAAAATAAAGAAATTAAAAATTGAGATATATATATCTCATATCTCAAACATCTCATAGGAGATGTTTATTGCCATGCCATGCCATTTATTGACATTATATGGCTGTATGATTAGTCGTAGTTGTACTTATCACATTAATAACTGCAAATTTATTTAATGTAAGAATATGGCTTCCCCTGTCATTATACAGGGTGGACCAAATATAGTCTATTCATTCATTATTTCTTTTTTTTTTATTTAACAGGTGTTGAGAACATTTTTGGGGGAAATAGTAAAGGAGAAGGTTTCGAGAGGAAGCCCCACACAGTGGATGAACTGTAAGAGTTCATCTCGCAAGCATTTATGGACATCCAGGAATGTTGGAATGTTGAGGACATTTCAAGCACCTAAAAGATTAAACATGACCCGATCAGTACTGCATTCCTAGTTTCAGCCCATATAGCAGTTTACAGAGTAGCAATTGCTCCAGTATATCCTTTTATTTACAGTATGGGGCCACAACAAATGTAGTTACAACAAATTGTAAGACAGTGGTACTGAGCATAATACTACTCCTCACTTTCTTGGATATAGCACATGCATGCATCTGAGACACTGTCCAAATAGCACATTGGTCAATATTTACGTGTGAAATCAACTCTGAATACAGCCCAGTATTCAAAACTCCGCTCAGTAATGTTTTAGGCAGAAACTTAGATCAAAGCAGCAATTTTTTGCATCCCTTTTCAAACTGGAAAGCAGAAACAGAAACATGTAGTACACTGAGCAAGTAAGAGGCAATTAACCAGGATGCTGTTACCAATCATTTTTTTAAATGATTTTTTATTGTACAATAAAATACATCTCATCTGTTAAATTATTCCTGAAGTGAATGTCTCACACACAAACTCCTTGATTACGTTCAGACACTCAGTGTCAGTAGGTGAAACCTGCCAAAAAATAGAGGCTTGTGGCAAAATATGTTTTTGTTCCATAACTTTATTGGAATCCAAATTATTCAGTGATTATTACTGAACTCTGTTTTCTGAGTTTGTGGCATGATAATATTCCGAGACGTGATGTACAGTGAAATTCATCGAATGCTTAAGTTGTAATATGTCATTTCATCTATATGACACTATTAATATAGTTTCATCTGGAAGCTTACTGGACTTAGTCGAGATCTTTAGCTGACATAAGCTTATATGACATAGACAGGAGCTTCCATAGGAACAATGATTATTCCAGTGGCAAGGGCTGAAGCCCTTTAACCATTTAAGCCATTGCTTGATGTCAAATGTCTGGAGCATGCTAGCAGTGGCTGTTTGATATATAGAAATTACAAGGGGGGATGAAGTCATGGACCTGCTGAGCATTATTTGGACATTATTGGGAAAAGTGGGGCAAAAGAGCAACATAAGCACATGTGATATTCTCCTCAAACCTAAGAACAAATCATATAATATCTATAATATTATCCTTATTACTTAATTGAGGCTTCAATTCAATTCAAGAAGATATGACCTACAGTATCCATCCATTCATCCATCCATTATCTACAGCGCTTTATCCGTCTGGGGGGAAGCTGGAGCCAATCTCAGCAGACTTCGGGCGAGAGGCAGGGTACACCCTGGGCAGGTCGCCAGTCCACCACAGTGCCAACACAGACAAACAGTCACAGACACTCGCATTCACACCTATGGGCAATTTAGAGTAGCCAGTTGAACTAATCTGCATGTCTTTGGACTGTGGAAGGAAACCGGAGCATGCACGGGGAGAACATGCAAACTCCACACAGAAAGGCACTCTGGGTGACCCGGGAATCTAACCCAGGACCTTCTTGCTGTGAGGCGACAGTGCTAACCACCGCACCACCGTGCCGCCACCTACAGTATCAAAGTAAGATTACCCACTGCAGCAAAGGTTAGTCTTGGGATCTTTAGGGTACCCATCCATCTGGGACCTACACAGCATCAGAAGGTCGCAAGCCCAGAAAGTTCCAAGCAAAAGTACAGCATCAGAATGAATCAGGCAGGTCTGGAGGGTGAGAGGACACATACGTAGCAGTAGAGGTGTGTCAGAATCAACACATATAACCGAAAGAGAACAAATTATTAGCCATGCTTTTATCTTACAATCATTTAAAAGGGTGTGCAGACCTGCTACATGCACTCAATATGATTAACCAGGGATGCTGTCTATTTATGACAACATAACTATAAGTGAAATAAAGTATACTGCCACCCCACATTCACCAAACCTGAGCAATCATGTGAGAGTAGAGGGGGCGACAGCATTAAAATAGCTCAGTTTACCAATTTAAATCTCTCCATGCCCATGATCTGTACCTTTACATAATAGAAAAGAAGAAAGGAAAAAAATGCTAGACTAAACAATTAGGTTTACAACCTAAAGAGACTCAAACACTAGTTATTTAGGGCAACATTATCTAATGTGAAGTGTTGACTCTAAACCTTAGTTACTTCATCAAGGACTATGGAGTAAGAGGCAAGTAAAGTCAGAAAAACTTGGAGATTTTATTCATATTCAGATTTCTGGGTAATGAGTATTACCCAGTATTACCCTAAGTATTGTAACAATTCTGATGGCGAATTAGATGATAGCAGTGTATATACAGTAGCTGTATACTGGAGGGCTTGACTCATTTAAAGCTACATACTCATTTTGTCTAATCCAAATTTCTGTTAAACAAGCTACATTAAATCCTGGATCAGTTACAGATGCATTTGAAAATGAGCACTTTAGACATAAGGGATCTAATATTGAGCAATCTTAAGTGCAGATCATTGTGGATTTGGTATGATCTAATTTTATGGTAATTGTATTCCTAGAATAAGCTTTCTGAGATTGTTTTGCATTCAGCTTGAGTAACAGACACAGTCTCAGTGTGGTGGGACCAGGGTGATGCCTCAAGGCACCTAACAGAGGGTCGGTTTTGTCTGATGCCTGGCCCTGCCTCTGGATTGTCACCGATTAACTAGGCCTGTCATAAGACTATAAGCTGTGTTACAAGAAATGAGAGCAGCACTTTCCCCAGTGGGATGGATACCGCCCCGCACTAAAAGACCAGACTTGCCTGGAGAAGTAGTCCAACTATCTATAAAGACCATATTGTTTTCTCTTTAGTTCCTTGATTCTGCAAACCAGTCTCAGAAGGAAAGAAATCAATGATGGTAGAAAATAACAATACAGATTAGGACATTTCAGGTCTGTCTTCATGCAGGCTATTACTTAACCCAGAGTGAGGCTGGATGTAATTTTAACATTGTGCATTTTTCCATGGGTCATGGCAAATACTAGAACTGTCATGAGGATGACATATAAAGAAAACATTCATCTATCACTGTGAAGGCAAGGCAGTTAGAGAAAGATGGTTAGAAGAAGGAGAGAGAAATCATGTACTTAACAGGGACCCTGAAGTACCTTCATTTTAGAAGCTGTGTTATTTTACAGATTTGAGTTTATAAGAGAACTATGCCACAGTGTGTAAACTGAAGTAAAGAGGGGATGTGAGTTACGCAGTAGTGGTGAAGTAAGTGGAGAAAAGCCAAGTAAACACCTTGCTGACTTCCCATACGAAGCATGCAAGCATGTAGCATCTGGATGCTAAGTGCTGACCACCAATTAGACACTGAAGAATGAAAAGGAAAGCTTTCCATGTTCAAGAGGAGGTGTTGTTTTTCTGTAGAACTGCAGCTAGTGTGTGGGACTTATTTTTGTGTTTTTAAGTAAATGTACATGTGTTATATCAGGTGAGGTTAAACGAAATAAACCTTTATCTCTTGAAGAAAGCGGTAATTAGATCATCCTTCTGCAAATTAATCAATTACTTTGCCAATGTGCTTAACATTTGACAGATTGATTATGAACTAAATTTCAATGAATTGACCAAATGGGGTAGAAATGTAACTGAATTGATCTTAAATGAGACTCCAGCCTTGTTAAACTTTCTATATTTGTACTCAGCATACAACTTTTTATCATATATAAAGAGCTAGTAGGTATGCCTTTAACACTCTACTGTCTCATGTAAACAGGGTCATTGTGTGTCTTCTAATGAGGAGAGCACGATGGCCAGCGGATCCCATCCCCCAGACCTGAGAACGGAGGAGAGGGGAAGCTCTCAGCTGTGGTCCAGAAGACTCTCATAGGAAAGGTCAGAGGTCAGTGAGCTTCTCTGGCTACTGCCGTGTCTCCAACTATCCTAATTTCAGACAGCTACGAATCAGGCCTGCTGTGTTTAGCCCCAAGCTATGTGCAAATAGCCATTTCAGAGAAGTTACGAAGTGCAGTGTCTTCCCAGTGTGTGTGTGTGTGTGTGTGTGTGTGTGTGTGTGTATGTGTGTGTGTATGTGTATCCTGTATGCTGTGTGGAGATTGATTGCTCTCATGAATTGCATTGGCAGTTTGGGTGCTCTGCGTTTTGCTATACAGCCGTTATTGGTAGACAGCTCCAACTTCAGCACTGCATTCCCTCCATCTCCTGTGCTGTTCACCCCTAGTCCGAACCACATGTGGGGGTTCTGTGGCCCAGAGAGCCAGGACAATGTAAAAGCGTGACATGAAGGACCACACAAGCTCATTCGCAGGTTGTGTAGGATATTGGACGTGATTATTGGTGAATGGGTAGGAAGTCTTTGATGCTCCACAGAATCCTGGAAGTGCCTCATGCATCATTAGGCAGCTGTTGCTCTTTAAGGAGATAATTCACTAAACATGCTAACATCACTAATAATGACCGAAAGCTCGTCAGTGTCATTTAGCATTAGGGAATATATATCATACTAACTGGCCTTAATTATCTCTCATTCACTGTTGACCTTTTTGGTGTTCGGTGGGAAGGACTGCTTCAGGACAGGAATAATAAAGCTTAAGCCAAATTAAAGGAATTGTTATTTTGTCAGGCATGTGGAGAACACAATGGCACAACTAGTATGGAGACAGTTTGCATAGCCTGTATTAATGTATGCAAGACTAACCCGTTTAACTCATTTCTGAACATTAATATATATTTTTTTCAATGTCATGCAAAAATAGAGTTTAGCATTCATTCTAAGCTTCTGCCCAGACAAAGCTGTGATAATTGTCTACTGTTTGTGAATACATTCCTGTTCACAGAGCACTTTACGTGTTTGTCATAACTAGTATAAATACCAATACTAGTTGTACTAGTTGACTTTTTTTTTTACCAAGTAAAGGACATTTAAAGGTTGGTACTGTGCTGTAGTGGTTAACATTGCAGATCCAGCATCTCCACTACAGTCCTGAACTCAGCCTCATTCTCCCTGTATCATGGTTTCCTTTCCACTCCTCAAAAATGGCATTCTCCTCTACATTACCCCTAGGTGTGAATATGTGTACACAAATGTGTGTGTGTGTGTGTGTGTGTGTGTGTGTGTGTGTGTGTGTGTGTGTGTGTGTGTGTGTGTGTGTACCTGATTAGGATAAAGCAGTTACAGAAAATAAATGAATAAAAAGCACAATTATCTCCAGGCATCTTAATATAGTGGATTATTCCTCTAGTTTCATCTGTTGAAAAAGGGAAATCTTCCAACTGGTGTGCTCTTTGGTAGTTTATCCGAGACATGTGAAGACACTCCCAATTCCTCACATTTGGTAAAGGGCACTGGCAGCACTTCAAGTAGCCAAGTTGCGCTTGCTTCCTGTCAGCCTAGACCTGAGATCAACCCTGGGCAAACAAGCATTTACAGACAGCAAACAGCAAGTTTTCCACCTGTAACAGTGACACAAAGAAAAGGAGGAATGGAAGGAAAGAAGCATTATAAGAGAAAAAGGGCCTAGCAAGTACTTCAGCTCCCAGATTTTCTGTCCATTTAGATATGACTTTTTTCTTAGGCAACTCTGAATGCCTAGTGGAATGTTATGTATGTGCATGCAATACATTATATGCAGCAATTTTCCACAATTCACACTGTATATATTCAACATCTTCATTCAAACTAGACTGCATGTGGTATGCACACTATACTGGCACAGTAGCTCACATCATCTTTATCAAGGAAACTAAATGTTTATATCTATAACCATCACAGTGTAAGTCAAATAAAAGATATCGGACCAGGTGAAATTACAGTATAGCTAAAAAATGTGCATGAAATAGTGGGAGAGTGAGTAAACAACCTAGGCAGATTTTTCTGGTTTTCCATGAGTATCACTGCTGTGAAATTCTTTTCTATGAAACTACAAGCAGCATAGTCATAACGTCTTTGTAGATTTGTGGTTTTTTTTTTTTTTTTAAATCCACAGCATGCAGAATGTGTTTTTCCAATGGATTTCATGGAGCAACCTTCATTTATACATACAAATGAAAAAAGGAGACGAAGTGTGAAACAGGCATACCATGAAGCATGGACTTGAGTTTCACACCCCTCTAATGTGCCTTTAATGCAGCTGCTGTGAATCGAACCGCTCGTTAAAGAGGAAGCATAATTGCTGCATGTGACACGTTGAAGAAAACTTAAAAATGGTGTCTGGTGTGAATTGGCCTTTACAGTAGGTAGAGGTGATTGAATTGACAGATAACAAAGATAGCTACTATTCAGCTTCTCCTCTCTTTCTGCACTAACTGGGGCAACTATCTGAGTCCTGAAAGTAACAGGAATCAAGTCGCTGAGGAAGGACCACAATATTTGTACGTTGCATCTGATGTTTTGCTGCTAAAAACCTGTCAAAATACCCTTTTCTCACTTCCTTCACCCCCACATACAAGGCAATATGACCTCTGCAGTAATTTTCAGAAATCTGTCCAAATTGCTTAAGTCTTAAATTATCTTTAATTGGCCACTATGTTGGGTTACTGGGGGTTGCTCCCAATCACGGTTAGGCCGCCTGAAAGACTCTAGTCATTTCCAGCTGTTTAATGACAACCAAACGAAGGCTTACCAGCAGCATGCCAATTGCCAGAGGTTACCACGGATGAATATCAGTTCCCTGAAAGGTTTATTTTAATAAACGGCTAAGGGGTGGGGGTGAGGGGTGTCTCTTAGATGTGCCTCACACCCAATCTGAATAATTTTGAAGATGAATACTGTCGATTTTTTTTTTTTAACAAAGCTGCAAAGTTGTGTATGCAGCTGCAGAGCTGCATGTATATATTTAAATATTCTACTTCTATGGCTTTAATTTTGCTATAAAATAAGAACTTATCCAGACACAACAATAAAGACAGTTATGTTATTTTAGCATGTCAACTGGAATCTGGGTGATATGAAAATCCAGGTCACAAGCAAAACAGCCAGAGCTTGAAAGATCAGAGAGTTTGAAAGATCAATACAGCCTTTAGCATTCAGAACATGCAGGTTTGATCCTTTTTAATTCCTAACCTACCTGTAACGTGAGGAGCAGAGCAGAGACGACTCTGTCATGCTCCCAAGCAGGGGATTCCTATTACTTTATGCCTTACGGACTTCTACTAGAGAAACAGAAGCCCTCTTTGTGATCGACAGAGAGGCAATGTTAAGACTGAGAGGCAATAAGCAAAAGCATACAACACTCCAAACTGAACCTGCTGAACTTATCATGAAACTTTTTAACTTGGGCTTTCTGCAAGTGGCTCATGGCCCAGCAGCTTGCATCAGTGCCTCAACCTCAGCTGGGATTGAAATGGGTCAGAGAAAGAGGGGAGACGAGAGAGACATGGGATCAAGACATTAATCAATGCTTGACAGCTCCCAGGCTATAGGTTCTCAATACATTTATCACCAACATATAATTATGAGAAAAAATTAGGTCTATGGTGTCTTTTTCTCAGGCGAACATTTGTGTCTCTGTGTATTTGTGTATTCACATCACTGCCCCTCCCTCGTATCTCCCAGGCTTTGTGTGTCCAGGTGGGCCTCTCTCAAAGCATGTTCTGTACAACACATGAACTCTCAATCGTTCTCTTTCTCTTGTTGGTCACTCCTTCTGCCCCATGATTTACCCCACCTTAATTCTGTCTTGCCATCTCCGTATTGATCTGGACCGTAGTTGCTGTTCCATGCTGCACTCTCGTTTGTCCCCGCCCCCCTTAACAACCCCCAGCAAGCTGCTTTACATCATGGAGAACTGACATTTCCTTAATGTCTAATTAGCTATGGGTGGGCATGGGCGTTGATTATAGGAAGTGCCTAAGGGATGGGGGTTGGGCGGGCAGGCGGGGGTTGTGGGGGGGCAGCAAGTTTTAACCAGAACACAACCTGATCAATCATGAGCCTGACATTTTGTTTTGTCCTGAATTTTTGGAGCATTGCCTGATCTGATCTGTTTCCTAGTCATCAGTGTCCTAATGAGATCGGCTTCTTTCATTCTTTCTTTCTCATTCTTTCCTCCCTATCATAGATACTCTGGCTCAATTCCCAGCCCTTCATGGATTTCTTCACACTCTTAACTAAGTGAGCTGCTCCACTTTTCATGCATGCCTAAACATTATGCTGTCTTGAATGTCTTTTCAGCAACAAAAAAAAATCAATAAAAAATAAATATATATATATATATATATGAACTGGCATTGACAAGAAGAAATAATTGCCAGATTACAACTGTACTCTGGGAATTCATAGTTTCTGTGTGTGAAGATGACATATCTACTGCTATGTTTTGCTTTATTCATTTTTTAATTTTTAATTTAATAAATACATTTTTTTATTTAAAACTTTTTAAATTATAGATTTAAAGTGATTAAAGTCAGAATTGAGATTAAAAGAACTGTCTCAGGGATCTGACACAAAGGAAATCCCTGACCTTTTTATATTTATGGCTTTATCTAATTAACCCTAACAAAGATAAATGCTTGTTTCTCTAATGCACACGGCATATTGGGAGCTGTGTGTTCAACCCACTTTTCTTCGTGTTACTAATGCATGGTGGGAATCACTGATTTCAGTCACTGCTTTATTTTATTAGCTTCCGCACTGTTGCTTGAACATTAGCCAGATGGCCCATGCAGGCTCTTTTTTTCCCCTTACTCTGAGATTATGCCTGCCAGATCCATAACAGCCCAGCTTACAGAGATGACGTGTAACTATGACACAGTGATGACAAGTGTATGGAGGGATTAGGAAGGCTTTCGCAAGAAAACAGGGCAGGAATTAATTTGTGCGGCCAGTTACTACTCAGCTGAATCACTCTATTTTGCTGTAAGAAACTTGCGCTTATGTTCTTACTGTCTGTACATTTTTTCCATTCATTCTATACTTAATAATATGAAATCATTAATAATATCACCTTATTCTGTTGCCAGGTGAGTTTTTCCATCTCACACCTGTTGGTCCTTATGTGGAGGTGAAAACTCTCAGTAGGAGAGATTTGTCACCTGACCGAGCCAGTTTCACTCACACACCCCCTGAGAGTAATAATGCCACAGTCTTCACTGATGAACAAACATCAATCATTACAGCTTTATTGGAGCCATGGGTCAGGGGTCGGCACAGTGCCCAGTTGAGAGCATGCTATTAGTTAGGCTAATTGTGGCTTTGCAGTACTGTCTTGCAATTATGGAAGTAGTTTTAAGGAAGTGGTGATGAAACTTTGTATTCTGTTTAACTTTGCCCAGGAAGTTGCAAGTGCATTTCTTTGACAAAGAGCTTATATCCAGTGTGCAAAACAAAGACTGTCGCTTTATTCTTTTACCACAAATCTTGGGGTAGAGATTAATCCATTAATTCATTAAATCATATATATATATATATATATATACCTTTATATATATATATATAATAATAATAATAAACCT
>JAQQZR010000008.1:13455417-13467235 GCA_030068235.1 Notoglanidium macrostoma | reverse complement strand
ACACACACACACACACACACACACACACACACACACACACACACACACACACACACACACACACACGCACGCACATACGCACACACACACGCACGCACATGCACGCACATGCACGCACATGCACGCACACACACACGCACACACACACATGCACGCACGCACACATGCACGCACACACGCACACACACACACACACACGCACACACACGCGCACACACACACACACACGCACGCACACGCACGCACGCACACACAGTGTAAAGCAGATCGAACACTCGTCTAGCCCACACCGGTTCATAGACCATCTCTAACACGGCATGAATTTACACATGTGATACACAGCCAGCTACACGACATAAATATGAAACCATCTGAACCACCAATCATATAATTAGTAACGGTGTGAGATCAACACGCCGGCGTTGAGGACATCGGCTGGATGTTAAGTGCGTTCCTGTCCATGATACAGCGTGACAGACTCACAGCCAGCTACACTCCAAACATTATTCTCACTTGGAAAAGTAAATAGTGTGTATGAAGACGTGCGGCCAAGAAAAAAACACACGCTGATGAACCATGTTTACTGCTAACGAGCTGTTACTGTAGCGCGAGACACGCCCCCAGGGGGCGGGGCATAAACACTCTACAGAGCATTTACTCGGATGAGCACAAGACTCGTACAGGACGAGTCATCAAAAGTAGTGTGCGAACGTGTCTCGGCCCGCTTCTGAGCGGGATGATGTGATTCGACTCTGAATCGACTCACCTGCAGGCAGTGAATCAGTCATGCTGTGTGTTTTGCTTGTAGCGAACCAAAAAAATGGTTTGTTGAAGAGTTTTAGGAGGATGTTTTCAGCTCCACGGGCCTCAGACGAGGTATTTTGCGTTCTGGTTTGTTTAATTAGGTATAGTGTAAAATCATAGCAAACCAAATGGATCAAAAGAATCACTTTAACTCTGATTCAGATTCTGCACACGGATTAGCAGGTGTTGAAGCACCTTTAGATTAGAGTGATGCGGTTCTCCGTCTTACCCCAGTACGCTAGAACACGGAAACAGGAGGAGAGTGTGTGACACACTCCGTCTCTCTGGGCTTCCTCTCTGACCGGGCCGTGTGTGTGGCTCAGCTTTACGCGGTATCCATTCTGAAACAGATCGCCACATGACTTCTTGCGTCTTCGCGTGTGATGAACAGCCTCGGAGTGTGTGTCTCCGTCTGGCCCTCGATACACCAGCATCTTCGTCGGGATCATGATGTCTAACGAATAGTGAAATATTCTGCTCTAAATGCACTGTAGCTTTTATTCCTGCAAGAATAAGCAATCAGGATGGGAAGCTCGCAGCACCGAGCCTGTCTTCACATCACTTCCAGCTTCTCCTTCATAACAGCTTGAAATCCTTGTTTATGATCTGATGGTCCTGATCCTCACGCACAGTTGTGATTGCTCACTCCGTCTTTCATCAGGATTGCAGAATAATCTCTAAACCAGGAGCACAAGAAACTCTACAGCTTCATATATTTTGCTTCAAAATGATCTTCATGATGGATTTACACATCTTCCTGATACTCGTATGATCACAAGTCACAGATCTCGTCAGAAACCTAATTGTAGAACTGATCGCGTAGGTGAAACTTTTTTCCCCCACAAGTCAAACTGAAGGCTTGTGATTCCGGGTTCCAGGAACTTCCCAAATATTCCAACATGAATCATGAGCAATTTTCCGGAAGCGGTTGGATTTGCATACAATCCAAATGCAGTGGAAATGTGCTTCTAGCCCTGCACTCCACACCAAGATGCTTTAAATACCTGTTATGTTGAATTTTAACACCTTCCTCCTTCCCAAAATACCTAAAAATCAAACCGATTTTGAGAACAGTGTTCAGGAATCAGAATCAGATCCAAGTCTTAGTCCAAAACAGATTTAATCCTCAAGTTCCAATGATCTTCTTCTTCAGTCATGCACTTTCAGTTAAAAACGGATCACACAGCAGGAGATTCCAGGAGTGTATAATCTTCCCAAACCTAAAATTCCAACAGAGAGAAGTCGGATTTGAATCCCAGTCTTCTGCAGGATGCAAAACGATCCGAATTAAATTCCAGTCATTAAAAAGCAGCGGTTTTCACTCCAAATCCTCATGATGACGGATCTTACGGAAAGTTCATATTCCGACAGCAACAGCAGACAGAGTGTGATGGGAAAAATTCAGAAATAAATCCAGCAGGTGGGAGAAGCACTCTGACGCAGGAACCATAAAGCACGAGGAAAAAACCTCCGTCCTGATCAGACTTTAATCGCGGTCATGTAGCGCGGGATTAAAGCGACTCCATCAGGATATTACAGAGTAAGCTTCTTTAGAGGGAATAAACACGATTAAAAATCCACACAGCGGGAGACGGAGTGGGGAATTAATCTACAGAGCTGGGTCTGGGTGTAATGACCCACGTCTGGGTCATTACACACACACACACACATGCACGCATGCACACGCATCCACACGCACGCATGCACACGCATCCACACGCACGCATGCACACGCACGCACACAATTAAATCTGTTTCTCTTTATTTAGCTGAAAATGAAAGAAATTCTTGATTAATTGTGCATAATGTGTATAATGTGTATAGTGTGTGTGTGTGTGTGTGTGTGTGTGTGTGTGTGTGTGTGTGGGTGGGTGTGGGGGTGTGTGGCAAGTGTCCACCAGGGGGCGATACACGCTCACTGTTATAGCAAACACATTGCACATTCCTTCACCCTGAAATGGACACCACTTACTTAGCTAGCATGCTAATTAGAGTGCCAGACTGCAGCAGTGCATTCTGGGTAAGTGAGTAGTGCTTCTGGAGTCTTATAAACAGAAAACATGTCCAACAGAAGGATGATGTAGGTGTTTAGTATCCGGCAGTTTAACGACGTTGTGTCTCATTTTTCCTATTTGAGAGCAAAATCACTTCTCATCTAAAAATAAATCTCTGATTCCTATAAACAGAAGTTTCTGGAACACATTCAGTGCCATGTAAAGTCTACAAGAGGTGTTAAGGAGTCCTGAGTATGTACGTGTGTATATGTGTATGTGTGTGTGTGTGTGTGTGTGTGTGTGTGTGTGTGTGGTGAAGATTTACCCAACCAGCTTCTGTTCAGATATACAGATACAAACACCGGCGGCACAGTGAAGAAATCCACCACCGAGTTCACCTCCAACCAGAACCACAGCTTATCATTTGCTGCAATAAACTGACACACACACACACACACACACACACACACACACACACACACACACACACAGATATGTATATATATATATATAGAGAGAGAGAGAGAGAGAGAGAGAGAGAATAATTTTATACAGTGTGTTTTTTATTAAGATTGAAAATATGAGAATGTACAAATGACAGAAGAATGTTACTGTATCATCAAACATCACAGCCAATCACATATCAGTGTGCAAATGAGGACCAAGTATAGTAGGGGAAGGGGCGGAGTCTGTGTGTCTGTAGGCTTATGTAGCCTTTTACTTTCCACCTCAAATTAATTATTTTACAATACAGACATTAATATCATCATCATTAATAATAATAATAATAATAATAATTCATGAATTATATTTGTATGTCTCTCTCTCACACACAAACACACACACACACACACATATCAAGTGGAAAATGAGTAAGAGATGTGAGAAAAATTAGAGCAAACTAAGACATGGGTAAACACAGTTAGAGAATTAACCAATAAGAAGACGAAGGCAGAGATGTGTAACGAAGAGGAAGTGAAAAGAAAACAAAAGCACATGATGCTGTTACCATGGCAGCGGTAATGCCGTGTGGGAAGGGTAAAAGAGAGACAAATAAGAGCACATCAAACTGAACCTAAGACTGTGTGTTTGTGTGTGTGTGTGTGTGTGTCTGTGTGTGTGTGCACGTGTGTGTGTGTGTGTGTGTGTGTGTGACTCACTCGCAGGCCAAAGTAGAGCAGGAAGAATATGTTGAAGGCCATGTCTATCTGCAGTGTAAAGTCTTTATCAAAGTGCTGACACGACTCGATCGGCCTGTAACTCACACACACACACACACACACACACACACACACACACACAGAGAGAGAGAGAGAGAGAGAGAGTTATATGACACTCTTCACTTTAAATTTTACATTGTCACCTTTTTAATACACATAATGCTTCATCTTGCTGGCTATTATTATTTATTTATTTGTTTGTTTGGTTCTTGCTTGCTTATTTCATCATCATCCTTTATGTATAGGTCCTAATGTAATATATAAATTGATAAGAAAGGCCTGTGCCCAGTGACAGTTAAGTGAGAGTTACCATGGTAACAGTAAAAACTCACTTATGTTGCTTATATGAACCAATGTCATGTGAATCACAGTAAGACTGGAGTATTCTCACGCGTGAACTTTACTGATCCGTGATCAGCTCCACCCATCGCACCACAGCTACCAGCCGGGAGCGTGAGGGTCGACACGTGACTCTTCTGATACACATGAAGCCAAACTGCTGCTCCTGCTGCATCACAGGGTGGTGTAACACACTCACAGGAGAGCGCTATCCACCTTCTTCCACATACATGAGCTCACAAACACTCACGATTGCCTAGTGTCTTTATCTATCTATGAGATAAAATAAAGTGATAAATGTTGCGTATGTCTACGTCAAAGAAAATCAGATCATTGTGGGTAAACCTGCACTGGACTCTCTCCCTCCCTCAGACACACACACACACACACACACACACACACACACACAGCCAGCAGTGCAAACATGGAGCTCAAATAGCCCTGGGGTGAAATAAATAATGCATGTACAAATGAACTGGGTCCTAATAACAGACCACACTACTATGTGTGTGTGTGTGTGTGTGTGTGTGTGTGTGTGCGCGTGTTGAGCTCATGAGAACAACAGCATCCTGTTCACACACACACGCTCCGGCCTCAGGGGGATGAGAGGCGCTCTGGGGGATTCCCATATGGGAAACACGCTGGAGTGTGTAGTGGAGACCGTAATTAGGAGCTACACACTGGTCTGTGTCTGTGTGTGTGTGTGTGTGTGTGTGTGTGTGTGTGTGTGTGATGTTTTGTACATATCCCTAGGGTTAGCATGTGCTATATTATAAGTATTAGCATGTACACTGCCATCTCGTGGCGTCTCAGAACCATCACATGCAGTTATAGAAAATGTATCAGTGATGTGGTGCGATGCAGCAGAGTTACTGTTATTTTGCTCCAACAGCACGTCCTTGGATGTCAAGTGCTTTACTCCTTACACCACAGCAGCTCAACAATAATTACAGTTTCTTTATTTAATACACATCATACTTTTTATCTGTTTATAGTTACATTTAATGTAAGGGAAACAAAGTGAGTTCCTGTTCTCATTTATGTTATAGCAGCTATAAACAGTCATTCCCTTACCAGCCTCTCTTTATTCTCTCTTCAAGTTAATAACACAAAAAAACAAACAAAAAAACAAACAAACACAGCTTGTCATCTTTTGTGACTGAGAATTTTTTTTTTGTGTGGCTGACACTGGAGACTCCTTCATACAGGATACACAGACACCTCCTTACAGCTCAACAAGCTTTTTTAAACATTTTAATACACACACGCTCCTGTGAATGAGCTGTTGCTATTGAAACCATAACTAGAGCGAGCGCATTAATATAAAGCTGCACTGCTGTGGGAGCCGCTGTTATAGAGAATTAATCACCACCTTCTGACCAATCAGGATCCAGAACTCAGCAGCAACGTGGTGTAAGGGCAGGTTATGGACAGGATAAGGAACAGGATTGTGTGTGTGTGTGTGTGTGTGTGTATACACTGTGCACTCCATTACTGCCTGATTGAATCAGTCTGATTTCATTACTCAGACTCATCCTGGATTAGATTTCTAATTGTAATTAAGGAAAGAGAAAGCAGACGGTTCGAGCTGTACAGAAAAAGAAACAAGATGACAGATAAACGATGTCGGAGATAAAGAACCCTCAGGATCTACAGATGAGACTATGGTTCTGCTGAGCTCTCAGTGCTGTAGTACACAACCAGCCTTAAAGAGAATTTAAAGATGTTTCAGCTGCAGCACTTCTTTATGTTTTTAAGTCATCAAGCAGCAGAGTACTCAAATGAACAATAACATATATTTAATAATCCATACACTACACATTATAGCTTCTTCTTCTGACACACACACACACACACACACACACACACACACACACACACACACACACACACACACACACACAAACTCACACAGACAGACACACACACACACACACACACGTTTATTTTATTTTCACGGCTGTCTGAGTGCTGTCCCATGGTGGCATGGAGCTTGCACTTCCTGCGGAATGCGTAGCAAAAGCCTGACAGCCGCTGGTAGATAAACAGGCACTGCAGCAGGTGGACAGATATTGGGTATGCGAACATGTATTGGATGTGTATGTGGGTGCAGGGAGTTTGTGTGTGCACATGATGTAGAAAAAGAGATCATTAAAGGCAGTGATTTATGTGGCAGTGGATTTAGACTTTTGGAGTCAAATAAATAAGCATGGCTATATTGAACAGACAGACAGACAGACAGACAGACAGACACACACGCACACACACACACACACACACACACACACACTCACACACTTTTATGCAAGCATTCAGTTGGAGATGATCTTCAATAAGGTTCATATTGTATGCGAGCCGTCACCTCCACCCTCCCATTTTACCTCGCCATCAAACCAAATGAAATTCATCCTATTGAAAGGCTTTTACACTTACAAGGCCCATGTTATGTTTCTCAAAACACCATGTGATTGGCAATAGCAACTGCCCAAAAAACAAGCTAAGGGCCTCAGAGATGATTGGACACAAGTGAACCATGCGCCTGGATATTTAAATGTGTTTCTGACCTCTGCACATTAATGCAAACATGCACTATTCTCATCAATGCACAAAAAAGGCTTTCTTTCACACACACACACACACACACACACACACACACACACACACACACACACACACACACACACACACACACACACAGCAAAAAAAGTAATAGACTTTAAGAAAAAAAGCTGTACGTTATACAACTCTCAACTACTTTATAAAATGTTTGTCTTACTATTCTTGTGGGAATGTTCTACTGACCTAATTATTAACAAAAAAAAAAAATTATAAATTTTCCTCATTTTAACCAGACAAATGTCCCCAAAAGGTCAAACTGTCAGATACTCCTTTGTGGGAGCATTTGAGTCCCACCAAAATATCAAAACAAGCAGACACAAACACATGTTTTTTTAAAAACTGCATGCCTAACATTGTGTAGGTCTCTCTTGTGCCACCAAAACAGCTCTGACCCATCAAGGCATGGACTCAACAAGACCTCTGAAGGTGTGCTGTGGTATCTGACACCAAGACATTAGCAGCATATCTTTTAAGTCTTGTAAGTTGTGAGGTGGGGCCTCTATGGCTCAGACTTGCTTGTCCAGCACATCTCTCAGATGCTCGATCAGTTTGAGATTTGTAGAATTTGGAGGCCATTTTTTGCAGTGTGGTAGAACCCTACCTACATTATCCTTATGAAAGCGACCACTGACATTAGGGAATACTTCTGCCATGAAGGGGTGTACTTAGTCTGCAGTGATATTTAGGTAGGTGGTACATGTCAAAGTCATGTCAAAAACATCCACATAAGTACCAGGACCCAAGGTTTCCCAGCAGAACATTGCCGAGAGCATCAGGCATCCTCTGCCAGCTTGCATTCTTCAAATAGTGCATCTTCGTGCCCTCTCTTCCCCAAGTAAGTGATGCAGTCGCAGCCAGCTGTCCACATGATGTAAAAAAAAACATGATTCGTCAGACGAGACCATCTTCTTCCATTACTCCATGGTCAAGTTCTGATGCTCACATGCTCATTGTAGGTACTTTGGCAGTGTACGGGGTCAGCATGGGTACTCTGACTGGTCTTCAGCTACGCAGTCACATAAACAGCAAGCTGTGATGCATTGTGTGTTCTGACACCTTTCTGTCATAGACAACATTAACTTTATGAGTAATTTGTGATACAGTAATTCATCTGTGGGATTGGACCAGACGAGTCAACCTTCACTGTCATGAGTCTGACACTGATTCACCAGTTGTTCTTTCTTGGACCATTTTTTGTAGGTACTAACCAC
This sequence comes from Notoglanidium macrostoma, assembly GCA_030068235.1. Lineage (NCBI taxonomy): Eukaryota > Metazoa > Chordata > Actinopteri > Siluriformes > Auchenoglanididae > Notoglanidium > Notoglanidium macrostoma. The sequence goes on along the minus strand of JAQQZR010000008.1, from coordinate 13,459,048 downwards.
TGCAAACTGGGAACACCCCATAAGACCTGCTGTTTTGGAGAACTTTGACCCAGTCATCTAGCCATCACAGTTTGCCCCTTGTCAAAGTCACTCAGTTTCTTATGCTTGCCCATTTTTCTGCTATCAACACATCAACATCAAGAACTCAGTATTCTTTTGCTGCCTAACATATCCGACCCATTTACAGGTTGATTTCTTGTCATGAGAAATGGCTAATCAGAACCAATGTTGCACAGATTTTACATTCTTGCAGCCCATTTTACAATTCAATTCAGTACAGCATGTAGAAGATGCACAGAGCATTAATTTATGTACTTTCTCATCATAGGTTAGTAAATATAGCATGCAAATATATTCACCATCAGATTAACACAGTCATGTGTCAGCACTTGGTGCTACCATCAAAAAAAACCCAGTTATTTTCTCTCATGATCACTGGGATTGTAGCCCTAAAGCATAAAATAAAATAAAAAGAAATTAAATAAAAAAAAAAATAAATAAAAAATTATAATTAAAACCTAAAATTATGAATTGCTTGGGCACCAGCTATTTCAGAACTATAGGAGTAGTTCAGACTCCAGACTCCAGACAATATTGCACAAATATAGTATTTTCTACATTGACAAAGTGTCTGTACCATGTGTGGTGTAAATCCAATATAATTTTATTTGTATAGTGCTTTTAATAACAGACATTGTCACAAAATGGGTTTTATGTTGGTTTTCATATTGATTAGTTTCTCATAGAGCTCCAAAAGTTGACTGAATTTTGTAATAACCATCTTGAATTGGTTTTGTTAGGGACACACAGACAGATAATGTAACAAACCCATGACTACTGGCAACCTGGGGGCAGCCATGGCCTAAAGGTTAGAGAAGCGGGATTCGATTCCTTGGACCGGCGGTAAGAATGTGTAAGTGGGGGAAGTGAAATGAACAGCACTTTCCCTTCCCTCTGCATCCACAGCTGAAGTGCCCTTGAGCAAGGCACCTAACCCCCAACTGTTCCCTGAGCGCTGCAGCATGTGGCTGCCCACTGCTCTGGGTGTGTGTGCTCACTTCTCTCATGTGTATATGTTCACTGGTTGGATGGGTTAAATACAAAGAAAGAATTTCGCCCCAGGGATTAATACAGTATCCAAAATACTATATATATATAGTAAACAAAAAAAACATGGCCATAGGTACCATGGCCATAGTGGGGAAAAGGGGCAGGTGCTTGAGCAGCACATGTATGGCATGATAAGGTGAGACAGAATCTTTATAGGGAGTTTGGCAAAGTACAAGTAGAGTCTGGTAGTACAAGACATAAATCCCTTTTATATAATGTTATGCATGTTCTCTCAAGTCCGTCAGTTTTCTCAAGTTCTCTCAAGTTCGTCAGAACCCTGCATCACCCACTACGGAACTGCAGGATAAAAAATTTGAGTTTCTATAGCTCTGGATAGATATTATGCTGCATAGAATTCAAGCATTCACTTTATGACGAATTTAATCTTCTCTTAAAGACAAAATTAGATTAAGTCATTCACCTTGTCAGTCACCATTAGTATTTGTTGACCTTAGATAGGTTACAAGCATTAAAAGATACCTAAAAGTGTACTCAGGCCAAATCCAATCCATTTTCCAATTTGGTGATATTTATCTGCTGGCGTCAGCCAGGGATACCTAAGTCTGGTTGGGTATGAGTTGTCAAAATAAATTTCGCTGCAGCCAGCTGGTGAGGAGTGACAAGTGTGTATTTGATAAAAGCTGGTTTGTTTATGGGGCAAGCACTTAAACCTGAGGACTCTTAAGTACTTGGGCTGAGGACAACACTCAGAGTCATGCAGGTTGTGGAATCATGTCAACACTGTTTGGATTTGAGGACTTGGTATGAACATGGACAGGCATTTTACAATCATCTTATCTTCTTAGTCACCTCTTTGATATCCATAAAAACACTTAATCATGAAAGGAAACATGGAAGTAGATATGCTTTTCTATTCTCCAGCTTGTTTCTTTAGGAAAACCTCTTTAGACGCAGGTTACAACTTTTCACTGAGGTTTTGTAAATTTAAACAATAATATTTAAAAGAAATAGAGAAGCTGTGAAAGTGCGTCATATTCTTTACCTGGCTAGAATTTGAAGAACTTCTCGGTTTGAGGTATTACAATATTTTTACAGAACTACACCAGCTTCATACTACATATTACTTCATACTACAACAATAAAAATAATAAAATGAAATTTTCCTAGTTACACCTTTACACATCACTACACCAAACTCTAAGGAATTTACACTGTATCGTGTGATGTTGCAATATTCCAAAGCACAAATTAAATAACTCTCCAATGCTGGGAAAGGCTAGTCTGTGTCTTCAGTAGGCTTGAAAATGTTCTTAGTTTTACAAACTGTGCTCCTGTTCTGCCAGGCACATAGTGCTGATGACTGTCCAGAGAGCAGTTTTTGCGTCATGGGCCATAGCAGGGGGTCAGCTGAAGCCTTTTCCAGCATCAACCACCATGACCATGACTGCGGGCGGCCAAGGAGCAACAAAGGCCCACCCAAAGAAATACATAAGCTGTGAGGTCTATTAAAATGACCATTCATAACATGCTTTTACAGTTTTTATAGAGGTTTGGTAAGAATTGGCCCATGGTGAGGGCTAGAGCATGGCAACTCATGGCTGTGAGAAATACGAACACACACACATATGCACAGAAGATTGCACAGTTACATTTATGCATACACCTACATAATAATAATAATAATAATAATAATAATAATAATAATAATAATAATAATAATAATAAATACTCATTCTTTTTGGCAGGTCTGTCATTTTAACTGGACTCTCGCTCTCTCTGTCTCTTTGTCTTGTGTAAAGGGCTGGGTACTAAAAATGCCTCCTCATTCAGACTCACTCAAACAAATTTTCTTATCTAAATATGGCTACCATGTCACTAATACACAAATGGTCATATTTAATGCCACAGATGCACTGCTTCCAGGATGTCTCACTAGCCCCATGAAAAAGGAGGAAAAACATTTAAGCATAGTGTCATTAAAGAAAGGTGATTCTGCACTGGTACTAGGGTTATGCTGGTACTGCATTGAATGTATCCTAGAAAGGTAATATAGAGTGAAACTGAGAAACACAGCATTCTTAGAAAGTCAACAGATCAGGTGTGAGGATGTTCCCTATTGGTTAAAAACAGCAGGTAAGTTTAACTTGACAGTGCCTGTAAACATTATATATACATTATAACATTATATAGAAATATTGCCCGAGAGTGCTAACACCTCTGTAGAATTTATAAGCCTTTTTTTTTTTATTTAATTTTCAAATTATGAAAGCCATGTAGCCAATATGTGTCAGGTATCAAGATTATGACCTTCACATGATCATTAGATCATCAGTCACCAGATCAAGCAAACTATAGTAATGTAATATAGTTTTACTATATAAATGATAACACTGCACAACAATTTCTTTGAAAAGTTTTGCTTCCTGAAAAGTTTTTGCTGATTGTGACAGGTACCTACTGGGTATCCATCCATCTATTATCTATACCGCTTTATCCGTCTGGGTCGCGGGGAAGCTGGAGCCAATCTCAGCTGACTTCGGGCGAGAGGCGGGGTACACCC
>JAQQZR010000008.1:13408684-13437517 GCA_030068235.1 Notoglanidium macrostoma | reverse complement strand
TGTTGTGAGGACATGCGGGGGGAGGTTTACTCTCTTTAGCCGACGAAGGAAGTGGAGCCGCTGATGTGCCCTTTTGACAAGTGAGGCAGTGTTAGTAGTCCATGTCAGGTCATCAGTAATGTGCATTACCAGGAACTTGGTGCTACTCACTGACTCCACAACGATGGAGCCACCAAGTTCCTAGGAGTGCACATCACTGATGACCTGACATGGATTGTGAGTGGAGTATGTGTATTGTGCTTTCTCCTGAAGTCAACAGTGATCTCCTTCATTTTGTTGACATTCAGAAACAGGTTATTGGTGTCACACCAGACAGCGAGTTGCTTCACCTCTTCTCTGTAGGCCGAGTCGTCGTCGTTACTGATGAGACCCACAACTGTTGTGTCATCCGCGAACTTGATGATGTGGTTCGTGTTGAACTTGGCACAGCAGTCATGAGTTATCAAGGTGAACAACAGAGGGCTTAAAACACAGCCCTGAGGAACCCCGGTGTTTACAGTAATTGTCTCAGAGACAACTTCAAGTTGTTTCAGATGGGTGATGAAAGCTCATAGTAAATTGATAGTATATTATGACCGTTTGCACTTTCCCAAGTAAGACTTTCCACACTCTTTGTAACCTTTTTACTTTTGTCATAATTATTAGGTTGTTATTGGTCTAATTAGGAGATCATTATAAGTCTGCTTATTCTCAGTTATCAGTCTGGCCCTAGCATTTACAACATCAAGCCTAGTTTCTGCAGTATACTACTCTCATAAAACATTTTACTATCAATGTGACTTGTAATCGTAAGATCATCTATACTAGCCTATGAGATTGGAGGTGTGTACTGATGTGAACCACTAATAAGTGAACGGACAAACGCTCTTTCAAGGAAGCCAATCAGAAAGAAGAAGCTGGACCATTAAAGTGTGACCTCAAATGGAGGCTGATAAGTTTAAGCAGCCTCTGCCAAGAGTAAAGATGAATTGTTTACAGCCATACTCGAGGTAAAATTCACTGTTGGATAACACTGCTTGATGCTATGACACACACATTAACCTTTCAAAGACTTTTTTTATAACTCAGTAAACTTGGTTGATAATTTCCTCCTTTAGTTGTAATGACAATATCATATCTTTGGTGTCTTTCTTATGGTCTATAAATTTAAATGGTCATAGCAAAGCCAAATATCAGGCCAGGGTACTGTTCTTCTTCTTTCTGTTTTATTTTTATTTTTTCATCGGCTTTCATATTTGCATGTTGATTCAAACCTATTGTGGTTATGTACATAAAGTTCTTTAAAAAGTACCTCTTAACTTGATGCTCTCTCCCTTTAATTTGGAGAGATTTCCATGTTCCAGCCTCCCAGGAAGGAGGATAATTTAGCTCTGTCAGAGCAAGTGTAGGGTTACATCTTGGTTTGTTTGAGTCTGAGCCAAAATCTCAGGCAAAAGTACAGTAAGGCCTTGCTGTTCTGTGTGTGTGTGTGTGTGTGTGTTGTGTGTGTGTGTGTGTGTGTGTGTGTGTGACATGAAGAACAGTACTCAGGGCCTGTGAGGATTAAAAGGGGATGCATGTGCCAGGTTTAGCTCTAACGATGAAATCATAATCTGCTGATCAAAGACACACATTCCAGTCATCTTGAAGCACTGACACAATCTGCTCATCCTGGTGTCACTTCAGAAAGCCTCGTCAGCACTGATATTAATCCTACAGCAGGAGACAGACAGCTGGAGTAATATGGTGGCACAGTTTTTGCTGTTATTCACTGGAATCAAATTCCTCGCTTTTAATGATGCAAATCCATTTTTTATATTTTTAACACTTTCTTTTATTTTATTTTATTTTATTTTAGAGAATGTTGTGATATTTAGTCATAAGGAATTGAGTCAGACAAAGTAAATATAATAACCATATAACCTGGGGATGTGTTTATAGACTTGGTTCCATTTGATAAGGGTGATTGTGCCACTCCTGTCACAAATTTGCAGGCAAAGTTAAATCAAGAGTTGCTTTATCACAATAAAGCAGGTGTTTGGGTATACTGTGTATATAAGTTGCTATGTTACTGGCTCATAAACCTCACTGTCCTGTCATTCATTAATATCAATATACAGTCCATCTGGGCTAGCTCTTAATATTGATGCTTGAGTCAGTGGAATAGTTATCCTAATGTTTGTTATAAGTAAAGAACCAACTGATCTCTTTATCATATTCAGATCAGCAGAAGATACAAATAATACTTGTTCTATCAAAGAGGTCTTTATCAGATATTGCTGATTAAAAGGCTCACAATAATTAATGCTGTGTGTTTCCAATTTCAAAGGAAATGGATAGAGGTTTATAAACAGTATATAATGCTAATGCTAATAATGATTATAAATATTTAGTTGTTTAAGGCAAGACAATCAATTTTAGATAACACAACACAGTCCTAGTCTGCAGAAGCCTTAAGAGCTCACAAATTTACACTTTTTTATTTGGCCCATTTTCTCACGATAACATGGTACTTTTGTCATTATCACAATATACAAAACATTGTTTTCCCGTGATGGCGACATCATTTTCTTGAGATCTTGAGATCATAAACTTCCTTTTTTTTTGTTATTACGACATAATTTATAATTTACAATCCTTCTGATATGTATCTCTCTGATAACATCAGGTATCCATGGAGACGCCCTGGGCCTCGTAGCTGGTCAGCAATATAGTTCACAATGGAATCAGGCTCACTTTGATTGCACCTGTGATAAAGCTGTAGTCTTGCTAACTGCCTTTTTAAATGATGCACATTGTGATCATTCTAATCTAATGTGAACATTGTCTGTAATGGCAAGACATAAAGCTATTTCAGCCTGTGTCAGCCCTTGATTGAACAGATATGTAACGTGCTGATCAATATATTCCTGCTCTTCTGGCATTGCTGCACAGAATAATAGTCAATGTATCGATAATGCTTTTGGAAAAAAGGAGTTTTGTTCTCTCAAGATCTCAAGAAAATGATGGTGTTATCACAGGAAAATGATGTGATGTGATAATGACAAAAATAACTTGAAATCACAAGAAAACAAAACAAATAACTCATTATCATAAGAAAACAACATTTCTTATGTTGTAATAATGGAATAAATAACCCAAGATCACAAGAAAACAGGGTGAATAAAATATCAGGGTTTCCGTAGTAGTCAGTGGAAACTTTGTTGATTTTTCTATGTGAATATCGAACTCTCTTGTTCTACTAAAGCATTTAGGACCCTATTTACAGGTCAATTTCAAACATGTTTAAAAAGCCAAAAGCCTTAATCTGTTTAAAGAAGTACGAATATGCTGCATTGAAGAAGCAGCAGAAGAAATAAAGTTGTCATTAAGGCACCTGATAAAGATGTTGCAGTTTGATGCAGTAGTTTGGAGAAAAGTATTGAACTGATATCCGTCAATCAAAAATTATATTTATTTAATTATAATTAACTAGCTATATTAGACAAGATTGTTATAGGCTGCAAGGCAAAATGTATGTGGACACAAGACAATCATGCCTACCAAATCAAAGCCATTAACAAGTTGTTGGTCCTCTTTTGCTATTAGAGCAGTCACAACTCTTCTAGGATGGCTTACTATTTAATTTGGAATATGGCTGTGGGGATTTGTGATTTCAGTCACAAGAGAATTAGTTAGGCTGGGCACTAATGTCAAGTGAGAAGGCAGTCAGCGTTCCAATTTGTTGCAAAATTGTTTAGTGTGGTTGGAGATCAGTGGATCGGTGGAGTTCTTCTGCACCAAACTTAGCAAACCAAACCTTTATGGACCTCACTTTGTGCACAGGAGCATTGTCATGCTGTAACATGATCTGGAGCTGGTTTGGGCCCCTAAGTTAACCTACAGCATACAAAGACATTTGTACAAACAAATGTATGCATCCCAATTTGTGGCAACAGTTTGGGGAAGGCACACATATGGGTGTGATGGTCAGGTGTTCTCATACCATTATGAGATTTATTATACCAGGCCATTATAGTGTCACTTCCTGGGAAAAAAAACAATTTATCTGGATTTTAAATCTGAAGCTAACATTGACTGTATTGCCAAAAAGGCCTGTGAGATGATGTACTTCTTAGGACAGCTGAGAAAGTTCAACTTAGCTGTTGTCACAGTTCTTGACTCTACACATCACCACTGAGTCTGTCCTCACCACCTCAATAACATTCTCCTTTGGCTGCACAACCAGTAATGACCTGAACAGACTGCAAAGGTATTGTCAGGTTGGCTGAAAAGGTTGGATGAAACCTTCTCCCCCTTATTAACTTGTTCTCCTCTTGAGCCAGGAAGCAAGCAGAAAATAATCATTTCTGACCACTTGCACCAGGCCATTACTTCTCAAATGTATGCATTTACCAGTGTTAGTTGTGTCTTAGTGTTTGTTATCTTACTATAATGTCTAAATCTACAATGAGAGTTCAGCAACTGAGTCAGTTCCATGTATACTAGTGAACTTCACCAATAAAGCATGATTCTGCTTCTAAAATCACTCCATCCCATTTTTTATCCAGCCAACTATTGCTAATGTCATTTCGGCAACACTCTTTGTGATCTCTGTGACTCTGGACAAAATCTGGGCTGAAAAATCTATGTTTGTTAAAGACAAACAAAGACTTTCTCCAAATCTTGGACTGCTTTAAAGAATAAAACAACAATCTGCCTTTTTCACTGAACATCAAAAGTCTATACACACTCACCTACTGCTGGATTAAGAGCTTTAAAAGCAAATTCACATTTTAGTGTACCTTCATGAGCTGCTGGCAGGTTTCAGGGTGTGTCACTAAAAAGTAAGCATGTTTACCTAGATCTGTAAGCACAATGTGAACACAATGGCTATACTTAACATTTTAGGCAGTTTTGTTTATGTTTTTCAAACCTAATTGCAGTTCAGTTGTTGGAATTTATGTCCCAATGAATGTTTTTAACACATTTTAATACTTTCCAACCAGTGATTACCTGCTTTTCGGCAGATCTTTTTGTGGGGATATACTGAACAATAAAATGATCTATCAATCATAATGCTGCGGAAGTCATATTTTCCCAGATAGCTGAAAAATATTTCATACATGTCTTGTTGAACTTGTCCTAATTTAGGCACATTAGAGCCAGATATTGCAGTTAAAGCATTTGGAATGTGGAAAAAAGTGGAATGTGGCATTTACATTTTGCCTGATGTGATCATGGGCATGACTCATGACAAGAACCATGATGCATAAAGCAATCTGACTGACCACAGCTCATTGCTATTCATTTTTCACTTGCAAAAAGTTGCAAAATTCCCAATTTTCTGCTCTTCTCACTTGCTTTGTTTTCCAACAATTCTCTACTTAGGATTTTTGCCTGTTTCTGTAGAAATTCAGTGGGAGGCAGGATGAAAAATACTTTGTGTCACTGCAATGTGAATACCTTCTTAACAGTTGTCTTGATGCACAATCAGTGAGGTCACAAGATTCTTCTTTGAAAATCATCATCTATTATAAACATCCCATTCCAGCCACCCATTTTGCTTCCTATACTAAACACTGCAAAAATTTCATTCTAGTCTTCCAGAAAAGCGAGGAAATGTGTGATTATTTTTATTACTGTGGATTTCCTAAGAAAGTCATAGATGATGCCACAGCCATCTACCACTTGAGAGAACAAATTCACTGACAATCTATTGCAACAGAGAGAATTCCTTTCGTGCTCACGTATGCTAATAAACACTATTAATACTAACACTACAAATAAAACAGTGTCTCCAATTATACTTAAATGGTTTAAAGTGGGTGGTGCAGTAGTTAGCCCTGTCACCTCACAGCAAGAAGGGTCTGGATTTGAAATTGCAGGCTGACTGGGGCCTTTCTGTGTGGAGTTTGCATGTTCTCCCCATGTCAGTCTGGCTTTCCTCAGGGTGCTCTGGTTTTCTCCCAGAGCCCTAAGACATGCAGATTAGGTCAACTGGCTACTCTAAGTCGCCCATAGGTGTGAATGTGAGTGTGAATGGTTGATTGTCACTGTGTTAGCCCTGCGATTGATTGGAACCGACTCCGGGTGTACCCTGGATGTTTTAAGGCCTAGAGTTTTCGGTTATCTCCCACGGACAGGACAAAAACATTGAATGCGCGCTTATCAGAAATGAATTAAATGATCAGCCTATATGGTACTTCTGTATGCAACTATTCAGCATGTTCCAATTAAAATGTATTAACTCAAGCTCTAAAATTACAAGTTGTAAAAAAGGACATCACAAAATCCAGTCAACTAAACATTAGAGAAGCCAAGAGAAGACATTTTGTTTACATTGCTAGATGCTGCCACTGGTGAGGTCACTGAAATAAAAAATAAATGAATAAAAAAGAAAGAAAGAAAGCTCATTTATAAGACATGTGACCTATTACAGGATAATGAGTGTAGATGGTTCCCAACAGGACTACTGCAATTAAACAATTAACATCCTGCTATGCTATGTTTATTGTACCTAGCTAACTTCACTTTCGGATCAAGAAGACAAAAGGAAAAGATCAGAGAAATTCTGAAAGAGCGTTTATTTTTATGGCAAGAACGGCAGCGCTTCAGTCATAAACACTGCTCAAACAGCTGGGTTTCAACAGGAACAGTGACTAAACAGTGACATTTGCATTTGGCTCTATGTGAAAGCCATCAGCAAATAGGATTGGAAATTGTGTTTGAAAGCACATATGCAGTGACCATGATGCTTTGCATTGGTGCATTATATCAGGAAAAATATACGAATAACTGTTCTTCAGGTCACATAGAATGTCAGTGGAGGATATAGTCATCAAGAAGAGCCTCTCAAATACAGTGACAAGGATATTATACTGTTTACATGTAGTGATTTTTTGCAGAATAAGTATAAACAGTTATTAAAATAACCATTCATTCTGTACAGTGAATCATACAGCCCATTACCAATTACCTTTACTGGGCTTTATGAACAAGTGTGAAATGCAAAAAAAAAAAAAAGTGTGTATATCTTGGAAGTGAGGTTAATTGCATATTCCATTCAATGTACTAAACTTTGGGCAATTAGAGGTGGCCAGTTTTGCACATGATTTTGTCTGCCTCCAAAAATCAGGTGAAAATTGGAAGCATATGTTGCTGTATGGCCAGTGCTGGCAGGTGCCAGGTTAGGCACTTTTTTTATAAATTTTCATAGATACTCATTACTTATAACAAAATGTGCAATAATATAAGATCATTTTAGGGATTTTGTGAAACTACTATTCAGGGAGAGTAATATTTGAATATTTTAATATAATAAAATAATAATTTATAGTCTTTTCTGTCTGTTGTCTTTCTGGCAACACTGGTCACTGGACTTAGAATAAAACAAATAATATTGCATAAATATGACCTAAAACATTATCCGATTTTTAAAGAGCACTTAGTTAAACAAATGATTTAAAAAAGAGTTGATTCTCATCATGTTGAAAAAGGCTACAACACTTCTCTCTTGCTCTCTCGCTCTCAACTGAACTTGCCAATTTCTATCATTTCACAGTCATTTCCGTAAAATTTGTGTCTCACACAGAGAATTTAGTAGGAATTCCTCAGTGCAGTAATGTCAGACACATCATGAGTGCATTTTGCTTTGTTTCTACTGATATATGTACTTCTGGCCTCTTATGTCCTTGCAGTCTTTCTCACATTTCTCACAGATTTTTAATGAAAACTGTCAGTCTATTTCTTGTTGATTGCGCTACAATTTATTTATAAGGAACACATAATCAATTTTTTTTAAGACATGCTGATCAAATTCATTTACATGCAGCAAATTCATAATAAATAACAATTATGAAGAATTTATTCAGAATAAACAGTGCGTGTTTCTGTGCTATGCTTTCAAATCCAGTTAAATAAAGTAGCTGTATTTCTTGTGGGGAAGAGTTTCAACAACAGCCTTGTCTTTTTAGCAGTCTGGATGGGCATCATTTCGAACTGTTGGAGGAGACAAACCCCCCCACACTCCAGACCAGACTCACCACAGTTCAAAAACAACACATGCAGCTGAACGTGTGTATGCACCCGTGCGTGTCTGTGTTGTTCACAGAGTACGGAGGAAAGGCTTGCAGCTGTGGCCCTCTGATTGTGATATCAGTGTAGACAGGAGGAGTGTGTGTGTGTCTGGATGCTCCTTTACAGAAGGCTCTTTATGCTTTGCCTCGAAAAGCCCACCAATGCCAGAAATAAAGAGACAAACGTCAGTGCAGTCAATGCTGGCATGCAGGCCTCTATGCTGTTTGTCACATATTTGTCTATTTCTTACAGATATACTTGTTTCTTTTGTAAGCTACAATTTCACAGGCATGAAATTTACTATTATCGACATTGTGTGGATACACATAACTGAAATACTGAAGCGTGTGTGTGTGTGCGTGTGCGTGTGTGTGTGTGTGCGTGTGTGTGTAAGGCTTAAAAAAGTTTGCAAAGAACTGTTTACCATTACACATTATTTCACACATTCTTATCTAGGTCCCATCATAAAGATAGTGTTATTTGCTTATTTTTATGCACAGTGTTTGCCATTAGACATATAATACAAACACTGTGTTTATACCTCAGAGGTTTAATACATTTTATTTGAATAACGTGTGGCACATGCAAATCTAGAATGGTCTCAGGTAAACTATAGCCATACTCAGTTTAACAATGTGACATTTAAGGAAACATGTTTTTTAAACTTCTATAAATCATTATATAAATATATACAAACTTTGGTATTTTTTCACTGTATCCACCTTATTCCTGCTTCCCATGATTCCTTGCATGAACCATGGGCGAGACTTACTTCTTATCCTTCTATGAATTCTGGATTAGAGTTAGAGGTTATGCTGAAGGGATTAATTCTTTGGTGTTAAGGAAATTAAATATTAATATAAGAGCACAATCATTTTAAAATCTCAGGCTGGATAATGTGATCCAGAGTTATTTTACTGAGGAATGAGAGGATGACGTGAAGCTGTGACTTCCTTCATTTAATCAGTGGCTTCCAACATTTAAAATGAATGTTAATGTTATGACTATGAGCTCACACACACACACACACACATCTGGAATGTACATTTTTTTTTTCGGTAGAGGAAATACTATTAAGTTCTGCAAATAAAGAACATTTAATGTGTTTATTTGTTTAAGTACCTAAAACAAAAGAACTCATTCTGCAAAGCTCCAGAAACATCACTTTGGCCCTCTAGGGGACTCGTCATCATTTCACTTTTGGTATCTCACAGCCTCACCATGGTAACTAAGTAAAATGATCATACATATAGTGTTCCTGGCGGTGTTCCTTAAGTTTAGACCCTTCAGCCATGTTCATCCTCTTTTTTTTAGAGGATGAAACTGAGTTCATGGCTGATAGATACAGTATGTTATTGTTGTAAATGTGCTTGTGTTCAAAACACTTTTGCTTCAGCCATTAGTACAGCCAAAAACAGCATAAGTGCTCTCAGAACTCTGTAATAACATTATTACAATCCACACCGTTATACTACAAATATGCATTACAAATTAATGAGAAAAAAGCTACGTTAACAACAGTAATTTAACAAAAGCACTGCGAAGCACACGCCATCCACCATCTGTGATTAAGATCTATTTATCTACTACAATCTCTAATATTCTATTTCACATTTTGAGACATTTGTGACACTGCATTTTATTTCAGTGGTAATGCGTGAGTGTTACTATGCAAGTTGTTGTACAAGTTTTTTTAAACACTTAATGGCAACATTTTTCTATAGAGTTTTCTTTCTAGTACTGCTGTTGATTGAGATAGGTTTTACAATACATAACTAGTAAGCTTGTTGTATTATAAAGATACAGGATTTTAACTCTCTACTGTTTTTACAAATGTTTACTGACTCATACTAATTAAAAATGCGGAAATTTTGTTTAGCACTGTTGCCTTACAGGAAGACAGTTGCGGGTTCAACACAGGGGTCAACCAGGGGCCTTTCTGTGTGCAGCTTGCATGTTCTCTCCATGTCTGTGTGGGTTTCCTCCTGGTGCTCTGCTTTCTTCCCACAGTCCAAAGACAGTGGATGGATGGATGGATGGATGGAAATCTTGTTTAAGAAAGTGTCTAAAATATATTAGTTCATAGCACAAATAAGGCTTACTTTGCAGTAGTGCATCAGCTTAAAAATAAAGAAAAGGGGCAAAGATAAGACAATGGCACAATTTTTAAATTAAGAAATTCTGTATGTAGCCGTATTCCTTCTTTTGCACTGAGGGATTGTACAGTAGTCAATCTCCATACAGGTTCTGTAGTTACCATTCATCTACTATCAAATTTCTGTTCAATATTAATAATGGTTAAACTAATAAAATATAAAGAATTTCATTTATGGAACATCTGGTCTGTGTTCCAGATTTCTGACTGTGTTCTTCCACACTGAAGCAGATGCTGTTCCTTAAATCCATCATTAATCTTCATGCAAGAAACCACAGTGGGAAAAATCTCTCAAGATTTTTAATCCCCAAGCCACTTTCATCTTCACTTCTAACATCTACTACAGTATTTACACTGTGCAGTTGTTGCTGAGCTTTTGATGTGGACACACACTTGACAGCTTGCCAGTAAAGGAGATGCAGACACACTTTCTAATTTAGACCAGTCATGCCATGTGGTGGGACAGGTTGTTTGGGCTTTGTCAGTTGTGTCGGACACTTGCTGTCTTTCAAACAGCACCTACAATCCCCTGTCATGCCAGAATCAAGTGCAAAAGAGCTTGTTCTCTCACCCCACCCACACTCGCCTACCACACCTGCTCTGACTGATTGAGAAAGCAGCCGCATTTTAAGTGTTCATTTACTATGCTACATCATTGAGAGTTGGGTTTTTTTCCCTGACAAAGGGTTGATGAGGATTAGCACACTGACAGGTTATTTCTCTGAAGTAGATTAAGGATTATGGTGCTTTCCACTGTTGACAATTTTATACCACTTCCAGTAATAAATAGCAGCTGCTTTATAGCCTAATGAAGGCCTTGAACTTTCCCAAAATTTATCTCCCAAATAAATGACATATATTTCACATGTAATCAGAAGTTTTGCACTTGTGATTATGTGAGTAATAATTGTTATGACCTGAAATGAGAATTCAAGTACGAAAACATAATGTGAACAGTGTAATAGAAACTAATGAGAAGTGAAACTTCGGGACCTACATGTGAAAATTTCTAACATGAAAATCAATTAATCATGTGGAAAAAAATCACATGTGAAACGAAAAACACATGCAGCATATGTCCACTACATGTGAAAAAATGAATAAAACTTAACATAGCTAAGATATCTAATAAACCACATATGTTAATTTGACATGACCTTTCTCCAATACCCCTTCTGTTGTTGAGCTGTTTTTACTGTGGTTGGGGCTTACCGTGGAAATTCTGGTGGATTTTGTAGGCATTCTGATGAAAGAATGAGAGAGGAGCAAATATGCAAATAAAGCCACGGCAGACACGACGGCGGCCACGGAAAAGGCCAGTAAATTCACGGTTATCTGGAGAGAATCCATAGGCTCCATGATGGTAAACACCAGAATTATCGTCTGCAGCACTAAAGTTATCAACGATAACAACGGTAGCCTCCATGGGTGATGGCAGATGTGTGGTGGCAACGACATACAGCAAAGTAAGGCTGTACAGATGTTGCATGGCATAGCAACAGTAAGAAGAAATGAGCCATTCCGGAATGTCCATGGTCAGCCCCAGCCACAGTAAAAACAGATGAACCGGCTATGTGTGAAAGTAGCAAAAGGGATATTAGAGAAAAGTAAAGTGAAATTAACATATGTGAGAAAGTAGCAAGGGTTCACGCTACACAAAATAATTTATTATTCAGTTCAATTCAATTTTATTTTTAAAGTGATTTAACATCGGACAATATTAGATGTCCTACAAAGTGGTGGCCATCAAGTGCCCATAGCATACTTCCAAGTACTAACATTAACTCTTCCCTATTTTAAATAATTTGGGTTCTCAAACTTGATAGACAGCACCTGCAAACCCTGATTCCTCTTCCTTTCTTCTTCTTTGTCATCCTTCTGGATTCATGCTGTCACTTGTAAAAATGTGAAATGTGGAAGGTGCTCTCTAGAGTTGTGTCTGTTCTACTCTGCGCAACATGACAGCTCTGTAGAAGAGGACCTGCTCCCTTTGTAGATATAAAGGTCTTATTTTAAGGTTACAAAAACACAATGATTCATAGCTACAGGTAATTTTACACTAATGAAATCATACTTATGACTATCATATTCCATTTCTGCTAATAGATCCCCCTAAATCCTACAGAGTGGGCCTTTATGTCCCACTTATGAATACATTAACCTTTGTTTACAAATTTTCCTGCAAATGCTCTTCCCATCTTTTCTCATTATATAATATTATGAACACATTACGACTGAACAGTCATGGCAGTAGTTAAGTAACCAGTGAGCGCTTATTAGGCAGTCATGGTAAAATACACTGTTATGTCAAAGGGGACAAATGTAATGAGTGAAGTATCCTGTAATTGTAAGGTCACAGGTGTGACTATAGACAAGATGTATATGTTTTCCAGGTCATTCCAACATTATTTTAGAGCCCCACAAGTCATCTGGCAGCAAAGCAATCTAAATGAGAGATTGAGGGCTACTTAAGAGATATGACAAATGAAAACGCAATGCCTGAAGGGACATTCAACTTGTCAGGTACTGTCTGTCACATATATCCAACTACTGTATAGTCACAAAATATACACACATACACGTTCTTCCACTGGGAGCAGAAAAGCACACTCAGTCATGTTGTCCAAACAGTACTGCCTCTCTACTCCCAAATGTTCACAGCATCTGTCAACATGTACGCTAACAACTTCATAAATTATCATACTGATAGCATACAGTGTGGTAATGTACAGTCCAGAGAGCTGCAGGTGAGTCTCCTAGCACACAGTATTACCCTAAAAAAAGAAAGTTAAAAAAAGAAGGATTTATCGCAACAGCATT
This sequence comes from Notoglanidium macrostoma, assembly GCA_030068235.1. Taxonomy (NCBI): domain Eukaryota; kingdom Metazoa; phylum Chordata; class Actinopteri; order Siluriformes; family Auchenoglanididae; genus Notoglanidium; species Notoglanidium macrostoma. The sequence goes on along the minus strand of JAQQZR010000008.1, from coordinate 13,424,505 downwards.
TTTTTTTACTTCTTCATCCCTGGTTTGCCACAGCCTCACTTTGACCATTTGTCTCTCATCAGGAGCTTTCCAGCCAAATTGCACCACAGATGAATGGTGCTTACATAAGCTTGAAGGGTTTTGGGATGCAATCAAGTGGCTTAATACGTCCACCGTCATCACTGTGCCCTCTCCTGTACCATTAATGGAGCGTCGAGTCTAATTTCCTCCTGAGAGGGCTGCAGTTCGGAGCAGAGACGCTGGAGAGTGTCGTCCATGTGTCTGCAAAGGAAGCCAGCTATGCTGTCCATAATCAGTCGGTTCAACACAGTTGAGCTTGGGAAATCAATGATGAGAAATTATATGCTTCCATCCATCTATCTATCTTATATGCTTATGTATTTGGCTGAGAATTCTATCATTATTAGCTCCATTTACTAGCCTGTGCTGGATTCTGTAAATTGGACAGTTGTTCTTTGACTCTGATCCCCAACACATTGCATTTGTAATGAAAGAATAACTATGATGTTAAAGTGTAGAATATCAGCTCTAATTTAAGTGATTTTTCAGGTGAGCTAGGGGGAAACATGTATAAATAACAAGCAACCAAGTTGGAGCACCAATAGTAGCTTAGTGAATTCTAAAACAACCAAATATTTTAAACAAGAAATGAGTGAGAGAAGATTTTTAGTATTTATTCTGGTTCACTTAGGTTGCTTTCACTAGCAAGATATTTTCCGCCAAAGTTAAGCATTTCTCATATCAAGAATATAAGACTTGTATATTTAATATGAAAAAAAAAAAGACTTAGAGGTGGGGTAGTTCAGTGCAACATGGTCAACTAAAACCATGCTCCTGAATTTATTGTGCACCAGCAGTAAGTAGTCTAAATAGGCTTCAATTTATTTTAGATTTTTCATTTGATATTGTACAAAAGTGAATGTGTTATGTGTATGCTCTTTGTGCCCCCTGCAGAAAGCAGCTGATGGCCCGACGCAGGGTGAGAAAGCTGCCAGATTTGATGGGTATGAGGTTTCTACCAGACTTGGAGGGCACCTAGTATGTTTGGACTTAAAATTGCTGCTGGCTGATCTGGGATGTGGGAGTCTATTATTTTTCAGCCAGACACTGTTGTTCAGGAATAGAATCAGGAGCTCACACCTAGGCCCAAAGAGGAAAAGGGCTAGCGAACTAGTCAAATAATCATTGATAATTACTGGAAGGCCACTGGATTTTACTAAGTGGAGGTCTGCAATGAAGCCATTTGAGATGTTTTCATATTCAGTTGGAAAAAGAGGGAGGGAGAGAGGGAGGGAGGAACGAGTCATTTTCTTTAAGTCAACACCTATGTTTGAAAATAGGGCCGAGAACATGGTTTCCACTGAGAGATTTCTTTGCTTTCTAATCAAAAGGTCATTTGTGTCTGCAGCCTGTGGCTGGTCTAGAAAGGACTCTTTTAACAAAATTCCGCCTTTTTTGCTTCAGTCACCAAACCTTTATTATATATTTAAAAAATATATTATATATATATATAATATTAATATAACTTTATTAATCCATAATATTAATCCAATATTTATATCTCCATAGTGGTCACTGTATGCAGATATTAAATTAGCATTAATCACAAATCTCAACTTCTCTGCTCATTCATATTAATCTTCCATGTTGTATTGCTGTATCATCTTCTCTGTGAGAGCTGGAAGGGGACTGAAAACAGTTGTAAAACACAAAAATGATGATGAAGGGATCAGTTGTTTATTGTAGATTTTCTCTAACAATGTACGGCTAGTGCCAGGAGCTCAGGTAGACGGAATAAATCTGACCTGTCATTTCAATAAGTTTCGAGAAATAAAGTCACGGAAGGACAAACGTTTTCTTTGACACTTCAATTAAAAATAAATGATGGGATGTCGTTCTTTTTTCCAGGGCCTTTAAATAGTGTCAAAGCTGGAGAGAAACATAAACCTCCATTAGAGTCAATTTTTGCACATTTAGCCCTGAAATGACGAGGGCCGAATTAGAGCAGTGTTATATTGCAAACCTCTGCATTACCATTTTGTTATTGGGGGCGAAGGTACTGGCATTTTCAGAGCCCTCGATTGGGGCAATAAATCGAGTCCCGTGCTAATTTTAGACGAAATCCAATCTCAGACAATGTTACAGGCCCTGAGAGACCTGTTAGGCAGACTCAGTCTGGCATCAGCACAGTGGAAACACAGGCTGTTAAATGACAGCTTTTTTAAAGCTTTTTTTTTTAAGTTTTTAACACCTAAACCCACAAAATGCCCTTTGTATTTAAAGTCATGCTCACTGAAAGGCTTTTATAGCTCTCATTTTGATACTGTACCTCTCTCTCTTTCTCTTCCCAAATGTCTGCTGTCTTCACCTCCAGCTTGTAGCCACAGACAGACTGAGTTACGTTGCCGACTGGTGTGCATTGCTCATGACGTGAATGTGATGAAGCCTAATCAGAGAGGATTTAATGCATGTTTGCTTTCTGGAGCTCTTGGCAGGCCCCAGGCATTGCCCCATGTATCCAGAGATCCCACTGGCAGCACACTGAGGGTTTGATATTGTTTATTTTAAAATGCAGATAGAGTGGCTCCGCTGCAAACGCTTCACAGGCACACAGGAACACCGTTGTCAAGCTGGGGCCAATCATAAACGCTTCCTGTTGATGAATTCATGCTAATTCCCGGCTCATAATAATCATTTATAGAGCCAGGCCAAAGAAATCACACCAGTCGTTATGCCAGTAATACATCATTCTGAAAGCAGGTCTGCAGATTCAGGTTGAATTTCGAGAGACAGTAAATAAAAAGGGTGAGTTCTGACCAAGGGCTGTTTTATGACATGGTGTTTACCAATATGAAAGGCAAAGCAAATAGCGAGTATGTACCTTTTAGACTTCAGCTGTAGCAGCAGTGCCTCTATGATTCATTGCATGGATGACTCTGGAACAGCGCAATACTGCCATCTTGTTTGTGCTTTGTGCCTGACGAGGAAAAACCTGTCCTTTTCTCAGCGCTGTCGGAAAGAGGACATGCAAAAACATGCTGTCTTTGTCTGAGGATTTGTGCATTCACTTGTGATGATCCAAACAGGAAAATAAAATGGGAACAATGACTTGCTTCTTCCAGGCTCTGCTCATTTGCTAGTTTAGACACAAAGATACAAGCCCATGCTGTCTTATTTTCCACTCAAGTGCTAGAGACAACATCAGAAAGAATTCTACAATGTATAGCAGGCATAGAGCAGATGCCTTGGGGCATATAAGCCTCACGTACACACACACACACACACACACACACACTCATATACTGGTGATGTTCGACATGTGTGGTATTTAATGTATGACCTAGAATGAGTGGAATGTCTGTACATTGTATGTCTTTTGTCTGTAACTGATCAATGTACGTCTGATTTCTCAAATATAAATACAGGAGTCAAAATGCCTCAATATACTTTAAATACAATTTAATTAAATACTGTGTGCAAACAACTTCGAAACAGCATTAGCTCTTCTGTGACAACTGAAAAACAAACAAGTGCTGATAAAAATCAAAATTTGTATTGTATCATGACTGAGCACTCTTAGTAAGTCTGTTCTAAAGTGCTACTGCCTGTTATTTCATGCAAGCAGGAGGGAAGTAAAAACAATTCAAGAATATATAGGTTGTGCTCAGAGAGAGCTTCTTTGTGAAATAACAACGAAGGACGGCTGTTCTGGAATCTGATAAGCTAGCCGCAGTCGCTGGTTCTAATGCCTCTGAAAATAAACGTTAGTTATTTGGGCCCTCGGATGAATGAATGGGGCCACGGTGTAGGCTAAACCACGGCCACCGCGCCAGGATTAAGGACGCAGCCCAATGTCATCAGCTCAGGCGCCAGGGAGTTCAAGTGAGCCAGTGTGTGTGAAGGAGCTACCTGCTGCCTCACTCTTACACGCTCACCATTAAAACAAGACTGTTTTAGAGGCACAATATTATTCGTGTCAGCTGCAGGAAGATTTATGATGACAGGTTTTTCATGAGGCCCAAGAGTACAAGTCATATTTGTGGGCTCACAGAAGTGAGTCAACACAATGAAACGATTTGGTGTCTGTGTGCCTTGAAAAAAAAAGAGTTAAACTCAAAAATGTGTAGTTATAATCAGAATGGAGGATAATGTTCAACCATAATTTTTCTGATGACACAAAGGGTAGGTTTTTTTTTCATTTAAAACTGATGTGTATTTGTTTTCAGCATTAGACAAGGTGTGGTATTTCCTTTGCTGGTGACTTCTAATGAAATGTCTGCTTTTACTGTTTTACACCTCTGTGTTAAGTCTGATCCCATGTGTGTCAAGCTAGTCTAAATAAGCAGGCCTGTCTAGGATCAGCTTTCCTCCTCATTCATATATATTTTATCTATCGAGAAACAACCAGCAAAGGTTGATCCTAGATCAGCATATTTACTCTCAGACCTATGATGTACCTGAACCCTGCCCTCACACACTCCTGTGAGGTGCTGTGTTGGGAAAGTACTGGGAATGATGTCAGTGCCTTAATGACTCTAAAAATAGACACTCTTCTTGAGTCTGTCTGGCTATTCCCACACCCTCACAGCTCACGGTTCCCTTCCATAACTATGAGTCACAAACCGACACTTTACATTGTCTGAATGTTGGCTTTATTATCATATCTTGAAAATATGTACTTTTTTTCAGTTGACTTCTGACATAAACATATATAGTGGGCTGGAAAAACCCTTCATGTGGTTAAAGTTTGACATTTTTTACTTTATATAGTTCTGAAAACTATAGGTTGTCCAGAATATAAATGTGCTTTATTGTTTGCAGATAGGTACAGCATTCTTTCAGAGTTAAAACAAACAAAAGTACATTTGAAGACATCATTCCATTTACACTAAAGATGCCTTGCCTACCTTTACTACAACCTACTGATGAAAAAAGAAAGCCAAATTGTAAATGAATAAAATTTGCACTGGGAAATGAGTTATCACTTATTATTAAGTGATCACTAATCAGCATTATCCACATCAGTCTCTTCACCTGAAATCATTTGACCATGAGCCTCCTTCATCATCTTGGGTAAATAATTATTACCCTTATTAAATTCAGTGTGTAAGCACTTTTCTCTATTTTGAAGACATGATGGTGCAGGAGCATCACAGAAATGGATTTTGACAGCTGGAATCTGATTACAAACTAAATTAATTTAATGGCATGTTCATTTCTCTATAGCATGTAACTATTCAACAACTTGATCTCAAATCATGAGAAAACACACTTAGCTATCAAGGTTTTAGACACCTTTAGACAGACTTCTGTGTTTGTATTAAATATTTTTAAGTAATTTTGTTAAAATATATTTATGTTTTTAAAAAGTAGAGATTTCAAAATATACTACTGGCAGAAAAACTCAATTTAGCAGATTTTTGTTGCTTTCCAGAATTCAGCCATGGTGACTAGTTTTCCCAGACAGCCACAATTAAATTAATCTAAAACTATCTAAGCCTGATCATAAACATATACTAACTCACAGAGCTAAGTTTTATCCCTGATGTCACATCTGGCAGATAATCGTGGTCTTTCTGAATGTATGATATTAGAGTACATTTAAGGCAAAAGCACTAAGTTAGGGAATGAGCAAAAGTCTAGATAAAAATACGGATCCAAATAGGTGCATAGAACCCTCACAGGCATCGATAAATAATGAGATCTCATAACTTAAAACTTCATAACTTATGAGAACTTCCATAACAAGACTTGATTGACAACACATGATTGACCACAGTTCTAATATACAGTATAGAAAGAAGGTAAAATATTCTCTCCTGCTAAAGAGTGTTAAAATTTATCAGCTCATCAGGAGCAGCACAAGGCTAAAGGGAAGAATGGGGGAATCTTTCAGGACAGCAGGTATGCACAAGAACCTGCAGGGTGGAGAGAAGGCCGCAGGAAGAAAAACAGGCTGTGCCATGCAGGCGCCGCTTATCTGTCCATCCTTAGCAGCAGTGGTGAAAGAGTGTGACAGTTGCTGGGCATCAAGTCAAGTCAGTTTATTGCAAGCCTGGACTTCACCGATCTCTTAGTGTAGACAAACCCTTTCAGTGAGGTAACTTTTGAGATTCCTCCTTATCTCTGTCTGTACTGTTATTTAGGCAAACAACAGAATGGTAGTTTTAACTTGTCAGTTATTTCACTTTGCTTTTAAGTTCTCTACCAAGGACTATTTCTATTTTATAGTTTGCCTTAATAAGGGATAATTTTATATTTTTATATTAAATTTATATTAAATAATTTTTGCAAACTATGCAAAAATGCAAATTGGAAACAGTCCCATGACCTCATACCATTCTGAACACACCTTACTACTGTGGTTATGCCATGACATACTATCCTTCCATCCACCCATCCATTTTCTACACTGCTGATTCAATGCAGGTCATGGGGATCCAATAACAACTGACTTTCGGGCAAAAGGCTGACACCTGGACAGATCATCAATCTATTGCAAGGTTAACACAGAGATAGACAACTATTTACACACACATTCACACCTATGGGCAGTTTAGAGTAGCCAGTTGACCTAATAACCATGTCTTTGGACTGTAGGAGGAAACACACACACACACACACACACACACACACACACACACACACACACACACAGAACATGCAGTTAGAACATCCCTGGTAAAGCCAGGGATTGAACCCGGACTCTTTTTGACCACTGCATCACCATGCCACCCATGATATACTACAGAATTACAAAAAGTCATGAAACAACATTTATTAGGGAAATTTCTTTATCAAAATCAAAGGCATATCAGAATGATAAAATTAAATTTTAATTACACTACAGAATTTACTAACAGTGCTCACAGTTACTTTACAACTGCTAAGAACATCTGAATCTCTTATTGCGTTGTCGTAATTTGAGGGAACAGTAGCCAAAGCTGTCACTTTCTACCACAATGACAATGTACCACTGAATGCAGCAAAGTTTACCTTAACAAGCAGAATCTGTAGTTAAAAGTTTCAAGTTACTATGTCATCCCAAACTAATTTGTGTATCTCATATTTTAAAGCTGTTAACTCAATTTTATCATCAAATGAGCTCAGATATGATGCTCCTAAACATGGTATAACTTTTGTGTTTTACAGAAGTACTGAAAATGTCTGTAGTGCAACTTTGAGCAAAGGAGCAATCTTTATAATCAGAACATCCAAACATTTAAAAATGGCACAGCAGAAAAGTGTTTGACCTGTTGTTGTCAGTCCATGAGTTTGAATTCTGATAATGCCTGTGGCAGGGAGTCAAGACAGAAAAACTGGTCATGTTGTGAGTAGCGCACATGCCACTTCCATTGCCCAACCCTCCATGGCTGATAGCTGTTGCAGATACAGGGGAGAGTTAGCTAGTGTTTGTGTGTGTGTGTGTGTGTGAATGTGCGTGTATATGTGCGTGCGTGAGAGAATTTTTATTTCAGACATTTTTCATAAATGATGAATGATTGTCAATGAAATAAGTTGTAATAGGAGGGTATAAAACCAAACAAGACATTATTTATAAACAAGCCTTAATGTTATTTTTCTTAAGGTCCATATCTGTTTACTCCAACTAAGTGAACTTCTGGAAAATTTTGTAAAAGAAGAGAGAGCGTGGGGTAAAAATATCTTTGGTGTTGGGTGACAGACACACAGTATATTGCTGCAATCACTCAGACAACAGGACACATACCAGAGCTACCTCAGACAGCTCAGACGCATAGACCTGTCTGCTTTAACCGAAAAAACATTTGGACCAAATCCAAAAATCCAGAAACTGGAGGTCAACTGCAATTATTTGGATGGAGAGACATATAAATATAGTTTTATTAAGATCTGAAGGTTTTGGGGGACAAAAACAAAACAAAAAAAAAATTTTTAAACATACTCGGTGGCACAGTGGTGCAGTGGTTAATACTGTCACCTCATAGCAAGAAGATTCTGGACTCGAGCCTGCTGGCCAGCTGGGGCCTTTCTGTGTGGAGTTTGCATGTTCTCCCTGTGTTTGCATGGGTTTTCTTCCACAGCCCATAGACATGAAGATTATATCAACTGGCTACTCTAAATTGCCCATAGGTGTGTATGTAAGTGTGAACGGATGTTTGTCTCGCTGTGTTAGCCCTGTGATAGATTGGCAACTTGCCCAGGGTGTACCCCACCTCTTGCCTGAAGTCAGCTGCAATTGGATTATTTGTTTTGAGGATAATATAAACAGAAACTCTTCATTAACTGTGCAGTCAAAAATGTTTCTGATCAGTTGTTTAGGAGTCTCTGACCAACCAATCTCTCCCAGTGGTACATTGGATTTCGCAAATGGCTGTTGGAAGGTTGAAGTGCACTGGTTTGACAGAGAGGAACACATGTTTAAAACCTCACTGAACAAGACTGAAGGGTTACCATGTGGCCTCTGCATAGAGCCAGCTTTCCAGCAACACACACAGTACTGTTATGGAGGCACATGAACTAGTCCCTGATAATATTATCGGATAATGTAATCATCCATTTTCTTAATTTGGAAAGCCCCCTGCAAGACTTTGAAGACTTTTGTACCAGTACAATTTTTAAATAGAGCTTTCATCATTGAGAATGTAGCCTTTATATGGGTTATATTACCACTATAACCACTAGGCTTGTAAGATTACAGTATAAAAGTTACAATAGAAAAGAGTGATACCTCTTCCCCAAGGACTTGGTGCTTACTGTGAAGCCCTGTATATCCATATATTCCAGTTTCTACACTGACAAGCTTGACTGTCCTGTTTGAATGCTGCGTCACTCACTTTCTAATTATATTACGTTTAAAATAATTTGTAAATTAATCACAGTTTTCTGATGTTTGGCTCTTCTTTATCACTTCTAAGAGATATTATCAATTGCTCTTACATTTATCACTCACAATGAGTATGTATTTGATTGATGACAGAAGTGAAAAGAATAGATCACTCTTCAGGGAGAAAAAAAACGAATGAAGGCCGTTACATGTTAATGAAGGCAGGCAAGAGATTACCTGCAAAATTACCGAAGCAAATGTGAAAGTCAAAGTCTCCAGAAAACTATGGCAGGTTCACCAAGATTCTTAGTAAAACTTACCAGCTAATTTCCTCAAAGATGGCATAAAACGTAACTACAATTACTGATGCAGTTTTAGAAATTAAAGGGTTGCCACAAAAATATTCACATTGTTTAGTTCATTACTGTTTACTGCACTTTATTGTGAAGTGTAATAAAGAAAGGCATAAATCTTTGATTTACAGTATTTTTTTTATTACATGTGGCTAAGGCTTTTGCACAGTACTGTATATCCATTATAACTTTAAGTCCTGTAATTTAAATATCAAATTCAAGTAACCAAGTCTTACTCAAGCTTTTAACAGCAGGTATGAAACATGGTGCAGTTTTTAAATCCTATTGGATTAATTGCATTTTCACATTTCATCCAGGAACTGACAAACAGGTAAGCCCATTTCAGCTATCCAATTCAGCTAGCCAGATTAGACTACTTTCTTTGGAGCAGCCAGTGGACATTTACCCATATATCTTGGTTAGGATTGAATTATTCACTTGCAATTCCAGCCTGGGATCAATCTGTCCAGACAAACAGCACAAGTATCGTGGAGCCATCTGTTCTAAGTGTTTGGAAGCCATGAAACCTTCAATGCAGAAATCAAATCCTGTTTGTAGAATAGTGCTATAAATATGCTTGTCTAATGCTCCACACAGCTGGTTATCAACACTAAAGAAAACAACATTTGTGAACAATTAAACAAGACACTGCTAAACCTGCTTGAGCATAGTGACCTCAGAAGTTGTCTGCACACATTTCACAGCTTTTTTTTCTCACACCGTCACTGGTCTTGTCACTGCTATTAATACCCGGATGTAAAATGGGCTAAGGCAATGGAAAGTACAGTGTCAATGATGTCACTTGTCACAGTGTCAGTAGCACTGTGTAAACTAGCACTGATGTGTGAATATGACTAACAAACAGTGACTTTAGACCTCAATGCACATTCTTTCAAGCACACAGACTTCCTTAATGGTAGACACACATGTAAAGCATTTTGATTTTACTAATCCTTACACAAAAACTATCTTAACAAATAAACCAATGTCCTCTTTCACTAGCTTTAAATTAAGTTTTAGAATAAGGTTTACAGGATTGTTTGGCATGCTTTCTGAATAAACCACATATTAGCATTCCTTAAAACATTATGTGTATTAAAACATTGTGTTTTAATATATTATACAATTATGCATAATAGACAAGAGCATATTTGTGAATGAAGTCTTCCGGTTAGCAGTTTAATCAAGTGAGTTAATGTAACAACTTTCACTGTTTATCAAATAAAGTGTACACTGCTATCATCCTTGCGATTGATCTTTGCTTGTTTCAGTTCCTTTCATGAAAAGAGGAAATAATAATTACAGCAGTTAAAGCAGAATATAATGTTACATGATAGGTTTAAACAATATATTAACTCACTCCAACCTTTATGCGTTTGTATTTCACTGGTTGTCAGTAGAGCTTTGAAATACAGTTCCAGTCAAATGTTTAGACACATCTTCTAATTCAATGGTTTTTCTTTTTTATTACTTAAAAGACACTTCTTAACGTCTTAAAATAGTCTTAAATCTCTCATCAACATAAGTAGAGGTTCCACTGAACAATCTAAAATATGAAACATATTTTGGTTTTTAGCACTTTTCCTGTTTACCGCATAATTCCGTATGCTATTTCATAGTTGTTGGTTTTTTTTTGTCTTTCGTATTGTTCTGCAAAGTAGAAAACGAAGAAAAACCTATAAATGACTGTATGAATGACTGTATATATGTGCTGTATTTATAAATGTCAAAGTCTACAATCACCAAAAACTCACAATCACAGTCTATAAGTCACCTATCTTAATACCATCAGCATTTTTCTTTTTTGTTGTTGTTTTTAAGCGTGACTCCAACTCAGTTCAGATACATAGCAACCAGTTAATTGTCCTAACAGTCACATTCTACTCCAGTGTTGACTGAGTGGACATGGCATATAAATAATGGCGTACACCTGGAGAACCTATTTCCATATGACCATTAGGTAATTATGTAGCACACTCATCACCCATGGTCCAAGTAATTAACTATTAATGGTACATAGTAAAACTGTTTTCTTATGTAACCTATCGACCTTATAGGTATGTGCACAAAAGTGTTAATGAGCATGGATGTGCTTGAGAATCAACCTTTCTGACATATCCTGATGGAAATGGAAATTTGGCATTTAACGTATCCTTTTTTCCGTTCTGTCCCTGTAAAAGTCTGTCAGTGAAGATGAAAGGTCCTTTTCTGAGAGTCATTTCCATTTTGTCTAACTTAAAAATGATCCCATTAGTCTTCACTTGACATGACATCACACAATTTCTTAACACCTAATATATGTTATGAATGAATATACCCATAGGCCTTCTTGTGTTTTCTGCCTAGGTTTATTTTAAAGAGGGTTTGCCGCACTATAGAGGTGTCCAGGTGTTTTTCTGTCAACATAGCTGCCTACTCATCTCATAGTTGTTGACAAGTCATATTCTCAGGAAGTAGAAGCTTACTGAAAACATTTCAGTATTTTTTTTCAGGAAGCTGGCAGAGAGTCCAGTTTAATTTAGCAAGACCATGCATTAAAGCTTTCGGTAAATGGTATTTCTGAGCCAACAACACAGATAGCACACATTTTTATACACCACTTCAGCATTTCCAAGTGAATGTCAATTCCTAACAAATTGTGGAAACAGTAAATAAAGCTAGTATTAATGAAGCACAGTGTATTCAACTTTTACAGCCAACACAAATTCACAAACCGAAAAACACTGGCCTTGTACTGAATGAACTTTTTGTGAATAAATGTAAACGTATGACATAAGAATTCAAATTCCATATATGCCTTCTGTATTATCATCAAGAAGGTCTATTCCTACTTAATAAACAACTCTTTGCTGGCAACAAAGTGCTTCTGTTCAAGTCCGTTGTGATTGCAGGTGACAACCTCTAAACCTGCTGTCAAATAGCTGCCTTTACACCAGGCCGATTGTTAACACCCCACAGCGAGACCTGCTGCCCTGGGCTATTAGTCATCCTGACAGCTCCCCTTATTTGCCACCTTCTCTGGCCATGCCATACGTGTTTCCACACTTCCAGATCACACCTCCAGATCTCAACCAATTACAAGCAACAAGAAGAATGAAGTCATTTTCCGTGATCAGTTTAGCTTGTGTGATTGTTACATTTTAATTAACAATTTTGATACACAGTCAGTGCCAGGTAACAAAGCAACAACTTTTTCATTTTGTGATAAAAGAAAGACAAAACGTAAAACGTTGTAGTTCTGGATAGTATCGTATATCTCATCTCATTATCTTAATGGATTATATCATTCACGACAGCTTAGCACCTATAATATTGTCACATTGTGATCTATCTCAAATCTTCAAACTTTGTAACAACCCTTGTTTACTGCCTCAATTTGTACCTCATGATTACATCACTCATGACCAAATGTTTGGACGTGGAGCGTTCCGATGAGAAAGATTGGGAATAAGAAACATGCAGTCATAGTCATTTATCTTACTCATAGGAAGCAAGAGGCACCACAAACATCTGATAAACTAAATCCGGTGGAAATGTGTTGATCAGTATCACAGCTGTTCAGGCCCAGGGGAATGGGGCACAGGGTTCTTCTTTCATTTTTCAGGTGGGACAGGATCCAGCACTTTCAGGCTGTTGGTCCTTAGCTCACTGCAAAAGTATGATAAAGATGCCACAAGAGATTGTTACTTTGCTTTCATTTATACATTACAACTGTGTAAAGAACAAAAATCAGCAAGTTTGTTCACACCCCTTAAATACACCCTGCAGGGTGTTATTAAATGTAAACATATACAAGACATACATTGCGCAATGCATTTAGAAGCCTTAAGAGGGGGATTTGTTTTTCTAAAGAATCATTTTCTAAATAACAACTTTCCCCTTGTTTTTCTGCAGCGGTACACTGGAAGAATAATGTACAGAATACACTACAAAAACTAAAATAAGGATGTATTTGGATCATAATTGCCATGTTAGCATGGTAGCATGTTGGCCACCCAGAGTTTAGTCTAAATGGAGCTGAACTGGAATAGTGTAAAATATTCTAAAAACTTTACTTATATGAACTGACATGCATTTTTAATTTAGTATTCATATACCTGGAATGTAAAACATGTTTGCACAAAAAACAAAAGCTATCAGCTATTGCCATTCTGTGACTATTACCTATGTGATACATCTACTTGCTTTTAGTCAGTTAGCTTTCTTTTCTAGCCTGCTTTTCCTTTTTCAGTTTCAGTTGTTCCTAAGAAAGGTAAGGGGAAAATCTCCCCCTGGTGGTTGAAGCTGTAATGGCTAAATTGTTAAAACATTAAACTTCAGATATATGAATGTTTCTTTTATATTTCAGCAGAATGAGACACATAAATAATGATGGGGAAAATAGGTAGAGAGAATTTGGCTAAAATTATAACAGTGGTTCAGAATTAATGAATCAATTAACACCATATCCCTTGGGTTATTTTACAATTTTGTAATTTTTAAATTTGGAATCTTCTACCCATTTAATTTCTCCCATGGAACTGCCTTCCTGTAATACTCCAGAAGTTTCCGTAATGGATCTAAGAAAGGACAATTTGCAATTTGGGATTTCAAGCTTTTATTTTGCTTTAATAACCTTTAAGAGAGCATGCTCAACAACAGAGGATTTATTTCTTGTTCATAACCCCACATTCAAATGTAATTTACCACTAATGCTCAATATTCTCCATTTATTCTGCAGTTATTTCCATCCCAGACCTGCTAAAGAAAAGAAATTTCTTTATTATTTACTCTAATAACTCAGGACTATTTTATTGGTTTGAATGTTTGAGGCTTGCTAATCTTCAAATTATTATTTTTTGTAATATTTAAGAGATTTTATAGATTTCTGAGCATTAGGGGCTGTGACTCCCAAGCTTGGAGAGTGGCAGAGTCCCAGGTACAACAGCTGAGGTCTCTGTCCAGAAACGTGCAGTTCTAGGAACATCTTTGTTACACCTTTAGATTTTCCCAGTCTTAACAAATCTATATATAAATTTGCTTAGGCTTTGAAAGTCGAAATGCATATTTAATTGAATAAAGTATTGAAATAAAAATATTGTATAAAATAATGAAGTACAATTGCTCAAGTTTTTTTTCACCCCTGCTGCACACTGTATAGTGCGGCCCTAGTATTAAACAGCATTAAAGAGCCTATTTATACTTATTATCCTGTCTAATATGGACCTTTTTCCAGATCCACAATGCATATTTTCACAAGTGGATCACTTATGACTGTCTGTCCTGCACTTGAATGTTAAGGCAGATGCAAGAAATACAGGCAGTGATTTAATTTGAGGCAAATCAGGTATTTAGGCCACTGCTAAATCCATCAGAAGATTTACTTTTATCATTCACAAAAAGGCTTCTCATCATGATGTACTAAAAGAAGAGTCATATATGGGCATTGGTGCCACTGCATCATAGCAATTGACTTAGCAGCACTGAGAAGCAATTATACCAATTATCAATTATATGTCTTAATTTCCTAATTATCTGACTCTGCAGACAAGGGGAATCTGTTGACTCAATGAAGAAAAACCATTAGGAAATCTTAGAAACATTTTTAGAGTATTTTTAGAGGGTATTCTTGATTATACACAGACCTTTCCTCATGTTAATTGTGCCTAAAAGCAGGTATAGCAGTTAATGAGTTTTTATCCCAAGATATAAGACATGGAGCAAATGGAGCAAAATTAAATGAGCCATGGCAGGGCTTTTCAAAGTATTTTACTGTAATTGTAAGAAAGAATGGCAAAGCAAAAATTATTGGGTGGATGGTTTCCTCCGGTGCTAAATGAGCAATCAGTTTGCAGAAGTTTGTCTCTAAACCTTTTAGGATTCAAATTATAAACAATATATATATATATATTATTTACCTCATTTTCAATTCAATTCAATTTTTATTTGTATAGCACTTTTAACAACAGACATTGTCTCAAAGCAGCTTCACAAAAGTATATAAATTCTGAATATAAACTTATGACTCTATACATGTATCTATATTTACCCCTAATGAGCAAGCCTGTGGCGACGGCGGCACGGAATGTGAATATTATGTGTGAAAAAAACTGACATAATAAAGTTCTGTACTTAATAATAAAACATACCAATTTTTATCAAGTGAAGCCTAAAAACTCACAAAGAGCTTAAGAGGTATATATTAAAGTGCAGAATCAATTAATAGTTCAATGAGTAAGGAAAAAAAATAACATTTTTATGTTCCTGCTGGTGCTCTGTAATTTTGTGTTTATTAAAAATGTGATCACTTCTTAAAAGCATCTTCTTGATAGTTTCCAAGAATTATTGGCAAAATTAAGAAGCACATTTGCAGGTAAATTATTAGTTTCTGACTGTTGTGGCATATCCATTGCATTCTGGGACCACAGGTAAAGTGGAATGGGCTTTGGAATGAGGCTCATATCTCATATTTATGCAATTTACCTGAGTGCTCCCATGTTGGCTGATCTCATGGAGTGTGCCCTACAAATGCAGAGTGTGATGGCTCCTGCAGCTGCCAAGCCTGTGATTCCCATCACATGGCCACAGAGGACTGTGTGATGGACAGGTATGTGTGTGTGTGTGTGTGTGTGTGTGTGTGTGTGTGTGTGTGTGTGTGTGTGTGTGTGTGTGTGTGTGTGTGT
>JAQQZR010000008.1:13382504-13402018 GCA_030068235.1 Notoglanidium macrostoma | reverse complement strand
AAATTGGTGACAAATGGTGTTTTGTCTTATATAAAGTCTTTTATTTAATTCTTATTAAAAGAAATTACAGCTCAAACAACCACTTTTGAGATTTGTGCTTGATAACCACTCAAGCTTATTACCCTTAAGCATAACAAGCTATTTCAACCCATGGTTTGTTGAGCCACAGATTTCACAGGATTCCAGAGAGTTCTATAACATGGCAGGTCGAGCATACGGTTTGCCTTTCAGACAGAGTCGCCATGTAGCCAGCAGACAGTCAAGAATTTCATATTTTATTGCACCAGGTCAAAAGGTGTTTTATTGCACCAGTAACACAATCCTGTCCAAACATAATGGAAGGTAAACTTGGATTTTCAAAACCCTAGAGGAGGAAAATGAGAGTATATGCAACACCTAGATGTTACCCATTATGTTTTATTTTGAGGTTTTTTGTTTTGTTTTGTTTTCAGAATGATGGAAAGCTTGTTCATTTCCGAATAAACTATACCAGCAGCCTGCTTATTTTTCTTAGATGCCAGGACACATACTGTATAATCATCACTGCCTACCTGCCCCTGACATTCTCGCTACTTGAACTTTTGTATCAAAATGTTATTGTATTTCTTGTATTTACAATGTATAATCTTCATGTATTCCTGAAGATTTGTAGTGGGGTTCTCAAATATAGCATTACACAATCTGATGAATCTTTGTCTAAATCATGGGCATCCTTCTAAAGTCAGTCAGCTATTATCTCACATGTGGAGTTCCAAATATCAGGTCTTTTTTTATACTTTGAAAAGTAGACTGACCAGTGTACAAGTCCTGGGG
The DNA here is from genome assembly GCA_030068235.1 of Notoglanidium macrostoma. Lineage (NCBI taxonomy): Eukaryota > Metazoa > Chordata > Actinopteri > Siluriformes > Auchenoglanididae > Notoglanidium > Notoglanidium macrostoma. Next base: position 13,401,205 of record JAQQZR010000008.1, on the reverse strand, counting down.
TTTTCCAGTTTCAGTCATCCTAAACAGGACTGGTTAGCTGTACAACAGAGACAATTGAAAGGAGTGCATACATGAGCCTATGAATATGCTCAACAGACAACAGTCTACTGTCCTGCCATTGATGTTGCTCAGACAGCTGTATATGAGAAACAGGCTTTTAGCTTGCCCAAATCAAGGATGCATAGCAGTCTATACCCTACTTCATAGTTGAGATTCAAGGGACCACATACACAGTACAACCTGCAGCATGAGGTCTGGTTAAAAAAAGTGAACAGGGTGCATATAGGGCCATGTGTTTATACTCCAGTTTCTGCTCCTTGGTGAAGAAGGAAGTGATGAGTGTTGAACGATTCAGTGTCATTACATGATTACCTTATAATTAGTACTTCATAAAGTTGATGTGAAACAATGACCATTTGATGACCAAGAATGTATATCCTTTAGGCAGCCAGGACATATTTAAATCAAATGCAAATACATGTGCTTTTTTGTGACTTAAATATATTACAAGGGAGTTTATTTTTGAATTGCAAGACATCTTAAAATGGTCATGGCCCTCCAAGAAAGCTAATCGTGTGCATCTTCTTATACTGAACTTAAGGGTCCACTATGTAGGATTCAACCATGAACTCTTTATGAAACAAATATCTTAGGGAGCCTGCCATCACTGATAAAGCCAGAAGATAACATTAGCCTACTTTTGTCTCTTAATGGATCAAGAAATCATATATAAGTAATCAATTAGATCATAACCTTGCAATTTTCAACACTTTTTTGGGTCAGCTATGTAGGATTCAACCAACTGAATGACCCTCTCTTTCCTCTCTCTTTCCAAGCACCTATTAGATGTATGGTGGCTGGCAGGTGCCTGTAGGGTATTTCCAAGTAGTTACATTCACACTTTGTTGCCTTTTCCGTGCTAAATAATGTAAGTATGTTCCTCCATTTTTCAAAATTTGAGTTCTCAAACTTAGCCAGTTTGATGGTAGGCAGCACCAACAAACACGGATTCCTCTTATTTCATCTTCTTTGTCTTCCTTTTGTCTTCATTGTCTTAATTCCAGATTCATACTGCCACTTATAAAAACACACAACACCTTCCACGCCCTCCAGAGGTTTGTCCATTCTGGGCTTCTGTAGTGCTGCAACAATGAGGCTCCATGGAAGAGGACCCACTACGTGGATATAAAGGGCTCATTCTAAGCATACAGAAACATGACAAATCATAATTACATTGTAATTATACACTAATGCAAACATACTAATGAATATTATATTCCATTTACGCTAATAGAGCCCCTTTAACCTTCTTAAATTGAATTACACTACAGATTTTATTTAAAAAAAAACAATTTGAAAATGACTACCCTAGTTCCTTAATAATCTGCTTATTCAAGTACTATAAGTTGTGACTTGTGTTACATGCCATCTGGATGGTCAGCTGAGATCAGACAGATGTCAAACTGGTTGTAATTTTTGGCACGGCTGGCTCTCATGTAATGAATATATGTACTGTCAATTGTAAAGGAATTATAAAATGTTCATATATTTTAAGTTGGCAAAATTGAAATTCTGGGCCGCCAAAAGACTGGGTTAGGTCTGCCACAACAGGAAATATTTTGGTTCTTTCTCCTAGACATTTCCGTTAGTAAATGTGAGCTTTGTTTACTTATTAGTGGTTACTGGCTTTATAAGAGTAAGAGAGTATAAGTGTAACTAAAAGAGACTTTAGACGTCTGTTTGTAGCAGGGCATCACACTCGGCTGTAAATCTCAGGTAGATGGAATGCCTTGCAGGCCTTCATACTTGAGGCTTTCCCACACACCTCTCAGTATTTCTGCATGTCATACAGCACCACGCCTCACTTTTTCCAGTCAGTCCCAATTAAAAGGATCATAAAATAAAATATGCCTGAGTTATTTACAGAGGTTCTTTTGAGCAGTACTTTATCTGAATGCTTTTAAAAGATGCTGAGGCCCTCAAATTACTTTTTTTTTTCTTTTTAAAGCAAGATTATATTCCTGCACATGTTGTGTACCCTTTGTTGGTGGTAGTGGTGGCAGTAGTGGTGTGTGTATGGAGGGGTTCTGCACAACTTCACTTTTGTGTAGAAGATACAACAATCACAATGACTGTATAAAATCAACGGTAATTTGGTTTTAATTGATTTTTACCTGAATGTCATTGAAAAGAATGACACCAAAGTGGCACTTAAATGGTTTAAAAATCCCAGTTCAAAAACAGTAAAGATTTTTTAAGCGAGGTGCTCCGTGTGCCTTCTGGCCCGAGTTGCCGGCACTTAGACCATGTGTTCTTAGCTGAGAACACAGAGGCTGTACAGAAACAAAGATTTCACCAAAGCCCAAGAGTCTCCACTGAACTTCTTGCAAAGTCTGCATACATAGCAAAGAGGCCATGCATAAGAAGGTGGGGTCTTTGACATCCTGGAGTCTGAGAGTCTGGCCTAACTACAGCACTCATGTGCCAACATCAGTTCAACACTGTGGTTTAAAATGGTATAGCTCAGCTAATTAGTGTAAATCCTCAAGACACGGGGTGATTACGTGTCATGCCTTCATCAAGCAAGTGAAAAAAGTATGTTTTAGTTAGCAGTTTCTTCATATTTTAATCTATTTTAGTTATATAATCAATGTCTATTTACATTTTATTTTTAGCTGTATTTTATATATGAAATATCTTATACTGTATTACATAAAATATCCCCAGTGTTCAAAGCTGTACACTAGCTTTATTAAAACAAAGAACAGATCAATCCCATCACATTTGAGCTCTGAGGGTGGTGCTGCTGGTTACACAACAGAGGCAGCCCTGCTTCTTATCCACATGTGAGACCTTGACAATTTAGAAAACATTGCTAATCTTTGATAATTCTGCATTTCTATGGTGACATAATTGAGGTAAATTGTTTTACTGAACTGTTGCTGCTTGGTTATTATTAGGAGGTTAATTGGACAAGCCTGAGACCCCATAGTCTTAAAGAAGTGTGTTTGAGGTCTCTATTCCTGGCAAGATGCACCAATAGAGATGAAAACATTGTCAAGGTTTCCCTCCTTACTCACTGAAAGTACATATTATGTAAACCTCATTCATTTTATTTATGTCTTGTACTCTTGATTTTAATCAACATGTAATTTGGCCTACTCACATACAGGGAAAACAGCAAGAGTAACTTTAGCATCCAAGCATAGTACTTGTAAACAAATGCTTAAACTACAGAACATTGTGACAGCTAATGTGCAGTATGTCAACAATTCCCTTAAAATTATTAGCGGTAGACCACAGCAGTTGTTATATTCATAATATGTTACATTCTAAAGATTATTCTTTAAAAAACTGATTTAGACTAGAGCAATACTTTAGAATGGTCCAAATATGGGACTCTTTATGAAATATCAGGTTTCAGTGCATCGGTTGTTTCAAATCCATGCACATATTTTATGGTTTATTTGCTCTCAAGGACTTCACGAAACCATTAGCATGTTGATTACTGGTGTCCAGCTCAGGCCTAGCTAATGAAGTCCATGCAGGACCCTGTAGTCCCAGAAGATTAATTATGGGTGAGATATTCCAGCAGGAGAAACTAAATGGTAGCCAGTGCACAATTTACAGAGGTCTCCAAACTTTGGAACAGAAACCACCCCTTCTCTCAGTGGCCCTTATGCTCAGTAATGCTGTCAACACACAAGGAAGTAAAGGACCCAGCAGGTCACACCAGGGCCAACACCTTTGCCAAAAGCCCTTCACCTACTGCCATAGACTGCAGTTTGAGTTTGTGCTAAACTCCTTTGTCCACATTAGAATTGATCAGATTTTTTTAGAAAATTAACTTGGAAAATTAATTCCTGTAGCATGATGCCAGTTTATCTTTAGCCATTCTACTGGCATACACTCATCAAACACTTCATTAAGAACAATATGCTAATACTGGGTATCGCCTCCCTGTGCTTTAAAGACAGCTTCAGGTTTTTTGTGGGATGGAGTCCACATGATGTTGAAAACATTAATTTGAGATTCTGGTCCTTGTTGACATGATTGTGTCATGCAGAATTTTCAGGTGCTCTTTTATGCTGTAAATTTCCTATTCTACCAGATCTGGTGACTGAAGAACATCAAACTCATTGTCATGTTCATGGAACCAGTTTGAAACGACTTTTGCTTTGTGATATGGTGCATTATTATGCTGGAAGTAGCTATTAGAAGATGGGAAATTGTGGCTATTAAAGGGATGCACTTGGTGAACAACAATACTTGAAAAGGCTGTGGTATTCAAGAGATAATTGATTGGTATTAACAGGCCCAAAGTGTGCCAGTGAACATTCCCCCACCCGAGTACACCACCTCCAACCAGTTGGCCCAAATTCTGATTGTTTAATCTGTGTGCCTCAGCAGAAATCAAGATTGATCAGACCAGGCTACTTTTTTTTCAGTATTTAGCTGCCCAGATTTGGTGAGCCATCTGGCACCAACAATCATTCTATGGTCAAAATCACTGAAATCACATTTGTTCCCATTTCTGATGTGAACATTACCTGTAGCTGCTGACCAGTATATAATTTTATGCATTGCGCTGCTGCCACATGATTGGCTGATTAAATAATTGCATAAATGAGTAGGTGCAAACATGAATATAGCGGTTAATAAAGTGGTTAAGACGTTGGACTAGTGATCCGATAGGTCACGAGTTCAATTCCCAGCACCGCCAACCTGCCACTGCTGGGCCCTTGAGCAAGGCCCTTAACCTTCACTGCTCACTTGTATAAAACAAGATGTATGTAAGTCGCTCTGGATAAGGGCGTCTGCCAAATGACATAAATGTAAATGTATATCTTATATGTATGCCTATTCACCTTGGATTCATATTAATATGATACACATAATATACATAATATATATATATATATATATATATATATGCATACATACATACATATATATGGCCAAAATCCACATTACGTGAACAAAAATGGCAAAAAATTAGAAGTGTTTCTTAAGATAATATACAGATTCTTAAGCCAGTGTTTTCATATTTTCTTCCTTTGCTAATGCCAAATGTACCCCTAATAATAATTAGAATAATGACTCTTATGCCAGAGGAATCCTAATATTTAATATGACCTTGCAGTCCACAAATCTTTTTACATCTATATGAATTCTGCTTAACTGATCATGGGACTGGACAAAGTGTGAGAGAGGTTATGCTGCTGTTTAGCTTGGCCTTAGAAAACCATCAATGGGCAGGAGGCCTTGGCATGGTCACACTAGTCTTTCTTAATTCCCAGCCCTAGCTCTGTCTCTCTTCCTAGAACCTGTTTGGCTGCATCAGAGAGATGCATGTCCAGTGCGTTCAGGCTCAGCACATGGTCTGGCAGAGAGGAAGCAGCTCTAGCTTGGAGGACTTGCACATGGCTGAGGTGAATGGATTGCTCCAACTGGTGCTTCATGGGAACAGCACAGAGGTTTGACAAATTGGTATATAACAACTAAGCAATCCTGATATGTGCTGATATTTTGAGCTGCAACAGCTGGAGTCAGATGTGCATGGTTCTTCCTTGTTTCCTTCTGTGGAGGTGTATGAATTAGGTCTTAGTTTACTGCTCTAAGAAAAAGATCTTTTCTGTGTCTGTGGTGAATGATTAACAACAAGCAAACACATTTGTCATTTTAAATATAAAAGCTGCAGCCCTTTATGACCATTCACAAAGATTTCCTCCTATAATTAGGCTACTGGCAGACACCACAAATACAAGGTGTTTAAAGGCCTCTGGGTTTAAAGAGGTGACCCTGCAGAGCCTGCTGATAAACATGCACTGCACAAAAGAGAAGGTAATATTGGCTGGCTCTAAAGAGATTTACACCCGCTAATTTTCAGGGCCACCTGCCATGACAGCTTTATAGCTTCATGACAGTGTCTGCAGAAACTAGGGTCAAACAAGCCACGGAAAAGGCCAAATCTATACAGATCTGTAGGGAATATGGTAGTGGTACAGTGTGCAGGGTTTAGTGAATGGATAAAAACAAGGTGCTAAATTATGTACATGTGTAAAAAAAATAATAAATAAATAAATAAAAAAGATAGAGAAGGTATAGAGAAATAACAAAAGATTTAATGTTACATAACTTGCATTTATGTACAGTACACTCCTGGGCAAACAAATGGGTCAAAACCAAAATTGCAAAACGTTAAGCTTTTATTGGTCTCAACAGCAAATCACTGGTCAGAAAATCAGCAAGAATTAAACAAACAGCTAAAGTAACTGAGTATGGGATAGATTTTCCTTTTGATTTCCTTAAATGTTTAAGTCTTTTTGGGTAAACTAGCAGACAGCTATTTACAGAAAGAAGAGTCACTTTTGTTCCACTCAATGTTAAACTTCAAACAGAAGATCTATTAGAAATTTTTGAACACACAGGCCCAGTGTTAGTTTGAATTTAATATGAAATATTTAAATATTTTTTTATGATTTTATCTTTGCATACAAAAAGACTATCTAAGTTTTTACAGCTTTTTCAGCAAACAGTGCACTTTCAGCAATGAGCATGGACAAGCAAATAGTGGCACAGGTCTCAGAAGTGCATTTTTCTTTTTGTAGATAAGACCATTAAAAGCTTTTGCAAATCTGGGTTGGCCCAATTAATTTTTATTTTTGTTCCTGCCAGGAGTATACACACTGCCCGTCCAAAAAAAAGGTCACACACACTAATATTCCGTTGAACCGCCTCTAGCTTTGATTTACGGCATGCATTCACTGTGGCATAGTTTCAATGATCTTCTGCAATGTCACAACATTTATTTCCATCCAGAGTTGCATTAATTTTTCGCCAAGATCTTGTAGAGATGATGGGACAGTCGGACCGCTGCGCAAATTCTTCTCCAGCCCATCCCAAAGACTCTCAATGGGGTTAAGGTCTGGACTCTGTGGTGGCCAATCCATGTGTGAAAATGATGTCTCATGCTCCCTGAACCACTCTTTCACAATTTGAGCCCGATGAATCCTGGCATTGTCATCTTGGAATATGCCCGTGCTATGAGGAAAGAAGAAATTCACTGATGGAATCACCTGGTCATTCAGTATATTCAGGTAGTCAGCTGACCTCATTCTTTGGGCACATAATGTTCCCCAGATCATAGCACTGCCCCCACAGGCTTGTACGGTAGGCACTAGGCATGATGGCTGCATCACTTCATGAACCTCTCTTCTTACCCTGATGTGCCCATCACTCTGGAACAGGGTAAATCTGGCCACATGACCTTCTTCCATTGCTTCAGAGTCCAATCTTTATGCTCCCTAGCAAATTGAAGCCTTTTCTTTTTATTAGCCTCACTGATCAGTGGTTTTCTTAAGGCTACACAGCTGTTTAGTCCCGATCCCTTGAGTTCCCTTCACACTGCGCATGTGGAAATGCTCTTACTGTCACTGCTGAACATAGCCAAGTTCAGCTGTTGATTTTTTACAATTTGATTTCACCAAATGTTTCAGTGATCGCCAATAACGGTCATTCAAGATTTTTTCTGACCGCATTTCTTCCGTGAAGATGATGGTTCCCCACTATTGAACAGTTCTTAACCCAATTTTAATAGTTTCAGCAATCTCCTTAGATGTTTTCTTTGATTGATGCATGCCAATAAGTTGACCCTTCTGCCAGCTGTAACATAATCATCCATGCAGTAATTATCCAATGGAAGGCTCTTACCTATTTGCTTTGTTAAATCCAGGTGGTGACCTTTTATATATATATATATATATATATATACAATAAGTATTCTTTATCTTAGAACAGTGATGTTATGCCATAATTCTATGCTTTGTAAAGATTTAAACTGTGATTGAGGTGAACTCAGCTTTAGGAGAGCAAAGGTCAGTCCATCTTCTCTCCTTCTTTGCCAGAGTTGGACAGGAAAACGCCACACCACTGGAATCACACTGACAGCAGCTGAACATTTGGACCAACACCTCCAATGTGGCAGGGTCTGTGCCACCCCTCCCCCAAGCGACCAAGAGGCACAGTGCACAAAAGCACACTTCATGCGGTGTTCACTTGGCCCCAGAGACCATTTCTGGTTTTGTGTGCTTGGAAATTAGCGTTTAAGGTGGCAACAAGACGCCACCTCCAACCTCACTCTCCCCAACCCATTTCAGGCTCTCCCACTCCCTCCCCTGCTTCAAACTGGCCAGGAACTTGTTATTTACACCCTTGACATTTACAGAAAGTTTCCCTGTCCTTCCCTCTATTTCCTACTTTTTTCTTTTCACAGTGAAACCTCTCTTAACCTTAATAACATCATCCAAGCAGTAGTCTCTCCTGTAGTTAACTGAAATATATTTCAAAAATGAGCTGATCCAGTAAAAAGATTTGGGCTTAATCAGTGAACCTCATTTACAGTGCACTCTGTTATTTTTTCTTATAAAAGGTCTGCTAATTCTTTCCATCATGGGACCACCACTGAAGTTGCTGGAAAATTATGCTCCCAGTTCATAGCTCACTGTCTGGCTAGTGCTGAGATCAAGTCTGACAGGTCTACCATGGCAAAAGTGGCAAATTGTCCTGTCATGATGGCAACTTGTGGCTGTCAGGGATCCGATTGCATTCCGCTCATCTTTGTTTTCTCAGTGAGCAAATTTCTCCATCCTTCTGTATCCACTTTACTCTCTGTTTGGCTTGTAATGGAGCATTCTACACCTCAGGTTTGCTCCACTAAGACTTTATCCCTTCAATTCACCAAGGCTAAATTGAGTCACAGCCCTTAGCCGACGGTATTCATTAAGAGCTAATATGGACAAATCAACTACAGTTCATGTTCTTGGGGGTTTTAGTTCTTGTTTTTTACCCAAAAAGGTAACCTAATTATTGTGGGACAAGGAATGGCGCTGCAGAAGTACAGTGTATTCAGACCAGTTAACTAGGGCAACACTATACAGACTATGTCAGTGCTAGGGAACCACTAGTGAAAGAAGACATTGTCCATGGTATTTTTGTACATGTACATGTATGTGCACTTTGTTCCATTGTTCAAGCATCAGAAGACCATCTGCCTCGCAGTTAATTACTGTATAAACAAAATAAAGAATTTAAAGTGAATGACTTGGATTTACCTGTTAAAAAATGACTGAAAATTAATCACTCCATTTCTCTGAAAATCAATAGAGAGTCATTTGCATAGAAGGTATGATAGAAAAGGCTAGAACTGTTTATATTCTGTAATTTATTGATCAGCTTTTTTAAATCAATAAGACACTCAAGGGTGTATGTTACATGTGATACCATGGGTATCTCACGGCCAACTGGGGCCTTTCTGTGTGGAGTTTGCGTGTTTTCCCTGTGTCTGGGTGGGTTTCCTCTGAATCCTCCAGTCTCCCACAGTCCAAAAACATGCACATTAGTTTAGCTGGCTACTCTAAATTACCCATAGGTGTGCATGTGGGTGTGGGTTTGTCAATGTGTTAGCCTTGCAATAGATTGTTGACCCCTCCAGGGTGTACCTCACCTCTCGCACAAAGTTGGCTGGAATTGGGGCCAGCTTCCCAGTGACCTTTAACAGATAGGCGGTGTAGATAATGGATGGCTGGATGGATTTTTGTACTGATGGATATAACGTTACATGCATTATAGTTTCTAAACAAAACATTTTACTTATGTTTTACTTACATTTTTTTACTTACAAAATAATGTGATGAATAATTTCAATGGGTTTTTTTTAAAAACTGACAAAATTGTATTTTTTTCACATATATATTAAGTAAAGTTCTTAACAGTTAGCTCAAACTACTGAACTCTACTGTACACCCACTAGGAAGCCACTTTCAGGACACTATAATTTTGGTGACAAGCCAGAAATATGCAAATAAATGTTTCCAGAGACTATGTTTCATTAGAATAGAATATCTTTAACATTCCAATTAAATACTTGTTTCTAAATTCTTTTGAGTCTGTGTGTCGGTGTGTCACTATGCATAGCAACATGGCAGACCACTGAAGATTCCAGTGTAGCTTTTGATGTGCACAAAGACCCAAGGTCAAACATGTTTTCCAGTTTTCTTTCTGATGCATCTTCTCTGAAGATGATAAAGACCCACAGGCCGGAAACGCTTGGCCTAATGGCAGCTGAGCCAAATCCATGTTGTTGAAAGCTTTTCTGATGCTTGCCAGTGGTCTTCCTTTACCAACATCCCACAGTGGCCAGGCCTTGAGTCATCAACTCTTTGAAACCCTTGATTGTTCAACAACATCCAGACAAGCTCAAGCACTCAAAGAGTAACAGTATTGGCCTGATAAAGAAAGAAAAACAGACCTAGCTGATTCTTCTTCCTATAAGATGCCTGAAAGGTGTGTGGGCAGCTCATTGACTGGACAGACTGGCGCTACTTGCTGTCTATATATTGTCTAATGTTTCTCTCATGTCCTTGTACTGACTGGGGGATATCATCTAAGCTGAATGGAAGTCGTTCCCTGGTACTTATCTCTGTGCACTGTGTGTAGGCTGTCTAATGAATGAACAGAGCAAGTTATCTTTGTTTTATTCTTAATTAGAAACTTCAGGAACACTCAGTGGTAGCATAATGTCATAATTGTCCATTATGTTGTAATTAGTCTATAGAAAACAATGACTGAATGATTAACTAGCAACTATTAATTGATACCATTAGGACTCATTCAAAATTTTTGTGTATAGATTTTTGCCTCAAAATATCCATATCATGCAAACCATCCATTTAGATTATATTTGTTCATTTAAAATTTTAGGAAAACTTAAAATTATTTTCTTTTGAATTTAACATCTGGTCTAGTAAAATATGTGGTCATAATCTGTAATCATTTTTATATTGAGGAATGAAATGCTACGAGGGCCTACTGCTGCAAATTTCTTTTCCCCTAATACAAAAAATTCTTGTTTGCTTTTTATACTCCTAAACATTTATACATATTTTTTTTATTCGCAGTTTCCATTTACACAGATATTTGCAGTCATTTGAGCTTTAGCACTCTACAATATTGTTCAACATAAGAAAAGAATACTGTGTTGAGATTCCATATATTATATTCCCAAACTGTACATTTTTATTCATCGGATAATAGACAGAAAGGAAGGATGTATAAGCTCAAGACACTCAACAAATTTGGGATACCATCAAAGAAGACCATAGAATGGATGCAAGATGTTTCCACAGTGATTCTTTTTGGCAAATACAATGTGGCATGATTATCATAACATCATGAAATCCTTTTTCCTAGTATATGCTTCACTTTATGTTGATATGTTACAAAGTTACACTGACCATTTCAAATGCAAATGTAGCCATTCTGTTTTCTGAAAGAAATTTCACAAGTGGAATTTTTTAAGAAGCTTTGGTGATATGGCAGATGTTTAACCTGATTTCTACTGTGGGGTTCCAGATAACTGATAGTCCTGAGCTCAGCTGAGGTATCTAAATTTTAGACTGGCAGAGAAATCCATCTAACCAAGCTGTCTGGATTTTTTTTGACAGACATAAACCCACAGTGTGGGGAAGCAGGCTAAAGAAACTGAAGCCTAGAAATATATAACACAAAGAGAGGGTCAGCTGGAGTGAAATTGCCTTTAAAGAGCACCTTGGGTATGATTCCATTTCATTCACGGTCAGGGAAAATCCTACAATCCCTAGTAATCAGCCATGCTGTGTGGTTAACCTTGTTTTATAGGAGCCCATGATGACAGGCTGCAGCTACTCTGACAAGGCCCTCGTATGGCAAGCTCACTCTGGAGAATGTGACTGAACAGTTAAAATACTAGAATGTAAACTATAATATAAGTTTTGGACCAACAGGATCATCATAGTGCTGATGCTAAGAGTTAAATATCTCTAATGATGTTTTAACAAGAGTATATATTTATGTGAATAGTAACTGACTCCATGTCTGGGATGCATTATACAGTCTGCTGTGTGTAAGACTCCCATATACCAGCATTGTTTCCAAATATTATCTATTGGCACTAACACAAAATGCTTAACAGGAACCGTGACTTTAAATGTATAACCAGAAGCAATTAGAGAATTAGAGAGGAATAAATATCTAAACCTCTGTAAACCCTTCAGCAAAAAAATTCTAACTAATATATCACAGCACAAAAAAGCCCATCTTCCTTTGGAGTGCAGACAAGCTATGAGACACGCAATTCCATTAGACAACAGAGTGAGCTAGACCAGGACCTCTCCCTGGTGACCTGCCTCCCAGGCATAGAAGACGGGTCAAATCCATAAATAGGACCCCTGCTGCTCTATCTAAACCTCCAGGAAACACTGAGGAAGCACCAAGCCATTACGGCTCTTCCTATGTTTGTCCTTTAAGAAAAAAAGTCTACCTGATGAAATTATCCCTCATGTGGTATGGGTCCAAGCATGAGAAGCATGATATTGCAAAACACATCTGGACTCCAATCAGCTGGGCACTGCATGGAATTGAGCCCAAATGTGGGTGGACATGAGGGAACTGGGCCTTAAGGAACCTGACACAACATCCTCCTCAGGAAAGGAGCCTGAGACCCACACACAAGATAGCATGCTGCAGGAGCCGATTGGACTCAGCTTGTTTTACTAAGGTGCATGTTTAATTCATGGAGCATATCCATAAGAGAACATGTGTCAAAATGTGCCCATCATCATCACCCTGCTCTAGAGATCCACTTGAGGCCACCACTCAAGAAGACAGAGGAAATTCACAGCGACACTAATGAGCCAGCAGGAAAATGGGGTTGGTTTGTGTGGAAGTCCCTCACCACACGTAATACCATGATTTAAAAAAAAATTAAAATAAAAAGTCTGAGATAGGGTATAACAGGTCCATTCAACACGGACCATGTTCAGGCCCAGTCAAAAGAAAACCCTAAGGGTGTATGTGATCTCTGACTTACTGCTTTTGAGGAACATATTTTTGTTATTTGTTAAGCTCCATTCCAGATTTGCAGCATCCTGCTTCTTTCAGTCTCCTTATGTTAACCTGGTCACACCCTCCAATTTCAACTGGCAGCGACAGTTGTTCAGTGACAATACTGATGGCATTTACACTTATTTTGCGGAAAAAATGTTTTTTGGTGCATGCTGCAGTATATCAATGACACATTTTATCCTGGATTTCAATGTGGCACTCATGGGACATGCCACCACAGCAGGGTGTCACCTCTGACCTCCTGAGGCTAGCAGGAAGCAGAGGAAGTTTGGGAAAGATTTGGGGCCTTAGGGGGCCTGACTCCAAGACAAGGGACCTGCCATGCAGGACCTGTGTGTGGTTTTGATATCCGTTGTGCTGCTCTACAGGAAGCAGAGGTGCACAGAAGGGGGAATCATCTGTTGATCATCTGCAATGCTGAAATGCTCAGGAATGCAGATAGGATGTTATTCATTAGACAAAATCCCAGATAAAATATGTCACAAGTAGGTATTTATTGAAGAAAATTACCCACTTTAAAGAAGTTCATAAAAACCTAGAGGATTCTATGAACATAAATGTAAATTGGGGTGTACATTTTGAACTAGCCAGTTAGATTTTGGTATTCAAATGAGACAATACAGGTAAAAATGAGGATTTCATTCATGCCATTCATTCGAATACTAGCTTGTTTGACTAGCTAATTACACAAAAGCTTATACACACTTTAAGCCTTTATCTTTTTTGTATTATTTGTGTTATTTGCTTATTTTTTTTGAAAATACAAAAGATTGAATAATCTTTTATATTTTATATCTTATATACTTTTATATATTTTATTATATATATATATTATAATCTTATATATTTTATATTGAATATATATTTTATTTGATAAAATACTTTTAAAAATCCTGTAATCACATGACAAAGATTCATTACTATATCTATGCCTAAAAAGCCATATTCACTTGTAGTGACTTGCCTTAATTGAGAGTATTGCTTGTTGATTTGCAAGAAGACTGTATGAATAACAAAGGTCAAAGGGGCCCAAATCTCTATATTGACAAACACTACCAGATGGCGTGTATTATGTTTTGCAAAACTAGAAACAGACTTCACAATTCAGCTAAGGGGTTTTTGACATACATGCAGTAATACAATTGTCCATCACTGAGTGTTTTTGAATGTATGTGACAGCACGGCTAATTCAATCAAAACTTGGCACCTACGACAGGCACTGTCTTGAGCATTTGGAGAAGACTTTTGTAAGTGTAGTCAGATGAACAACTCTACAGCAGAAAGGAACAAGAGGCTCCAGACTGCATGGCGCTCTCAAGCTTGTACAGAGTTAGACCATTGAGGTTCTTCCACCTGAAACCTAGCAAGCACAGAGAATTCATCCATGTTCTCCAGCAGACGCCCTACAGTGCCTGGCCTCCACACATCTTGTAAAAACACTTTTTTGCCCCCTCAGCTCCTGACTGAGCCATGGTGCTGTAACCAGCTCTGACATTGACAAATGACCCTTTTCACAAAATATGAATTTTACATCTGCAAATTATGATCCAAGATATATTTATTTGTGCAAAGAATTTACAAAAAAAGGATCTGCCTAAGAGAAACAGTGGTTTTCTATGCAATAGCAGTTGGTTTGCTTTCAAATGGACAGTCTTTGAAGAAAATATGTAACATATCAAAATGTTACTGTCACTATAAGCTTATACTAATTAGCATTATATAATATGTCTAACAGTCACACTACCCAATAGGAGTGTCACAAAAGGCAGTATCACTATCTGAATCTGTATCTCTATCTGTTTAGTGCTCCAAATATCCGTATCTGTATCTGCATCTATATTAGGATTTAAACCCTATGATCCCTACCGATGGAAAAAAGTATAATGTATGAAGTATGTAAAATGACAGTGCTAGACTAGAGATGTGTGTGGGACAAATTTTTTAATGCCATTCTTGCACTTCTTATTTCCAGTTGTACCTGCCAACAATATTTTCTGATGAATTTTATTGGTTCTGTATCCCAAACTAGTAGTCTAATTAAAACCTCTGCAAAACCTGACCAGGCACATAGTTCCTTTAGTCTGGCAAGAAAATAGTGCAACTCCTACTCATATCTGTATTTATATGTGTTTTGAACACATTGTATCTGTATTGAACACTGTTTATTCTGCATTCATATTCAGTTACATCCCACAAGAGGTTTGGCAATTGTGTGATACACAATGAAACTTTTACAAACAGAACTTAATCAGTACTTCTTATGTAAGTACCAGCTTACAGTGTCACATTCAGAAAGACGTGTTGTTCAAGCAAAACAGCCTACTGAAGTGAATCTAACAGATAGTATCCTTCTATCCAATCTGTTCCTATGAATGGGTTGCACAGAAAATGTGATGAAAACATGGAGGTATCCAAGAAATCTTAACCTGAAGGAAGCTAATGGACACCCATTTCCTGACTTTCCAGCATGGCATTGAGATGTTCTATATCACCGCTGGCATAACATGTCAGATCCCTCCTTCTACTGCTTTCACCCTTTGGTTCCCTGCCAAAGCAAATGTTGGATCATAGGCAACCGGCATGCCTGTTTCCATGGCAACTACATGAGGGGGCACAGTACTGGAGCAGCAGCAAGGAACAAAGGGCGTGATTCAGAGCAAGCCCAAGAGCTTTGGATGCAGGTAGAACTTTCTGCTGAACTCGATATCCCAAGTAAAAATTCGGCTGCAGGACATATCACACTCCATTAAGGCCCAGGATATTAACATGTTCTGTCACTCAGGGGAAGCCTGCAGAAAGAAAGTTAGTGTTTGTGAAGGTTGGACGAGTTATTAATAGAGATGGAATATACAGTGGGTTGCGATGCATAATTACCTCAGAGCATTATTGAGAGCCTGGCACCCTTTAGCCAGCAATATATGCACAGAGCACTCAAGACTTTATAAGTTGAAGGGAATTTTAATAACAACATGCTCTTGCTGTAGAGTTCATATTCATTTAATTAATGTTATTTAATATTTTTAAAAAGCAAATAACAAAGCTCTTGAGCTTTCTATATTGTTGAATGGCAAAACATATTCCAATAGTAATATTGTGGTGGTGGAAAGAAGTGTATTTCATTGAACTTGTATTTCTTTGATTCCAAATGGTGAAGTTGCCTAGTCAGGTATTTTTTTTTTTCAACTGAAAAATAAGCGCATTCGAAAATAATTTAACCACTGAACCGTGACTGGATAGCCTTTCCCGCCGGTTAAGACTCAGGCTGTGAGCACTAACTGGAAAAGGGCTGGAAAAGTGGGAGCTACCTGATCTATAACTTACCCCATTTGTGCCAAATAAAACCTGAATAAATCAAACCAATATTTCAGTCTGGCCCCGGCTGCAAATAAATCACCAGATTTCCAAAATGCAAACAAAGCCAAGAAACCTTGCCCTGGGACCGGAGGCTGTGTGCTACATCTGATTAAAAAGGATTAAACTGCAGGTTTTCATTTTGGGTTGTGTTCTGTAGGGGCTAAAGCAAAGTTTCATTGCTTTCCATTCAGTAGTTTACCATTCAGTGTCCCTCTAAGACATTCATGTTCTGATGATTCCCTCTATGCCTCATTAAATAATCTGATGCAAAATAAAATTTAAATGCTATTCTTTTTCCATGTTACAATTCTTCAAAATGAGCATCTGCACTAAGAAGGCTGTCACAATGTTTTAAAAAATATATATATTTAACAATAACAAGCTATTTGTCCTTTGATAAAATATTGCACTTTTAGCCCAGCATTCCCGTAAAACAGGGTCAAACTTATAGAAGGTTCATAATTTATTAATGTCCCTTCTTCTTTCTGTACCAAAGCAACAAATTCATTTTAATCATGTTTACAGACTGTGGATAGGATGCATCTCTCTCTCTTTCTCTCTCTTTTTTACTTCAGTCAGTTTCCTTGTAACATACACACCAGTGTTTATGGAGCTAAATTTGTTTTCAAAAATGACTCAAGGAAAAAGCTGTAATATATGGAATGCCACATTGCTTGAGAACATTTTTATTTGGAGCAACCTCACCTGTGGTAATACTGATATGCTGAGCTTTTTTTACTCTTTAAAAACTGTATAACTGGAAGACCGCAGGATTGTGAGATGAGACTAGATGGAATCGTAGAATGAGTCAAGCCCTATGCTAACTGGTCTATTGGTTTTTTGGGTCTACTGGGGGTGGTCCAGTGCTTGGCAGTGATTGAACTGAGGGCACTTTGCATGCCAGTGGGAGCACACATGGCTATACATATTCATCAGGTGGGTGCAGGCCCACACTAGTGTAATGTTGACTCAGTTACACTATTAATAAACTGCTTCATTGTGGTCAGTGTGGACACACACATAGACATGCATGCTCCCATGAGATGGCTGGACCTACCTCGATGGAATCCTAAATATATGACAAAGATCATTAGCATAAAAACTTAGTCATTAGTTTTCCAGTCATGGAATTTATTTATTTATTTATTTATTTATTTATTTATTTATTTATTTAATTTTTGCCTACTGACACCACAAACCCCAGCTTATTACTTAGCAAGTCATTTTAATGCATATTAATTAGTAGTTTAGTTGAAAGTGAAAAGTTATGACAGTGAAGAATATACTAATATCTGGATTTCTGTAAAGATGCTTTGTGACGATGCCAATTGTCAAACAACGTCAAATAACAGTGTTAAAAGCACTATACAAGTAACAGCTAATTTTATTAAATATGAGTCAGAATCCTATCAACAGGTTCTGAGTATTTAAGGCTGATTTTAAACCTGTGCTTATCTATGCATACGTGTATGCAGAATGGCTATAAGTACTCTGCATTCATTTGCCATGTTGATTGTGCAGATCGTTGATCTTATTGAAATAACACATGTGCACATGGTGCAGTACCAACATAAATATTGGGGGCAGTATAGTACAATGTAATGTAATGTCTGCAACAGGCTGAACAAATTAGCTCTGTCTCAAATCTCATACTTTTGTACTAATCTATAAGAACATACCTCTAACAAACCAAAAATTACCCACCAAAAACCTAGTGTAAGGTCAGAATTTGTGACTTGAGACACCATTATCACAGGTGCAGTAATTACAATAAAATTGTAAAAATTTTAAGTGAAACTAACAGATTGTAGTATCATTAACATTTTATTGGTTGAGATGGAAATCTGACAGACAGGGATGTTTGGCTCAAACATGTCATCTACTGATGGCTAATAGACATATGATTTGCCTAAGAAAATAATTTTTCTTTATAATAGACTGTGAATGTGAGTGTGAATGGCTGTTCGTCTCTCTGTGTTAGCCCTGTGACAGACTGGCGACTTGTCCAGTGTGTACCTACCTGGGACAAGCTCCAGCTTCCCCATGACCCTTAAAGGATAAGCAGTATAGATAATGGATGGACTTCAACAAGATCTGGAGGAAATCAGCCAATGGATCAGAAACATCACACAGCAAACTATTCAGTTCTCATTGCTAAATCAGATTAAAGCTCACGATTAGCAACTGTCCACTTAGAAAACTTGTAAAATAATATAGGATTGAGAAAAGCAGTATTGATCATTGCTCATGAGTCAATGGCAATAATTGGCTATTTCTAATCATCTCCATTTTTGTAAACATCAAAACTGCCCTCCCTTTACTATTACGGTCTCGTGATGTCTGCACTGTCTTGTGGCAGTGTTTTTGTCTTTTTGTCTGTCTTATGTCTGCACTGTTTGCAGTGT
>JAQQZR010000008.1:13358251-13371272 GCA_030068235.1 Notoglanidium macrostoma | reverse complement strand
GTGATTTGAAAGTCTTTTAGTTTTCATTTTATTCAAATTTAAAGAACGTCCCAACTTTTCTGGAATTCGGGTTGTAGTTTATTTCTGAAAGAGACACAAAACAATAAAATAAATAATAATACTAATAACACTAATAATATTTACTCACTGTTTTTTTATGTTTCAGCTCGCAAGTATTCTCATCTAACATGTTCTGGTTTCTCGTCTTGCACTTGCCGGTTTCGTATCTAAACTGGCTACAGTGCTACTATACTGCAAGCCTAAATATAACAAGACTACAACAAGCAGGTGAAAAACAATCCGACTGTTGTGAAACTCCATCTCTTAACGTCACAATGCCATCTCTTTATAAATATGTGCTCAAATACATAGCTCTTTCGTGATACTAGATACAAGTTAGCTAACCAGCTAACATTTAATATGTTATACAGGTATGTAATTCCTTATATACTGTTGACTTCAGTATACTCACTTGGTTAGTTAATATGATTGTTCAAAAAAAATCATACTATTATATCATACTTTTATTTAGAAATTACTCAAATAGATTTTCACTCCTTTTTGCTTTATGCTTTAAGTGTATGATTACTACAGTAGCAATAATTTTACTGTGCTCAGTGTTTTGTACTCTTTCCAACACCGGCTATATATTATCAATAATAAATCCAATTAACAAATGTTTGAATAGCAAACCAAAATATTGTCGTAGACACTGTAAAGTACAGGTTAGTGTATCTAGGTTAGTGAGAGGTCAGAAGCACGGAACTGAGATGAGAGAGGGACTAGATGACAGGGCCTTGGTTTCATAAGAGAAGATTATAGGGGCTTTCTCTCACTTCCATTGATGTATAATGTTGAAACATGCCACACATGAGTCAGCACATCAGTACTTTTAGCCACCTACGCAGATGAGATCAAAACATAGGTTAGTTAAAGGAGGGGAAGCCAGACACCTGTGAACAACTAACAATGCAGCAACTGTTTAACATTGTACAACAGGTTTTTTTTTTGTTGTTTTTTTTTTTTATCCTTCTTGAATTGGGCCATTTCGGAATATAATCTCTGAGACAAAAGGGAATCAGTCAGAGTAGCTTTAGAACTGGGCCTAACATGGTCACAAAAGGGCATGCAGGGCCAATGTATAATCTTAAAGAACAACAAATTAGGAATGTATTGGTGTTTTTTTCTGTAACTGTAAATTAGTAAATGAATGTGTCAGGAATATTGGGCACAAAACAGTAATACACCCTGAATGAGCCACTATGCAGAGTGTGAACACACACACACACACATATACACACATACACATACACACACACATACACACACACATACACACACACATACACACACACACACACACACACATGCATATATATAAAATGAAAGGGTTTTTTTTCGGTCAAACCAGTACATGGACTTCTAATATCTTTCTTATCAATTGCAATCAATACACTTTAATCATGCAGCTTTTATTCTCATCTTCTATCTCTGCTTTCTGTGCAGCTTGGACTGATATTCACACTAGTGGTGCTACAGTGCTCCCATTAGTCCAGATATGGAATTACAGGTGCTTTTAGGCAAACAGTTTACCAGTTTAAACTGATAGCTTCAGGGGAAAAACTTTTATTAAAACTTTTATTACCTGTTGAGCTTGATTTAATTAACCCTATATAAATTCAGCATCACTGATCTAAATACTTACATCTATATTTACAGCTTTTAGCAGAACTTCTTATACATGGCTACTTCGCTGCTTAGTAGTCTTCATCAATTACATATTCTCATGATATTATTAGCACAAGTACCTGATTATGATAACTATGTACTAGATTTTCACATGAACTATTTTGTCATTAGATTTACCAATAGACTCTTAATATGGAACATTTAATTTTAAGTGAAAAATTTGTGTTTTGTACATATAAACTATTAAATGGTTATAAAATCATGTTAAAGAAATTCAGTACTTAAATGCCTACAAATCTATCAGTTAGTAGAAGACAGGAAACACATATTTAATTAAATAAAAACACATGTGTTTAATATGGATTATACATTTTTGGTTTGTATGATGAGTTAAACACTAGGTAAAGCCACAAAAATGAAATTACATATACATCATATTGTTCATGGCCATATTTCTTTAAATGCAAAGCATATAGGACAGTAAAGTAAGATAAATTGGCCAAACATATAAATTCAGCAATTCGATATGAGCAGTAAAAAAGGAAATTTACAAAGAAACAGTTAATGAAATATGTTTCTAGTATAGCCACACATTTATGTCTCCAGATTGTATTTAAAGGGCTGCCCAAGATCCAGAGTCCAGCACAATTTGGTGATCTCACTACCCAAGGACATCTGTTTTAACTCACCATGTTTAGTTCAAACTGTGCTAGACTCTGGCCTTCCAGAAATGGACTTTGCTACCCCCAGTGCATACTCAGCTGAGGATTTCAAAACAATTAAACTAAACAGTTAGGGTTTCGCTTAGGACTGGAGGTGTTGGGCAACAAAAAATCAAAAGATCTCAAATTGCCTGAAATTAAATTATAATTTGTATTTTGAGTTAATCTATCCTTTGTACAAAATGGCTCTTAATAATGCAAATAAACCTGTAAAGTCATGTATAATGTAAATTAATGTATATTCATGGTGTTCACGAACAGAATGAGTTAACATGAGATCAATACTTAACTATTTCCATTAGTAATGGGCATTTATGCATATGTAAGTCGTGTTTTGATTCATACAGTATATGCACACATTACTTCATCATTATATCATAGTGCTGTTGAATTTACAACTCTGATTACAGAAGATTAATTTTCCATAGCAGCAGCTCTGACTGTTGTGTCTGCAGAAATTCTTTGAATTGGTTTGTATTAAAGTGTTTATTCTACTATTCTAATAATTTTTATCATTCACACTCACATCCACATAATCACATATATATTACAAAGAAAAATGTATAATCATTAATATGGTGGAGCTGTAAGCTTTCTGTAATGTGACAGTTATACACGGTAAATCTGTAACTGTCAGTAAGTTCTCTTGCCTTTGAAGAGTCTTCAGGACAGATTGCTTTCCAGTTTCTCGAAAAAAATGTTTTTGTCTGCTTTGCCTCATCATTTTGTCTTATTCAAGAATACAGTAACCGTTCTATGCAAGTGACAAGAATTAAGTTTTGCAGGCTTTTCACAGCATTAAATGTGAGTATAAACTGATTTTTTTTTAAGTGTAAGTTGTTCCTTAATTAATAAACAATTGGCTACTTGCTGTGGTTTAAGAGGAATAAAACACTTTGCGACATGCTGTTATAGAGGCATGAACAATACTCTTAAAAGAGGAATAGTAAAACATCACTCCACCTCACACTTGTTTTCCTACAAGAGCACACCTTGTTACACTTCATTTCTTATGTGTGAAAGCAGTAGTTATTACTATATGCTTATTTGTTGAAGTGAACGTCTCTGTCCGAGCCACCACTCCAGCTTCAATGCTTTAGCCACAAACAGACTTGTCCCTCTGTGTAATGCTTGTGAATTTATCTCTAGTCACAGAATTAAGGGTCAATGAAATAAAACCTTGACGTTTGCCACGCTCCACCTCTTGGGAGAATTACTCCTGTGCCCGTGCCAGATCGTAATGAATCGTGCTGTTTGATTGTCTTTTATACAAGGTGTTTAATGTGCGCAAGCTGCCACCGAAAAACTCTGGCCATATTTGCTTGTTCAGGCCAATGATTCCCTCTTACAAAAACTAAGAGAAAGTGAGAAATAACAATTGCAGTCTGTCCAGCCAACCTGCTTGCCAAGATCAATTGAAACAGATGTTGAACGAAGGCTAGGTTGTGTCTGCCAAAAGTCTCGGGTATTTCATAGCAATTTTCTTTTAGGAGGTGAAACAGAACTAGCTTGACTCCACAGATATTGGAAACCATTTGGCTCGACGAATATTAACACATTTTAATATTAATGGTAATATTAATTTGAGGCCTGAAACAGCTGAGAAAATAATTCTGGGAGAATTAATGATTGCGCTGAGTTTTATTTGGCCAAAAAGGATCGTCACCCAATCTGTAATTTTTTTATTTGGATCTTTTCCAAAAAGACTCAACATAGAACATGAACTGTGGATAAATTCATCACATGGAACATTTCAAATTGGGCACAGAACTGTTTGGGGTGTAGTTACGTGAAGTCTCAACAACAGCACCAAATTTATAGACCGACATTTTCTTTAAGCCTCATTGAAAAATAAGTACTAGTGCTACACTTTACAATACGCCAGCACAGAAACATACACACAAGTAATTTGAGGTTGCATGTCCAGTAAAGTTTTAACACAAAACCAAACTCTGACAGGGTTTTGATTTTCATTACATGAGCATGTGATGGTTTTAGCACACGGCCTGCATTTTTCTTGTTTAACAAACGTTAATTTTAAGACATCAGGTTCTGACTGCTGATAACTAGACAACGAGAAATCTCTATGCCTGCGAGCAAAGTAGTTTTTACACACCTGCTATGACTCTGCGGTCATTTTTATCACTCATCAGATTGAAAGTTTAAAATAAAGATGACCTATCTTAAAGAAAACTTATCTTTATTTTATTTAATTTTATTTGTTTGCCTGTGGATTGTTTTATTTCTAGATTTTTATAGAATTGTATTATTCTATTATTTGATGTACAGCACTTTGGTTACACAGAGTGGTTTTAAATGTTCTTTATTTGTAAATTACTTATTTGCCTACTCAGTCTACACATAAAATGTTGAACAGGGCAGGATTTCAGGTTTCAGAATTTCAGTAATGGAGAAAAGATGTAATTGAAACCTTTCATCTTGACTTTAATTTATTATCAGCAATTTATTATTAATGTGCAAAAACAAAAAATACCCAATTTATCACAAAATTCCATAGCCCAAAGCACTAAGAAGAAATCACCAGCATGATGGTCACTCTTATGCCTTTATCAACTGTCACTGAAGGTTTTTCTGAGGAGGATTTTGGTTGTCATCATAACGTTCATCCTCCTTCATCTGTTCCTGAAAGATTAGGAGGTCAACATGCTTAATACTTTTATCAGGGTCGAATAGTCAGTGAATAAGCTGAGGCTACTCAGAATGTCTGAGTATCTTGTCTTGGTACCGGTGTATCTTGTACCAAGATGTACAAGTATGTATCTTGGTCAGGACACATAGACAGTATCCTGAGCTTAGGATTGAACTGGGGTCCCTGCAGCTGTAGTGAGGCAGCAATATGCCAGCATGCCACACTCCTTAACAGTCATTGTTGTGCCTCTGGTATGGAAGCAGAAACCCTACCCATATTGCACCTGACACTAAAAATAATCTGCAATTTCATGTCGTGGGGCCCTGATCTCTATAATACTGTGGTTTTTATACCAAGATGGTGATGATAAGAAGGATCTCAGCATGAAAACAGCAGATTTGCAAGCGTCAGAAACCCTTGAGGCAGGGGAATCTGTCCACTGCGCAACCACTGATAGGATTTTTTTAGGTGCTACCTCGATGACAGGCACAATATAATACAAGACCCTTTAGAACCTCAAACACACACAGAAACACAGAGGACGGTCCAACTGTGAAGCTCATTCTTTTGGAGGAAGGGCAAAATGTCCTCACCTGTTAGCACACTGTAGAAATACCATGGTCTGGCATATTTTCCTTAGCTCCATCACACCCATCTTACTACGAGGGTCACTCTCCAAATAAACACTATGTCTGTGACATGTCTGCAAGAACCTACTGCTTTCTGCAGTTTTTAAGGGAGTTACATGGTGTGAGGCCCCACAGCACTGTTCTCAGAAGAATAAGAGGGATAGAGTGTCCCAATCACACTCCCAGATGACCCATAGCTACAGTAATTCACAAGTCAATGGAAATGCCTCAAACACTACAAGATTGTGTGTATCTGCTAGTGTACACAGGAGTGTATGGAAGTGTTAGAGGTGTATGTATCCATGTGTTTATGGAGGAACGTTGCCTGGTTTTATAACCATGTCTAGAGATGGTGGAGTGATTTTCAGCGCTTACTCCCCAACCAGTGTGCCTGTGTGTGTCCTTGGTGAGTAACATGTTCCACGATTTCATAAATCTCTTCAAACATCTGCATGACAGTGTTTTCAAAGTGTGTTTAGTCATACTGAACAAGTCCCGGTGAAAGTAAATAAGCCCAGTGGTGAGTTCTCAAGACCCGACAAGCTCTGTGCTATGAAACAAAACCTTTCTGGTCAGTGACGTACTTTTTAAAATAGGACTGAAGTATTATAGAAAATGAAGAGAATAAATATTTTGATTAAAATTGACCAAGAACAAATAATTGTCAATAGTGATACAGGCAGTAGGGATTAAATTGTAGTGTACAATTTAAAGGATTACTTTATTAGAGAGGAGACATGATTCAATTATTCTAAGGCGTTGTTCCCTTGAAAGAGAAAATGCATGAAACAGATTTTGCAAACTATATGTTTCTGATATTGCAAATACTCAGATACTGTATGTATTTGAAATTCTATACAGAGGTTTGTTTGCTATATTTCAGCAGGCAGATTTTAAATGAAGAGGAACAGTCTACAGAGATGATGAAAATGTATGGATGAAATAGACTAAATGTTAAGAAATTAACTATAATTATTAAGATACATTGGCATATAAATTAGTATGTTCTTTTTTGTAGGATCATCTACAATTGAATCTAAATGTTTTACTGTATTTAGAGTTTAGGGCAAATTATATCAGGGAGA
Source organism: Notoglanidium macrostoma (assembly GCA_030068235.1). NCBI lineage: Eukaryota > Metazoa > Chordata > Actinopteri > Siluriformes > Auchenoglanididae > Notoglanidium > Notoglanidium macrostoma. Next base: position 13,364,497 of record JAQQZR010000008.1, on the reverse strand, counting down.
AACAGCTATTATATTTATCTTATATATTTCTCAGATGACAAGGACCATAACTTGATGTGATGATCTAGGATAGATTATATATTATGCTTTAGTGTATTATTCAGTTCTCTTCTCTTCTATTGTTTTATACTATTGATTTATATTGTTTTACATTTTTAGTTTACTCTAATCTTTAGTTTAGTAACACCCTTTTGATAAACTCCTTAAAACCTTTCTACATAATTGGTTGTATGTTTCTGTTCATGTTTCCTTTCTTGCTTATCTGTAAATTAATAAAGCTAAAACTAAAATTATTTTAAAAAGCCATTTTGGTAGTTATTTTTGAACACACACAGTGGCACAGAGTGTGGATGCTGTACCACACTACCAGGAAGTGACCAGAATTCTAAGCTGTCCATGTGATAAAAATGACCACAGGGTCATGGTGGTGTGGCAGGCATCGTGATTCCTTATTGTCTAGTGGAATCTTATTTCCAAGAATTTCTGGAATTCTTATTAACTGTAGTTTCAGCCTAAGATAAATGTTCTTTATTCACAAGACCTCCAGGCTGGGTGCTAAAGCTATTACATGCTCATGTAACGCCAGTCCCTGTCAGACTAGAAAGGTTAATGAAATCCAGCTCACTTTGAAATTCCTCTTTGATCCAGACCCTGCTGCCTGTTGCTAGATTTATGAGTATTATTTTTTTTAATATCACATATATAAATTGAGATTTACAACCTTCATGGCCTTCTGAAGTACTCCTACAAAGTATGTATTCTGAGATGCAAAGTGCACCAGTGCTTTAGCTTTAATGGAGATTGGGGGAATAAGGCAGGTTTTAGAGCACACTTCCTTTCAGTACATTAAGATTTTGAACTCCTTGAAATGTTGAGTTATTACTGAATATTTGGGGAAAATTATCAAATCCAAAAACAATAATCCAAATTTCAGAGCTTTCTAACTTTGAATAAATGACATGCACGGAGTATGTTGTTTTGGTTGTTAAGTCCTGGGTAATGTTTCAGTGCACATCCACAAGTGTTATCACATCAGGTGGTTAAAGGCCATCTGAAACCCTTATCCAGCCCATCCTCTGCTCATGCTCCAGAACAACAGCCCAGGAGCTTTCACCCCATGTGTCTGATAGCATTCTGCAAATTAGCTGGGGTCTAAAGAGAAACAAACGAGTGTATCGCAACCCTTCCGGTTGCTTGTAGATAAGCATGAGCGGTATTAATATGGGAGTCGGAGACTGTGAACAGCTGTGAAATCTGGAGTGTTTAAAAAGATATTCCTATAAACACACAGTCAGGCTGCAATAAGATGATCTAATAGCAAAATGTAGTAAGAGCAAAAAGTGCATCTCCTCTCAAGTTTACACTGTAATTCATTCTGAGATCAGACCCAAATAATGCAAAGCAAAGCATTACATGAGACTTTCCCACTAGATGCACCACTTGGTATGACTTCATCCTTGTTATCATGTCTGTTGTGCAAAACTCCCATGAGAAGCGAATGCACTCTAGGGTCAAGACCCTACCTACGATACCCTTCTGACAAACCTGAACGCTCAACACTGTTCACTGTTTCTCAAGGCTTTTTTACTGTACCAATGAGATACACATGCACACCCCCTTTGGTGATCTCCATCCTCCCTTCCTCTGCTTATCAGAGAACAAACTGGCCCTGAGCGAGTTCACAGCACCTGTCTAAGCGCTGTAATTATCCAGTAGTGGCCTGGAAGACTGATGCTCAGCTATACAGGTCACGTCAAATTCGATTTTCTCACCCAACAACCTCTTTGTGTTCCCTTTATTTTGTCTTGTGTTTGAGGGTGTGTTGTGCTCCCCAAAAGGGAGAAACTTGAAGCCTGGTGTAGATTGAATATTATAAGATAAATATTCAAACTGGATTCTATGACAGTGCGATACTGTGTTCTCCATGTCAGACGGTACGATTATAGATCCTCTAATGATAGATCTGCCATTAAAAGAAAATTACTACATTCAGTTTAGGTCATCAATTAGCACAATCCAGGCTCTTGCAGAAAATGGGGTCACGGAAACAGAAACAAGTGCTCAGTATAATTGTGGCAATGGGGAAGGCTACAACAATGACTCTTTAAAATGTAAACAAAAGAGATTTGGAACTGTTTGTTGCTGGCTTGACATGAATGCCCATTCTTCAAAGTGTGTTTTATGTAATAAAAATTCAGGAAACTGTCATTCATTTGCATCTATATAAAGCATCGCCAACAGCTGGTCGTATGCCATTTACTGACACACTGGTTTTCACACAGGCTAAATCGAAGCCCATTATTACTTCATCACCTCATTATTTTTGCTGCTGCCAAATTTTTGTAATCAAATCATAATAATTTATTTACTCTGTCTTTATGGAAATTATATTTATAGTCAGTTTAATTAATCATTACAGCTGTAATAGTTATGTTTTATAACTCGAACACAACAAGTTGACATCTTCAGATGTTTCACTCCTCAACCCACGGTTTATTTTTTTATATTTATTTCCAAATTTCTGGCCATTTTGAATGTAGGATTGACTTGACTTGAAGACACTTGACTTGACTTGACTTGGATGCATTCACACTGTGAGGAGAAAATATGTGAGAAATATATGTGAAAAAGAATAAGCCATATGGCAGTTAATATCATATATTTTTTTTTAATTACCACATTTTTGGTTAGGACCAAAAATATAGACTTTTGCCTACATGTGCGAGGCACAGATGTTCCTTCTGCCTACATTAGATAACCCACCTCATTTCACCCAGCCTGCCAGCATAATTCTCAAAATATTCATGCACATTTTTTTCATTTAGTATTTTTAATGTGAACTCTTATGCTGCAACAGTACATTTCTAAAGTCAAAAGAAACCATCTTTTGTAGATATTTGACTGAAGAAGAAAAGCTTAAAATGTCGCGATTGAGTATGAGTATTTAACCCCTACACAGTAATACTTTGTAGAGAACCCTTTAGCTGCAATAACAGACTTAATTATTTTGGGGGAGGGATGTACCACAATTGCACATTGTTCAGGAGTGATTCTTCCCCATCCTTCTTGACAAAAATTATAGAGAATTTCTAGGTTGGTTGGACAACATAGAAACAACCCTTTAACAGTCACACTGAGAAATACATTTGCAAAAAAATATTTACTGGTAAATTCCTGGCTCCACATTTAGCAAGATTTCAGTCAGGGGTTTTGTTTGTTTGTTTGTTTTATTCTGTTTAGTTTTGTTTTGCTTTGTTTTTTCTTTACAGACGACCCATACACAAGTGGATACACGAGACACAAGCAGATACACAAGTCAACCAGCTGGCTGACTTGCCCAGTTAGGGTATTTCTAGGCATGAACTGAAAAGTATCATGCATCAATGGAATTTTTTCATTTGTGCAACTGAATTTGTTTTCATATAAATACATTACAAACAATAGAATTATCAATATGTTAATATTTATCAATTTATATATATTATGTTTTAGATGAGTGTGTGTGTGTGTGTGTGTATTAATATTTATCAGTTTATGAAAAAAACACATGCACTGTAAAAGGTGCTGTAATATAATATGTAATATGTAATATAATAGAAATTAAAAAATAAAAGTAGTGATAAAAACTTTCATAATAATAATAATAATAATAATAATAATAATAATAATTACTATTATTATTATAATTTATTTTAGTTTTTTCAACTGTAATTGCGTTATATAGACAGTAGAGGGCACAATAACATACAAAAGCGGGAATTCACGTGACGTCACCATAGGCTGAAGATACGCAGCTCTAATGCCGCGCGCGTAAAAAAAAAACAAAAAAACAGCAGATCTAAAATAAGAGCGACTTTGTGCGAGTGGCTTCATAAACAGACTGAAAAGAAATCAGAGCCACCTTTTTATAGACTGCCGAAAGCTAAAAAAATTAAAATAAAAAAAGCAATTGGAGGTAGTTAATTTAGTTAATAGGCTATTATATTTTATTCCAACCTTTACAAATTAATGTAATTATTGTTGATTATTAAGGGAAAAAATTTTAGGGAAGGTAGGCAGGGGTATATAGGCGGGGCGGGATAGATGGGTGGATAGCTGGGGAAGTAGGTTGTCTAGGGTAGGAGGGTAGGTAGGTGGAGAATTAAGTGGATGCATTAGATGAGGGTAGAAGGGTGTGTACACAGGGGTAAGGTGGTGTGGGTTAGGCACAGCGGTAGGTGGGTTAGTAGGCATGCGGGTAGGTGGGTAGGGTTGGTGGAGGGGCAGGTAAGTTGGACAGGCAGGTCAGGCAATCAGGGGGTAGGTAGGTTGGGCAGGTGGGGGTGTAGGTGGGTTAGGTAGCTGTGGGTCGGGTAGGTGGGTTGGGTAAGTGTGAGTAGGTTGGGTTGGATAGCTAGAACAGGGTATGCAAGCAATGTAGGAAGGTAGGTAGGTAATGTGGCTGAATCTCCTGTTTAGAACTTAAACAAGATGAGGACAAGATGTGATCATGTGAGCACAGGGACAAGCTGTTCACTTCCAACACACACACACACACACACACACACACACACACACACACACACACACACACACACACACACATATGTTTGTCTTACTTTCCATTGATATAATTAGTAATATAGCTAATTAATGCTATGCCTATACTTAAACCTAACCTTAATCTCACTTCTCATAATAAATCCTTTTGGCTCGCTTAGCTTTTTATTTAAATAAAAAAATGCAGTTTTTTAAGAAGGTAGTTTTCCTTATAAGGACCAGCCAGATGTTTCTACAAGTTAAAACTATAAAATATTCACTATCCTGGCGAAGACATCTGGCCCTATCTGAGATATAACCCTTCCCCCCTTCAGCCATCTGTCACCATGGGAACAAGTAAAGGTGATCATAATAAAAAAAAAAAGTCTATATTAGATTTTTTTTAAATAAATACAATGAACAGAAATTACTAAAAAAATTAATTTAAGTAATACTTAAGAAAATAATGAACATACTTTTCAGCCTTAGCTGCTCACAATATATTAGTGAGAATTGCTTATTAATCAACTCTTACAAACAGCACAGAATTTCCTATCAGAGCCTCTAGAGCAAATTTAGATATTGTCTAAAATCCCCTAAAATTTACCTGACCCTGAAACATTTTTATTTTTTTTTTTTTACAATTGTACATTTTATGAAACATTCTTAAAATTCTCACTACTTTAAGTAAATTGCTCTCTGCAGTTCGTACAATAGGCAGAACACAATAATTAATCAACAAAAGACTGTCACTCACACAAAATATTTCAATTCTATTACAAAAGCAAATAAGTCCCTCAGTTAATTAGTCAGGCAGTTTCACCAAAACAAAAAGTGCATTTCACCTCACACAAATCCCAAAAAGCTAAATGTTTAGGCATACTGTCTTAATGTCAGACACGAGAGCAACAAAGTTAGCCCTTTTTTCCAGCCTTGTGTTCAGTTCAGGCACTGAAAACTAAAAGTCAACTGCACATCTTTGGAGTCAGTTCCACACACTGAAAAGGACTGGCCTTGCCTGCACACAGTAAGCAAAATAAATAAACTTAGCATGGTTGAAGACTTTCAGTGGGTAAAAAGGCAGCTGATATTTATTTTATCTTTATTTTGAATTTGTCTGTTCAAAATTAGAACAAATCATGACATGACGCACAGCTGCAAAAAACGTGGTAAGGGATTAAAAAGTGATAACAGTAAACGTACATAATCTCGTCACCCTGAGTTAGTCCGACTGTATATTCAGTAACATTCATATTTAATGCTTATACTGAACGAGTATCAACATTTATTTGGTTGAAATGAGCACTTGATAATATTCTCATGCAGTGACAGATTATCTGATAAATGTCACTAATAATTAGTAATTAGTAAACTGGTACTTAGTTAAGCCTAGTTAAGAAAAAGGTCTGTAGTAGTGCTGATTAAAATGCTACAAATAAATATTTTAAATAAACATTTTATATAAAAAAATAAAAAATAAAACAAACTGAATAATAAAGGAAACATTATATTCAATGAACATCCTAAAAATAAACAAATAAAATAAATAAATAATTAATTAATTAAAAATAATCAAAATAATCAGTAGTTGTAGCCCTAAATACAGAACAATATACTACCACATACACTATATTGAAAAAAGTATTTGCTTACCTGCCTTTACATGCATATGAACTTAAGTGACTTCCCATTCTTAATCCATAGGGTTTAATATGACGTCGGCCCACC
>JAQQZR010000008.1:13326688-13339776 GCA_030068235.1 Notoglanidium macrostoma | reverse complement strand
ACACACTCACACACACACTCACACACACACTCACACACACACTCACACACACACTCACACACACACTCACACACACTATTTGGAATACCAGAGGATCTCGGAGCATGCACACACACCCTGAACACACCCCCCCAAACACACCAGTTATACATTGTGTCCTGCGACAAATAATTTTTACCAAAAAATAATTTTAAAAAAATGTATTTCCAAATTATATTTGGTAATTTTGACAACGAACAGTAAGTCACTATTTACAAATAATGTAATGTAAACTTCTCTCAAGGGAACAGCTGCTGCATTTGAGCCGTAAATGTGAAGCAGTTTGTTGCTATAAATCACTATTAATTGCAACTATATCTTGTATGTTTTGTAAATAAAATGTAAAAGCTATAAGCGTCCACTAGAGGGTCACTGGTCATGTGAATGCAATGTTAAATAGTGACGCAGCAGTGTGCCTTAAGATAACATTCATAATAAGGAACTTATTGTTTACACAAGTTGAGTCTCAGATAGTATACGGTGGCCTAATATTTAAACATATTTACTAAGCACTAATTAGCGCAATACTAATATGAGTACATACTAGTAAATGGGTTTATACATGAGAAATCTGTTCAAATATGAACCAATTTCCACTGCAAGGTAAATGATGCAAACAGTGTATTGTATTGCGTTCAGTGGTACCTGGCATTAGCTTGCTAACAGCGAGAGCATTGCATTTGAATGTACAAATCATTAACAATGACCGTTACACAATGGAACAGAAATGATACCAATCACAACTTTCTACCACGGTTGTTGCTAGATATGTTGGTTATCTGCTTGATGCCTATATTACACCACAATAATCATAAAAATGCCTAGGTTAATGATTACATTAATATTATTACCTGACTTGTTTTATATAATATTATTTTACTATTACTGTAATTACTGAACCCATTCAATGCATTTCCTATGCATGAAAATCCTCACTGAAATGCTGAATAAGAAATACTGACTGTACTGCAGCTGCCCTGAAGTCTTTAACAGGTGTGTGGTCAAGGCCTCCAATCTCTGCGTTGCAGTCTAGACAGCGACTCTTCTCCATCGGCTGACCACACTAAATCATCATTAAGAGGAAACAATGTTACTTTTAGATAAATGAATACTAGTCAATGCGTGGGCAAATGAGGAAGAACATTCGAGGCATTTGTTAAATTAACTCACCTCACCAACAGTGCATGGGTGACCATTTGGACAAACTGAAGAGGAAAATAAATAAATGGGTAAATATTACAAATGCAATCAAAAGTGGTGATGGGCTTTTTTTTTTTTTTTTTTTTTTTTTTTAAACAGTTATTAACAGACATTAACAGTTAAACCACTCAAATAGCATAAAACAGGTAACATTTATGAGGATAATGAATGCAACAAATACCTATGAAAATGTGGGAACAACTAAAATGTTAAACAAGCCTACAGCAGGTATTTCACAATTAGCAGGTCTGTTCATATCCCATGGATTTATACTTACAATACCACTGCAGAGGCCCCATGGCCTGTTGTGCAACAGCAAGCATGTCATCTGGCATGGTGGGTATGAAGGCTCTCTGTACAAAAACAATAAGACAGACATCATTATATATTCCAATAACCTTCAGAATACAACTTTGCACAATAAGAACATCCATCAGCCAAACCTGCATGTTGGCAGGAAAAAGAGCAAGCTGTACAAAGGGCTGCACCACTGCTTGGCTTGAACAGAGAAGCACCGCTGCCAGGTGAACGGTGAGCTCCAGCAACATGTATTCTTCACCCGATAAATTGGCATGTAAATGCAGAACAGGCGACATGTTATGCACCAGAGCCTGAGCAAAGACCCTGGATTCTGGAGTGACAAAGACTTCAGAGCTCTTGATGAATTCTTCAATTGCTTCCAATTGCTAAAAAGGAAATACCAATTTGGTCAGTTTCAATATACACTATATGGTCAAAAGTATGTAGACATGAACAAATCACACATATTTGTTTGTTGAACATCCCATTCCAGATAACCCTTTGTTGTTATAATAACCTCCACTCTTCTAGAAAGGCTTTTCACTAGGTTTTGGAGCATGGCTGTGGGGATTTGCCCATTTAGCGAGGGAACTGATGTCAGGTGAGAAGATCTGGCATGTAGTCAGCAATCCAGTTCATCCCAAAGGTTTTCAGTGGGGTTGAGTTCAAGGCTACGCACAGACCACTCCAGGTTTTCCACACCAACTTTGGCAAACTATACATTTAGGGAGCTCAGTTTGCACACATGAGCATTGTCATGTTGGAACAGGTTTGAAATCTTAAAGGCATTCGACACAACTGTGTGCTTCAAAATTTGTGGCAAGAATTTGGGGAAGATCCACACATGGGTGGTATAGCCAGATGTCCACATACTTTTGGCCGTGTAGCTATTACGAAATGGGGGTGGGAAAAGAAAGCAGTGTATGTGTAGAGGAGTCAATTTACTCACCTCAGGTTTAGGATGGATGTTGGGATTGTCAGCTCTGTACAAAGTGGTGACTTCTCTGAATAGAGCTAGTAAAAGGTACACATTCTTCTTCACAGGTGAACATCTGCAATTCTGTATATAACCGAACTAAGGTTATTAGAATTCTCTGATTAATTATGACCAATAATGCATATGGTCTCAAATGTATTATAAAAATAACTGATCATTTGCATGAACATAATGCACTTCATTGGGATACCTCACAGGCTTCCTCTATTCCTTCCGTTTTCCCTTCTAACATGGCCTTGGCAACTGCATCTCGGATGGCCTTGTACGCCACACCACAGACCAGATACTGGTCAATCTGGCTACTGTCTTTACTCTAAAAGATAAAACATTCTAAACATTATAAAGGAAATTCTGAAATGCCATTGTGTTAAAAACACCTAACTGATTTTGTTTAATATTTTTTATTTACTTTTTTTTTTTTTTTTTTTTTTTTTTTTTTTTAAGCGAGAACCAAATTAAAACCTACCATTTCTAGAACCTCTTGAGGAAACAGCCAGTTAAGCTGATCTTCATGTAGGAGCTTCTGGATATATTCTACTCCATGAAGACTGCAGATTTTTCTGATAAGGTAGACCCTGTACCAGTCATTCCTACTGTGCTTGCACAGGTCCTGCACTGAATCCAAGAATGCAGCTACTCCAGAGGAGTTCTCCGTCTGAGCAGCTAAAATTAAACACAAATAAACCCGATACAGTCAGGGACGTAAAAGAGGGATCTTTGGCAATTTTTTACAATTGTAAAAGAGGGCTCTTTGGTTACCTTCATTTGGCCCTAATTGTTTTTTCATAATTTTAACTGATGCATGTATTTTTTATCCATTATATAGTATGTGCAAATCAGCACCCATCTGTATCTTCTATGTTTTGGTTTTCCCCATGGTGTTGGACGACAAAGGGTTTTTTTTTAAAACATGTGAACAGCCTCATTTTCACACTCAAAGAAACAGGAAATGGTCAAAGACATTGATTAAGCCTCTGGAGCTTGACAGTCATTTTAAAAGGAAACAAACGTTCAGGGATGACAACGCGTTTTAGAAAATGCACTGGTGATCATTCTTTCAGTGATTTAAGTGATTTCGACCAACATGTCACATATTCCCTCTCACGCTGCGTCTCTCAGAGGAAGTGCATGCGCTGCGAGTTGCACTTTGTTCTTTCTCTGTTCAGCTGCTCAATATTAAGATACAAAGATTTTTCATATAGACGATCTGGCAATTAGAAAATCCATTGGTGATGATTTTTTCAGTAATCTTAGTGGTGATTTCACCATGTCATGTATTCGCCAGTCTTTGTTTACATTTCTACCATATGGATTTGTTGGAATAATGAGACAGGCAGCACACATGCATTTCAGTTTAAATCCAACATTGATAGCTTAGTGTTTGAGTTTCACTTTAGCTTGAGAACCACTTCACCTCAGGTTTCAGCTTCTATCATCTGTTAACCAGCGCACGCCGTCATGTGGATTTTTTTTGTAAGTGCATTTTTGTAAGTTTCTATCCGTTTTATCCTGTTAGTGTAATACACACTGACTAATAAAAAGAAACTCAAAAAATCTAAAGACACTTATGTCTGGACCATTCACTGTATGTTTCTCTTTGATCCTATTGTGAAAAGTTGCTCTGGTCCGAAAGTGCCTAACGCTAACATGCCACTAAATGAACGAATTAATATTCTAGAGGAATGCCTTATGTTTCTGGAAGAAAATATTACTTCTGTATTGAGACACAAAACATATAAATGACTGCAATAAACTATTCAATTAATGTTGTAATTAAAATTGCTTCTATTGGTTACCTTCAGTGGAGCGTTTGCTGACTAGTAGGTCTGCTGCCATGTCTAGACACAGGCGAGTTCTGGCTACCTGTTGTAGATGCTCTATTGTCACAGTTTCAGTAGCCACAGCTCGAGTTTGCAGGAATTCCATCAAAAAGTTCTTCTCCTCCAACAGACAGGCCTGCTGCTCGGCCACAGAATGCCACTGGGTCCGCTCGAACATAGAGTCCTACAGACATAAAGTAACCAACTGACAGTGTAAGAATTACATATCAAGAACACTAGAAAATCTGAGAGGGGTGGACGAAAATAGTAATATATATATATATATACATACATTAAAAAAAAAAAGAAAAAAAAGAATAGGCCCACCTCAAGACAGTTTATATACAAACAATAAAGCTCTGTTTTATCAGTCTTCTCCAGGACAATACTCTTCTCCACTCCTGTGAGATGCTGCTGAAGGTAGCCTCTCACATCAGCAAAGCTGAAGGGTAAGAAAAGAAAATGAAACCAGAAACAAAACTGAAGTGCTTTTATTAACAAAAACACCTTGACCTCACGCTCACCTGTACTTCAGCAGTAGTTTGAGCACTACAGAGCGTACTACGGGGTTTTTGTCCACAAAGTCATCAAAAGGAGACAAAGCCTTGGTCAAAAATTGTCGATCACAGCCTTATAAATGGGAAAATTATATTCAAGTAAATATTTGGGCAAGCCTGACCTGGACCAAAGAACAACAAAAATCTATATTAACCCTACATAGACATACACCCCACCTCGGACAATGGGTACAGACACTGCCTCCACCATGAGAAAAGACAGCAGGTGGAGGATGATGTCTTTATTGGGTGGAGAGTTGTCTCTGAAGCAGATGGTAGAAACAAGGTCAATGAAGAAGGCATCGCACTGCTTTCTGAAGTGACCATTTTGTATGATCAGGGTCCTAAAAGTCAAAAACATACAATCAACTTAAATTGTTGGTGTAATTTTGAGCTCAAAAATACCCTATATAAGACTGGCATGACAAAAATTCATAATGATCTACAAAGGTGATATTTCATAGTATTAAATTTCAGTATGTTCAGCTTACCGAATGGTCTCGGATGGTTTGAGGTCAAAGTCATCATCTACTGCATGCATGCAGAGTGGACAGTACATCTGTCCTGGGATGAGCCACTGCTTGATGCAGGCTAGACAGTAGATATGCTGGCAAGGAAGACTCAGAGGATCATGAGGCTCTCCCATACATACTGGACATTGCTGCAAACCAAACCTGGATGCACAGCAACAGACAGGCTTGATTTCTTAGTCACACCTGATTTTATTCATTGATTTTTACAATTAGTTACATTTGTACCTAAAAATCCGCTCATTTGCTCCATCTTTGCAGCCTTTGAGTATGGTAATAACGGCCTCAAATGGCTGTTTCATTTTGAGGTCGGAGTTCTTGTCCAAAACCTTAAATGCATATTAAAAACGGATAAAGAAGTCAATTCCAGACTACTAGCAGAAGTTAGTAGGCAAAGGTTTAAAAGTTGCCTTACTTGAGCCAACAGTCGTGTGTGCTCCAGGACCAATGGCTTGAGATTCTTCTCCACATCCTCTATGCCCAGAAGTATGTGCTCAATAAACAGGGAAAGGGCATGGATACATCGCCACCCATGTCTAAACAAATAGCACATATGATCACTGAATTGTTTACATCTGTTAAACTACTTTAATTTATAGTGCATCCATTAACATTAATAATAAAATTATATTTACTTACTGGACACGGGCAATCATGGTTTTGCTCCTTTCTCCATAATGTCGGATGCTCTCCTCTGAGCAGACCAACTCAATTGGGACCTGTAACTTCTTTACCTGTCGCAGCCAAGCCATACACTTTGTACAAGCATCCAAGCCTCGGGGCTCCAAATATTCAACACAGGCCAAGGCAGCATACACGTCTAGCACCTGAGGAAGATATAGATTAAAGAATGTGAAATAATGAGTACATCCTTTTCGGCCTCTTACCCACCAATTGGAAGTAGTCCATGTTTAAAAAAAAAACCTGAAACAACCCTACAAATCAACTACAACTTACCATTTCTATGCCCTCTCTGGACTGTGCATTGCCAAGGAGCACCTGAGCAATCTGGGGCTCAACAGTGATCATTCTGGAGAAGTTCTGCAGGCGGTTCTTAAACTCATGGTAGACAGCATGGATCCAGGGTAAAGAGGTCACATCATTTTGTACTGCCTCCTCACGGCTTCTCAACTCATTAACACAGCATGACAAAGCTTCTACTAGAAGCTGAGGAGTAGATATGCATGCACAAACCTTTATTTGTGGATGTATTACTTTAAAAAGAGAATATAATATATATGTTAAAACACCTTTTTAGATGCTGACCTGTAGTTCAACCTCTGTAGTTATGTTTGTTGTCAAAGAGACGAAATCCTGAAGATATCTGTGGAAAAACTCCACCTGCATTTCTTGTTCAGCTTCTGCAATATATCGGCCCAGTGGAGTTTTCCAAAAGAATTCCTCAAACTGCTTCAGAGTGTGGCCTTTAATTTTTGAAAGACAAATATATTACATTGAAAACTGCTTTCTTTATCCACGGTATACAAACAACCAGCAATTATAGGGTCTGCGACCAGTGACTAACACTATTCAGCATATTTCCATTGCAAAACAGCCAATGATTTTTTTATTTATTTCAGATTTGCATATCAGTTCTTAAACACTACGTAACTGCAAGGACGTGCATGTTGATGTAAGTAATAAATAAAATTGAAAATAAAATTTAAATCTTAAGAGCAATCTTCTTGTTTATCTACACAGCTAACTCTGTACCGGTTCCTAGCTAGCTAGCATTGGCATAAATGCTCACTGGACTGAATAAATAACATAACACGCATCATAAAAGAAATAAACCCATGACACGTTTAGTTGCTTTCTCCGTGCTCTTGGCGAGTGTGTGTGTGTGTGTGTGTGTGTGTGTGAGAAAGAGTGCATGAGAGAAAGATAGAGAGGAATGGGAAGGGCAAGTCATCTTGTTGGCTAAATCACGAACTTCTCAGTTGATTTCTTATTACTCATGTTGTTTAGAAGAGTTTGATTTATGAGAGTTTATTTATAGAAATATATAATAAATACTACTTCATCTCATAAAGAAGATATAAAATGTAATAAATAATAAAAACATAATAAATAAGTAAATCTTCATGAAGTCCAACCTGGACCTGGCTGTGAAAGTGAACTTTAAGGTGAACGAATACCTATGGATTTTAATGTGAGTATATGTTATTAATACATATTTTATATCAAATCAATTTATGATCCATGCCGTTTCAAACAAAACAAAACTTGTAACTGTGATTTTTCGTTTCGTTTTTAGTTTTCTAACTATAACCATTTGTTTACAGGATGACAAAATGAAAGGAAGAAAAAGAACAAAATTAAAAATGTTGCCATTCTCAGTTCATGCTCTTCTTCGTTAATGAGCTGGTCTCATTCTGCAGTGTTCTAGAATTCTCCTGGGTTATAGAGGGTTAAATTACAGGAGCGCTGCAGAACATATGGATATTTTTTGTTATCCAAACATTAATCCTCTTTTTTTTTTTGTTTCACGTTTATGGAACCGATCCATAAACAATAGGCAGAACTGGAATCGATCAAATTCAAATGATCCCTAACCCTAATTTGTGTAGGTTTTCTGTTACCTTCTCTGTGCAGAGCATGTACCCAGAGTTCCTCTAAATGATCTTTGATTATCCAGCTGAATGGCATAGAGCAGCCTGTATTCCTATGAACCACAATACAGTTCTGGACAAGAATCGTCTTTGTCCCTGAGCTGGAAAAGACACAGGCAGTGGAAAATATATTCATGAAATATCTATCTGCAGAGGCAAATGAATACATTGATGTACATATGAGGTACTTACTTGGAATCCACTCTTGTATATGGAACATTTAAAAACTTGACATTTCCAAAGATATCCAACCACAGTTTTTTCACTGATTCACCTGAGTTTCCATCTAGCAAGATGTCAAGATTGTGGTCACGGTCAATAACTGAGACCAGTTGGGCCAGAAAGGGAATAACTGCAGCTTGAATCCGCTTCCATAAAGTATTTCTGAAAATTTTATAACAGTATAAATGAACACCTGTTAAAAACATGTTAACGCAGTGACAGGAAGAAATATTTTATATTTTCTTATTATTAACCGACCTGAATGTCCCACCCTCTTGTAGGGAATCAATATTTGATGCTTCTTTGAAAACCCAATTCTTTGCTGAGAGAGTGTGCTCATCATAGTTCATCAACAGAGAATGAAGACGGCGCTTTATGGTTTTCAAAAATGTAGCTGTTGATTGTAAAAGCAAAACATTCAGTGGTTAATAAAACGTTAGAAATTATTCGCAAGTATGCAAAAAGAATTACATTCACACCTTGAAGTTCCTCGCTGTCAGAGAGGAGAGTTAGCAGAATTTCTACTCTTCTAGTGCTGCGACAACCATCATCCCCCTGGTCTCTCAGCATGCCCACTGCACTTTGAACACAGCTACGCACCAGTGCTGTGGTATCTAGAACATTCTCCCAGCTCTTGAGAGACCACAATGAAAATACGGATAAATTGACTCTTTCTGCCAACATTAGTCCACATGTCGATACCATAAAAAAAAAATGAACATAAGGTTTCTGATGTTATAACTTACTATATTGCCCTCTTGCTCCATTTTCTCAGCTTCTTCTTCTCTATACATGTCCTCTGTCTCCATAGCTGTGACAGACAAAAACGCAGATTTTGTCATTAGACAAACAGCTTCTGAAGGCCTGTCTGCATTCACAAAGAGTACATTTAGGATTAATTTTAAAGTTACCCTCAGGCTGATCTTCCTTTTCCTCAAACAGCTGACTGATAGTAAGACATTGCAAGGCTTTAATATCAGAGACGATGTCTTTTGATCTTCTAAGGTCATCAATGTGGACTGATTTCCAGGGACCTTAACAGAAAAGTACAACAGAGAATTCTTAAATCTATCCAAAGCCCAATATACACTATATGGACACCTGATCATCACACACTCCTATGTGCTTCTTGAATACCCTTCCCCCCCCCCCCCCCCCCAAAAAAAAAAATCATATGCAATTGCTAAAAAGGAAACACAAAATTGGTCAGCCTTCAGTTTAAATATACACAATATGGGTATTTTACTGTATGTGGACAACTGACCAGCCACACATGTGTTTGTTAAGAAGAAAAGAAGACGACATTATATTTATAGGGCACTTTTCATGATGATTAAAAAAAAATCATCTGATCGGTGCAGTGTTTGGGCAGATATGGAGAATGTTCCGTCACCCCAGGTCTGGTGCTTGGCCCTGAGTGGTCTAGACAGGAGTTTGGTATCAGAGAAGCAAAGGCTGCGGTAAGGAGTATGGTAATGAAGTAGACCAGTAAGGCAGGAGGGGGGCTGGTATTTGAAATGAATCCACTGTAGGATTTTGAAATGAATCCATTGTGGGACACGAAGTCAGTGAAGCATTTATAGGACAGAGGTGACATGGTTGCAGGCGTGACTGAGCAAGCGTGCAGCAGATTTCTGAATATATTGAAGTTTATTTAAAACTTTGGATGGTGGACCATAAAGAAATCTGTTGTAGTAATCCATTTTTTATGTGATGAAGGCATGAATCAAAGTTTCAGCAGCAGAGAAGAAGCGCGATGGATAGAGACAAGCTATGTATTGAGATGGGGGAAAAAGCAGTTCTAGTGATTTGACTGACACGGAATTTGAAGGCGAGGTTGTGATCAAAAATGACTCCATGGTTATGGATGTTTGCGGAGGGAAACCAAGTGGAGTTATTGATGGTGCGGCAGAAGTTGTAGATGGTTTTGTTGAGGGATTTAAGACAGATGATCATGACTGATTTATCACAGTTTAGAGTTTGAGGAAATTGACTTGCATCCATGATTTAATTACAGGGATGCAGTTGGTCAGAGTTGTACAAGTTGCTGTAGTGATGGATTTGGTGAAGATGTAAAGCTGGACATCGTCAGAACAGTGCCCATTCAGGCATCAGAGCATTAGTGAGGTTGGGCACTGATCTTGGACAAGATGGACTTGCATGCAGTTGGTGTTTTAATTCATCCCAATGGTGTTCAGTGGGACTGAGGGCAGGGCTCTGCGTGGAACAGTTAAATTCTACCAAACCAACCTAGGCACACAATGTCTTAATGAACCTCATTTTGTGCACAGTGGCACTGCCATGCTGAATTAGGTTTGGGCTAGGCCCAGCAGTTATAGTTCAGGAAAATCTTAATGTTAAAGCATACAAGGCACTCAAGACAACTATGTGCTTCAAACTTTGTAGCAACTGTATGGGGAAGGGTCACCATTTGGGTGAGATGGTCAGTTAGTGGACAACAATTTAAATTTAATTTTAATTTAACAATTTAATCATTTGGACCAATTTAAAATTAGCCACAAAACCTTTGTCTCACCTCCATGAAATCCAACATAAGAAGTTCCACCTTCCACTCTTGGTAGTTTGGTAATGAAGTAAACAAACACCTTACTGTTCTGCTCCTTCCTTAATTTGTTGATTTCACCAATAGAGGAGTACCTAAAAAAGATTAAATGCCATGAATGATTTCAAGTCCCACATTGGCAAGTGAAATGAAGCCAGATACAAGACTTACTTTGCTGATGCAATGAGGTTGGAGCTTTGTAAGGCTTCATCAAAATCAGTCTGAATAATTAGTATCTTGTTCCCAGAGGTACTGTCTAAAAAGTTCCTGCGAGAACAGAAATGGTATTGATTAGGATGAGGTGGAGGGTAGTACCATAATTTTAAATGACATGCGCAACTATTCATGCATACCTGATTTTCTTTAGGAAAGAATGCTCAGTGTCAAACTGTTGCAATGCAAGTAGCTCAATGTTTGGAACCACTTCCTGTAGCTGCCCAATGTCTGCTGATGTTAGAAGTCTGGAGAAGGTGGTTACCTGCAGAATTTCAAAAACAATCAGGAATTATCCACAAAAGGTTTAGTCTTATTATTATTATTATTATTATTATTATTATTATTATTATTATTATTGTTGTTACTTTATGAAATTCTCATTAATTTCAATTACTGAAAAAAGTCAAAATGGTAATTGAAATATTCAAATATTAATTAGCCTATATTTTTATCACAGACAAAGTGATGAATCATTATTTCATAAACCATGACATTTTCTTAAGCAAACCACTTTTTTTTTTTTTATTTACCTACAACAGTTTCTCCTTGTTGATATTAAGCTTAATTATATATTTTCAATTCTCTTCTTTACAGATAATTAAGTCCCTTCCAACACACAGGCAAAATCCCAAATCTAAAGCATCATTTGAGGCAGTCACAAAAAAGCATGACTCTAGAAGGTGCCTACTGAAAACTGCTATCTGCCAAAGTACATGACATCACCATTTAGCACAATTCAATAGACATGAAAGGACATTTCCATTTTTCATGAAATGGAAATGTTTGCTGATGAAAATCAAACAATAAAATATGACCATAAATTTACGATAAATGAAATGATAATGTTATGCTTTGAAAGTAGCCACAGGTTATACTATAAATAATATAATTTAATGAAAATTACCAATGAAGATTATTAACGTGTGTAAATAATATATTTAAATATTAATACTGGCATCCCGAATTGAATTGTGAGGTGCTGGATACCAGCTGACAGAGAAAGGAGAGACAAACATGGCTCGTAAGTTGCTATATTTCTATCCTGAGCTGCCAGTCCCTTCAGCTACATCACAGTCCCACCAGATGACTCCTGAGTCATTTGGCAGTCATCTGGGAAAGACACACAAAGCAGCCTGGAACCAAGTGGGAAAAGGGAAACCAAGGTAGTTGGCATCCATAATCAGCAAATATCCACCCAGGTGGTTCCAACAGCTGAGGAATGACCATTAGGGCCTTTTTTCAGAGTAACTATGGGGTGTGTATGTTCAGAGCAACAACTCCACTACCATCCCTGATGCATTAGGTTAGTAGGTAGGTAGGTACCTTCAGCAACATTAGTATAGCAAAGTCGGATCCCTGCCATCTTTGCTCATGCAAGAACTATAAGAAGCTGAAGCATGCAAGATTAAGCAAATTATCCCAATTCTCTGAATAGAAAAATACCCACTGCCTGGCTGGTAATATGAGCCGCTGGTGAACAATCCTGAAAGCAGTGCAAACCCATGAACATAATAGATTTAAGTGACTCATGGCAACTCCTGGGATTTCAATTATATAGATGGAAATTTATGAAATTTGGAGATCTGGCAGAGATTATTAAGATATTTCTTAAAATATAAAATGTTGTGATTAATTTGTCATCACACCATCATAATCATGAATTGGTTACATTAGTTGTGACTGCTATTCACACAAAGCCTGTTGTGCTTCTTTGTGTAAGTATGTTATCCTCATGGGGTTAACCTGCATGTCAGTGAAAGTACGTGGGTTTGCAAGCTGCATCTTTATACAGTCCCCTCTTGGAAAAGTCCTGGAACAGCAAGGCCAACGCTTTTGTTTTTGCTATATACTGAAGACTTGGGTTTTGAGATCAAAAGATGATAGATCAGAATTTCAGCTTTCATTTCCTGATATTTACATTTATATGTGTTAAACAAGGGCGGCACGGTGGTGCAGTTAGCACTGTCGCCTCACAGCAAGAAGGTCCTGGGTTCGATCCCCGGGTCACCCAGGGTGCCTTCCTGTGTGGAGT
>JAQQZR010000008.1:13298625-13314321 GCA_030068235.1 Notoglanidium macrostoma | reverse complement strand
CCCCCCCCCCCCCCCCCCCCCCCCCCCCCCCCCCCCCCCCCCCCCCCCAAAAACAAAAAGTCATGAACAGGTCTGATATTATTTCTTAGTAAAAGTGAGTAGAAATGTGCATTGACCATAAATAAATAATGTGAATTAATTAAGATTCCAGTAAAATTTTAATTGCACAAAGACAGTGAAAAGAAAAATGCAAGGCAGAATGTACAGGTAAAAAAACTCAAGTTTAATGAGGGACTCTAGTAATGTACAATACTATAGTAACAGGTGTTCATGTCAGTACTGAACTCAAGGCAGCTGATCTGCACGATTACCTATTTTTACCAAGTCGGTGAAAGTATTCTTCTTTGCCAAGATAATATTGAGAACTTTAATCCGTATGTTTCCTCTGACGAGCTGCTCTGAAATATTTGTAAATAATGATGTTGCCATGGCAAGTCTTTCTTTAGCCTCTTCAGAGAGCTGATCGATCAGTTTTTCATCAGCACCTGCAGTGAAAGGTAAAATAGTGTAAATAAAATTTAAGAGAACTTACGGAAAAAATCATGTCCCTGCTGAATAAAAAATAGCTACCATGAAGTTGGAAAATATTCTTGGCTGCTGTCCAGTTAAGAAGGTGCTGGAGAACCACCTCTTCCCTCTCTAGGTATGACCCGCTCTCGGTTTTCGGCCAAGACTTCTGAATAATTGCAGATATAAGCTTTCCAAACTTCCAGTTTATTTTGCATCTCTCAAATAGTTTTGCTTCGGTCTTTGCCTAAAGTGGGAAAAAGAATAAATAAAATTTGTCAAAAACAAGCAATACCGAACGGGTAACTAAATTGTAGCAGCTGGGCCTGAGTAATGGCAGGATCCAAGATTCTTTTCTGTTTTGCTGAGGTGCGATGATGTTTTTGTGATGACGGCATATACACTGACCCTGACTCAATAACAGAAATGTTTAGATTTTTGGTGTGCATTTTAACACACATTATTACAGCTACCATTTTTTTAATTAATTACAAATAACTATGCTAATGTGTATTGGCTAATTAAATACTTGATGAAATAATTAGCTAATATTCAGTATAAATATAAAGGATCATTTATACACACTTTCCCTAGTCTCATTTTATCCGAGCATTTCAGTCACATGATTTTTCTGTGCATTTGGGACAGAGTGTCTAGCTTTGTTGGCCAACGCAAATGTAGCAATGACAGATAGCTAAACTTGCTCACATTGAATAAACTATACATTAACAAAGCTGATAAAATAATACAGTTCCCTAATACTGCACTGATGTCCCCATTTCGTCCCCAGCATGACAGCAGTTATATAGTGTGACATATTATAAAAAGTATGGAGGTAGAAATGGCCATCTTGATGCTGGATTATAGGTGAATTAATCAAACCTTAACTTTACAAGAGAAATGTGTAATACCTGGCACATTGAGGTAACAGCTTGTAGGGCACACTTCTCAATACTTCTTGCCACATGAGGATGGGTTTTATTAAGTTCTTCAATTCTACTGCAGTATACTTCAATTTGGTCCACTGAAGATTCCTGAAATGAAATGTATTGTGTAATCAATATTTTGTTTTCCTGGACTGATTCAATATGCACATACATGGACATTCCAAACCTGCTGAAATTTTCCTTCAAAATCTCTAGCAAACGTGCTCCTCCACTCCTTGGTAAATTCCACACTTTTAAAGCTTATGGAGATAATGTTGTTCCACATCTATGATGAAGTAGACAATAGAGATAATAATGTGTGTTATTCTCAATTTAATATGAAAAGCAATGCTAATAACTGTACAATTCACTATTTTCTCACCTCAATCTCTGATGTGAGGTTGGCACTCAAAGTGTAAGACTGTAACAGTTTTCCCCTAAAGGTCTGTCCTATCCAAGTTCTCACAGTGTTCAGTGCCACGGCCAAAGGCTCCAGGATCTTTGAGCTTTTCTCTATGGCTTTCAGATGGTCTTCCTCTTGAAGCTCCTAGAAAGAAAACAATCATTAAAAAAATAAGGATTCAAGCCCTGATTTACTAAATCTTTTTTATGTGGAAACAACAACAACCGCAAAAATCATTCAAACTTGCTCAAAGACAGTCTACGAATGATTCTACCGTTTATAAGAGCAAAACAATATTTTTCCAGTTTCTTGAAATGATGACCTAACTTTACCGAGATAAACTTGGGTGATATTGCATTTTCAAAACAAAGGGTGCAAGAGCTAGAATAAGAGAGACTAGGCTCTGTATAACTGTATCTACATCAACTGTGCAAAGAGAGAATGAATTTATCAGATTATTGTCTACAATAAAATAATTCCTTCATTAAGCAAACCAGAAAAATAAAAACATCAGTTAAGCAGAATTAACCTCATCACTGAAATGGGCAATTTAATTTAGTGACTAGGCAAAAGCAGAAATTCTGAACACCAAAGACAAGAAGCACATGAGATGCAAGTATGAACATTTGTTCCTCTATGTAGAAGCACCAACATGACATTTTTAACAAATTTCAAGCAACATTTCAAACATAATTTAGCTTACTTTATTGGCAATAGATGGACATTGACACACCTGCTCAGAGAGAGACTGGGAAAAGTCTGAAACTGAAGCAACAAGGTTCAAGCAAGCAATAGGGATATCTGTAAAACTAGGGGTATATGACTTCACTCCTTTGCATATCTTCTCCAGAAGCTTCACAGCTGCATTTAAGCAGCTTCTTCCATAGTCATCAGAGAAGCAGCTATAAAAGATGAACCAACAAACCCCAAGATATCATCACTTAATGCTAATTGTATAAAATGTCAGACATCAGTAATGACACAGTTTCAATATAGCAGCCTCTGGAGTACCTAGTATTTCAATACAAGACCAGTACCAATACTTATTCCAACATGTCTCATTAAAGCTATTTATTAAGTAATATCATTCTGTTCATTAGATAATCATCTAAGTTTGACTTACCTGTATTTTTGTTCAAGAAGCTGGCCTTGAATGAATGTCAGTGTATCGGACACACTCTGTGGAGGAACATACAAATCTATTATTAGAATATAAGCACTTGTGCAGAATTTGGCCAGTGGCAGCATGCCTCATTATGTTTTATTCCATATATAATCGTTTTAATTATTATGTCAATTAACTTAGATTTTGATCAACTAACTGAGGAATTGCTGTAGGAAATATCAGCTGGAGCTTTGAGAATGAAAAGTTGCAATATATCAAAAAGCTCCACATGGATGTAAGTGCTGCATTCCACCAACTCATCAACCGATATCAGGAACATCCATGATCGAGCCAGCAGTGTGTCCACTTCCACAAGATGATGATTTGCTTTCATCAGATTCAGCATGGATCTGAAAAGATATATCATATATCTCTTTTTACTACTAACAGGTACAAGTTCTCAATTTCCTAAAAAAAAATTATAATAATAATAACCTGCATGAATTCATTTGCATGTACACTCACTGAACACTTTATGAGTAACATTATACTAATACTGGGTAGGGCCTCTCTTTACTCTCAAAACAGCTTCAAGCCTTCTTATTCTTCAAGGTACTCTCACAATCTACCACATCCCAAAGGTGTTTCCATTGGATTTAGATACGGTGACTGAGAAGGCCTCTGAAGAACATCAAACTCATGGTCATGGTTGGGGAAACAGTTTGAGAGAACTTTTGTTTTGTGACATTATCATGCTGAAAGTAGCCATTAGAAGATGGGTAAATTGCATCAATAAAAGGAAGCACATGGTCAGCAATGACCCTCAAGTAGGCTGTGGCATTTAAGTGATGATCGGTTGGTATTAACGGGTGCTAAGAAAACATTTCCCACATGATTACACCACCTCCATCATCCTGGACTGTTGAAACAAGGCAGATTAAATTCATGATGCTTGTGCTAAATTCCGACCCACCTATCTGTGTGCCTCAGCAGAAATCATGATCCATCACTCCTGGCTATGTTTTTCCAATATAAAATCATCCAGATTTGGTGAGCCTGTGCCCAGTGAAGCCTCAGCTTTCTGTTCTTGACTGACAGAAATGGAACCTGACATGGTCTTCTGCTGTTGTAGCCATGCACCTCAAGGTTTGACATTGTGAGATGCTTTTCTGCTCACCATTGTACAGTGGTTAACTGAGCTCTGCAGAACTGCTGCTCACTGGATGTTTTTTTATTATTGTACCATTCTGTGTAAATGCTAGAGGATGTTGTATGTGAAAATCCCAGGATCAGCAGTTACAGAATATTCAAGCCAATTCATCTGTCATCAGAAATCATGCCACGGTCAAACTAACTGAGATCACATTTTTTCCCCCATTCTCATGGTAGATATGAACATTATCTGAAGCTGCTGGCCTGCATCTGCATGATTTTATCCACTGCATGGCTGCTGCACAATTGGCTGATTAGATGACATGAGTAGGTGTATAAGTGTTCCTAATAAAGTGCTCAGTGAGTGTATACTGCTGT
Source organism: Notoglanidium macrostoma (assembly GCA_030068235.1). Lineage (NCBI taxonomy): Eukaryota > Metazoa > Chordata > Actinopteri > Siluriformes > Auchenoglanididae > Notoglanidium > Notoglanidium macrostoma. The sequence continues at coordinate 13,309,850 of JAQQZR010000008.1, read as the reverse complement.
TCATTATTAACTAAATATATATATATTTTTTTATCTAAGTGAATCAATTTTGTTCACTTGAGCACGTATCAAAAGGTGGCAAGGATTATAGTATATAAAGCAAGGTCAGTGAATGAGTGGTTACTAAAGCATAGTGTGTCACAAAAAATTATGAAATGAGTCATAGAAAAAGTACCTTTTATCTTGTGAATTTAATGGCTTTGTGTAGGACAATTTCAGTCCTTGGAGTCCAGCCCATGCCTGTTCACGTTTTGGGTCAAAAGTGAGTGAAACGGGTTCAAATGGCTTTGAAGTTCCCTTGAGAAGATGCAGAAGTGGAATCGCAACAATCCATCGGGGCATCCCTTCTCCCTTCACCGCGTTAATCAGATCCACCAAAGTATCAGGCAGGCTAGAAAGTTAAAATGCATTTATAAATTTATTTACAAATTTACTTTTAAATATTTATCCTGATCGAGAATTTTTATATTTTTAAAGATCCAGTTACACACAATTCTGAACAGTGACAACAGTTACCTAGCTATAAGTAGGACAATTTGAAATGTTTTTTTCATATTGTTTTATGATTAGAAAATAAGAGTCACAGGTTTTACGGTCAGTGTTTTTTTCCAAACATTTTTTAGTTTGCTACAATATTTTTCCCCCAAGTACTCAGTTCAGGCCGCTGAAAAAACTCCCCTGGTTCGAATCTGGACCACAGTCCACCAACTGACAACCCCTAGAATTGAAAGAAGTTCTAGGTTAAATGAACTTGAATTGCCTTTTCTTTTTTTTTTTGCAGCAAAAAAAAAAAGAAAAAAAAAAAATTCTTGTTTTTGTTTTGTACTTTCTGGACTAAATTTCATTCTTGATGAACATTTCTTCTGAAAACGGGACATAATCGATAATTAATAACTCAAAATAAATAAACAACTATAAAAACAACTTTTGAACTTGATTTAAATACACCTTCCAGATTACTAATGTGTAAAGACTGAAAGTGCACCCACTTTTTCAAGCATGAAAACGACGTTTGGAGGTTGGTCCAAAAAGGGAGGAACTCATCTTTAGGCAGATTTGGCAGGCAGAGGGCAGAGCAAAGACGATTAAGTTCCCCCCGCTCTAGCTTAAGGTCATACTGCCTCCACAAGTACAGCATGATGAGAGCAGCCTTCAGAGGTTCCTTAATGTATTCACTTTTTTTTGATGAGCCGTCTTTATGAAGTTCTGGAGTGACGTGTTCAATCATAAAGTGCCTTAGGAGGTTACTAACCTAATATAAAAAAGCAGAACAATAGAATACATTTTTACAATTCGAGCAAGTGAATAATCGAGTAGATGTGGTGTCTAAATTATATCAGCAATACTTACATCTTTTTCAGAGTAATTCAAGCTTGACCACTTTTTTCCCTTCTCTTCAAACACAAAAGGATTTCCATAGACCTGATGGAACTGCTTAAGCTGTGTGATAAAGTTTCTGAGATTGAGGTCAGTCCAGCTTCTGAGAAAATCAAAGATAGTCTCGAGCATAACTCTCCCTGCAATCTCTCTTCCTTCAATCACACTTTTCCTCTGTTCAGACCAAAAGTTTAAAGACTCCTTTATTCGTTTAAACATGCTCTTAGATGGTTCTGCACAGATTATGTCATCGTACTGATGCCATTCTCCTGCAATACATAAACAGATCAAGCCATGTCCACAAACTGCTCACATTTGGATGTGCAACTTTTCTTCTTAAAAATTATGCAAATGACTGTTAAAGTCAACATTTGTTCCTCAGGTGCACCCAAAAAAACCATTAATATCACACAATATAAAATGGTTAACTATTGAAAAATAAAGTATTTAAATTCAACTGACATCAGTGCCAAAGAAACAGTGCCAGAGAAGAACAAGTTATATTTAAAACCTGAGAAAGAACTTCATTTGCATTGTAGTTGTGCAATGCATTAGAGTGACACTTGCTCACAGTTTATTTAGGTTATATAAACTATTCATCTTTAAAAATGTTTTTTATAAAAGTCAGGCTATACACTGCTATATTAGCAAATTGTAGACTAGCCAGAATAGGTAACATAGCCTAGTTTCAACTATCTTTTGGGAACCCCTTACTTATGAAAGATTCTACTCACCCTCTGCATTTAGTAGCTGTCGTTTAACAAAAAGACATCTGTTTGTGGTTCCATCCGAATCCATTTTATAGATATACTCAAATTCATATTTGTCCTTTTTTTTCCTCTGTACCACATACTTGTAGGGTATTGACACAGCTTCTGCTTTGTCCATTGTAGATAACAGACTCCCTTCTACAAGAAATCCATGTTCTTTCAGATCCCTGAAACCATAAATTAGTTACTTCCATAGTACTTCAGAATGGAAGTTATGAACATAGAAGCTGAACATTAGGAAAGTGATCAGTCTTACCGTGTCACCGACAGCTCCACCAGGTCAGTATTCCAGTCACTAAACGGAGGACCAGCCCTTATAAATATGCTGTCTTCATCTTGACTAAACTTAAAATCCTTTGACAAGACAGCATGAAAGTAAATGGTAAGTCTCTCACTTGAGGAAAGCTGCTGAGTTGAGATGGGAACTCTGCAATATACCAGAAGCCAGAGATGGTATATTAGCAAAAAAGAATACAGCTGACAATCTATGATACCTAGACAAAAGCGACAAGCCTTCCATAAGCCAGATTCTAAATACCTCTCTGGAGGAACATCTTTCTTTGTCTCCGTCTCATCACTTTTGTTTTTCTTCTTAGACCCTGGACTTCTCAGGCCACCCAAAGTATCGTCTTTCCCATGTGCAGACTGCAGAGGCTGATTACTTTCCTTCAAGGGTGGATCAACACTGGAGCTTAGACTCTTCACCTGAGCATGAGAAGAACCAGCTTCCATTTGATTCATCACATCAAATTAAATGTACTAGCATATTTTAAGGAGTGTCAGAGTTTTACCTCAGGTTTGCTCTGTGGTCCAAACACCATTCCAGATTTCTTTTCTTCCTGGTTTAGGTTCTTTGCTTTCTGTGTGCATGGCTCAGCCTTAACGTTTGCAGATTGATCAACATTGGCATTCTGATCCAGAACTGGCCGTGTCTTGCTAGATGTATCTTTCTGATATTGTGTCTTATTATTGGCATCTTTCTGGCTTTGTTCTTTCTTAGATTCCTCTTTCTGGCTTTGTTCTTTCTTAGATGCATCTTTCTGGCTTTGTTCTTTCTTAGATTCCTCTTTCTGGCTTTGTTCTTTCTTAGATTCCTCTTTCTGGCTTTGTTCTTTCTTAGATGCATCTTTCTGGCTTTGTTCTTTCTTAGATGCATCTTTCTGGCTTTGTTCTTTCTTAGATGCATCTTTCTGGCTTTGTTCTTTCTTAGATGCATCTTTCTGTCTTCGTGATTTCTTAGATTCATCTTTCTGGCTTTGCGTGTTGTTAGGTTCATCTTTCTGATTTTGTGTCTTAAATGCATCTTTCTGGACCTCATGCTTGGGTTTCTTTTGGTCACCTACCTGATCTTGTTTCAGGATTTTTGAGGCAGTTACAAGTGAGCCATCACTGTCCAGATCAGTGGGCTCTTCTTCACATTGTGATTTTTGGTCTTGTATTTCTCCTGGTTCAAGACAACCCTTCTCGCCTTGTTCTCCTGAAGCCAGGTTCTTGTTGGAATCTGCATCAGGTAAAGCAGGTTCCTCAAATGTCATAAGATCATCAGTTTTCTCTTCTGATGGATTGAGGAGAGATGATTCGGGAGACACTCTGGTCTGACTTTCAGACTGAGCAGATGTCTCTAGGTTCATGTCAGGAGTCTCATCCATAGGACACACTGATTCCTCACTGTCAGAGGACATGGCTTCCTCCTGTGTCCTCCCATTGTCTTTATCAGTCAGGGAGATGTCAGAGAGATCAGAGGTCAAAGACACAGGACCCCCATCTTTCTGTGAAGCTCTCCTTTTCTTCTTCTTCTTCTTTTTCTGAGAGATCAGAGTAAATAAATATAATATGATTGCATTTTATGGGAACATGTTGATAAAGACAGCTGATTGCTCTGGATATATCCATTCTAATATCAAATACATAAGACCATGAGGTTGAAAAAGAATGGCGGGCCACCCCATGTGGAAAATGCCCAAGTACCTTTTTTTTGACATTTGGGCTGTTGTCACTTGGCCTTTTAGGATACCCAGCTGCTAGACGATTGTCCAAGACTGAGGAGTCTGGGTTTGTTTCTGACTTCATTTCTGCATCAGTTGCCTGCGGCGTGACTGCAGACTCTTTAGACTCATCTTGAGTTTTGTTGGATAAAATGCCTGGTAACGTGACAAAGAAATGAAGAAAGCCTGATAAAGATGAAGTGACTGAACAGATTTAACTACAGCACTTCAATCACATTTTTGCTAATTCCTTTAACCGGAAATACATTACTTCTTAGGACTTCTGTTGAAGAGAAGTATATGTATTCATATAACCTACTTTGGGGTTTCTCTGAGAGTTGTGTTCTCAGCACAGTCCCACACTGACTGCAGAACTTTGCTGTTTTCTCCGCAGGAATATGAGAACAATTTGGGCACTTCATCCTGAAAAACAAATATGTCCAAAATGTAAATCTGATGCAAAAAACAAACAAACTGATGCTATCACCTATGTAACATCCCATCAGTATGTAACAATTGCTGTCTTTTGATAGAATTAATTGTACTTAGATAAAATACCAGATACAGATAAGCTACAAAATTTGCATACATTGGCATAAATTCTACATGTCGTTAGAATCTCGCCTTGGTTTTGGGTTGAGATCTGCAGAACGTGAAGGCTACAGCATGTGATTTACAAATTTACATACTCAAAACATCTAATGAGCCTTAGTGCTGGATGAGGACATTGGCATTGTGGAGGACACCACTCCCATCAGGATAGAGTTTTTTCATCACAATATAAAGGCGATCAGTCAGAATAGCTTTGTATTTATCGCGACTCTTCCATCTAAACATTCAAGTAGACCTAAAACCATGCCATTAAAATGCCTCCTATAGCATACCAGAGCTACTTTTTTCACTTTACTGTGTCACCCATGTGTAGTTTCCTAACAATTAATGTTGCATTGTAAATTACAGAATTTGTATTTTGTTCAAAAGATTAACAATGAAATTGATCACATGTGCCTGATTGTAAATTAAAGTAATTCAGTTATAAAAACAGCAGCACTTTCAGGCCATAACACCTCTGCACATCATATCAAAGGTCACAGTGGTAAAAGTATAGACATTAACAGTGCCCTCCAGAAATACTGGCACTTTTCATTAAAATGACCAAATAAATCTTATGAGAACTACTTTTTAAATAATCGCAAAAAAAAAAAAAAAGATTCATGCCAAAATTGTTTCCATGGCAAGGAATATTTTGTTTGAAAAACTTCTTATTTTTTATATGATATGAAAACATATCTGCCTTTATTTATCTGCATCAGGCACTGTGACCATTTGCTAAAGTTTTGTGCTTATTCATGTTTATCTCTAACTCTCTAATAAGACTAACTCCTTTACGTTAAACATGACTTGTGATAGCTATTGTAACTCACTGATCATACAGACTGATTCAGACCTTTCGAATGTGCTATATTTCTTAGTATTCATGACAGTTTTATGCCTAGGGCTATGGTGCACCTATACACTGAATGTGCTGTATTTTTTATTCCTTGTGTCAAAATCAGGTCAGAGGTAATGGCACTCCCTGGCTTAGCAGGTCATAGGCCTTCTTCCCTACATACTACTATTCCCTACATCCCCCTCCAGTCTTTCCTTATGTGATTCTTTCTACTTTGAAGAAAGTCTTGATTAAGAAAGAAGGTCTTCCTGAGAGCATCTCACAAAATACAGTACGTGAATGAAAAGCATCATCCCAGGCATTATAAGAACTACAACTGGCATATGATGTAAAAAATATGGTGGTGGATCGTTGCTACTTTGGGTCCGGTTTGTGACTGGGGGTTCAGGGGTTCTTAGCAGAATTCATGATGCCATTAATTTTCATAAGTACCAGGATATTTCAGAACAAATCTGGTTTGCCTCTGCCAAGAGGTTCAAGAGCTTTCAAGACGATCTTGAGCCACACATCTAAAACAGCACAGAAATTGCTAAAGAAACACAAAACCATTATTTTGCAATACTGACTCAGACTCCAGAGTTTTAGTAGAGCACTCTTCAAGTGTCTCTGCAACCATGTTAGACATTACATGAAGACACTCAGTGGTGTTATTCTCTCCAGGCCAGGCGTTATTACGTAGCCTAGTTGGAAAGCCGCAGAGAATTTTGTAGAAAGAAAACTGCACTACTAAAAATGTTTTACCAAAAAAAAAAAAAAAAAGGAATCAACATAACCAGGATAAGGCTCTTACTGAAGATGAATGTGTGAATGAATGTATATCTCTATATACCTAAGCTCAAAGTGTCACTTTGGTTCTATAATTTTCTTGCTCATTTGCTTGAAAGCATGCCAGTAATTCTGGAGTGCACTGTACATGGCAAACCAATGTCCTCAATTTTATCACACAACTCAGTTTAAGATAACCTGAACTAACTTTAGCCTGAGCTGTGGATTAATATCCTTACTTAGCTTAATACAAGGACCACTGTATGCACATTTCACTTACTCTCTGCCTGTTCCTCCAACACCTTTTCTTCTTTCACCTCCTGTACAGGTCAAACTCTTTCCTCAACACATTTTAATCAAGTTTGCTCTCTCTCTCTCTCTTCCTCTGTGTGACAAGCGCGCGCTTGGAGTATGATCTAACAGACACAAGGTCGTGTTAAACTCAGTCTGATTTAATGAAGAAAGTTTAGGAGTAGTTATACACAGAAGCACAGATGTCATAGTATTCTCATCGGAACAGAGAAGTAGAAAAACACCTTGTTTGGACATAGAACATATCATGTTCTTTACGATAGCTTAACCTAAACATGCTTGGTGATGTCATAAGGACCTAAATTATCTAAAGATCACAGGACAGAGAAGAAAGCTGGACACCTTTGAATCTTGAGCGAGGGAAAGCCAGAATGACAATCCATGGCAGCAGGGTTAAAGGGTCAAAGGACAGAAAGGGAACAGAGGTCAAATGAAAGGAGCAGGGAAGGAGAGGCCTTTTTTTACACTTCTAGGATTTTGTTACACCAACTAATTGTACTAATAAGCACTTTCTCAGTGGCCATCTTAGGTACACCACAGTCATGCCTTCATTCACCGGACATGTCACATACAACTTAGAACTGTATGAACTTACAATTTATTTACCTCACAGGTTGTGCAGAGAAACAAATAACTGTAAATGTACAGACCGGAAAAAACATGTAATCTGCAAGTTTATCTGTGCTCTTCTAGTTCTTAGTATACAAATTTGGTTAGCTATCTAGAGAAATATTTAGTTAACAACTCACAGCAACCTAGCTATGTGTAACATGGGCTGAGTTGAATGCGCGCGCACCCGGAAAACCCCTCGCTGTCCACAAAATGCCATGACAGCCAACAAGCTAGCTAGCACTTTTCTCTTCTCTTGTCTCTCCTCTCTTATTAGCTGGCTAGCAAATATATATAGTTTGCTTGCTAGCTGGCGTTACTTCGCTGGTGGACAGGTTAAATTCAGCTAAATAGCTGCTTTGCGCCGTCCCTGTTTGGTGACAGCTAGCATTTTGCTAAGTACATCCGCTAAAAATAAAAACACGAGCGCGCAGCAAGATACTGCTACGAACAGTTCCTTACCTCCACAGGTGTATCGCTGCCTTTACAGTAAAGAATGAACCCGGAGTGTTACACTGACTCAGTTCAGCACAAGCGTCTGCAGCATGATTTGCTGAATCACCCGGCAGAAAGACAGCTTTCGTTTCAGTGCAAATGAATTTTAAGGACGGCCGAACTTTCGTTTCATGGGAAATGGGCGTGATCTCACGAGTTCAGGAGGACGTGAAGCTTTCGATAAGAACTGCTCGCGGAGGAGGACCGAGCAGCTGGAGTTAAACGGCACTGTGGAGATTTCCAAAAGTAAACAAGGTAGGAGGGCTGTCAGAAAGGTCAATCACATTGTAAATTATTCTGATTTTAAATCTGATTTTCTTACTTGGATCCTGCTGTGAAGTTTGTTTTTATATCTTTATGTTTCACTGTTATTGTTGATCGATACCATGTTATCAAACTGATGCACTGTTCCCTCCTCTCCTTGTTACTATCAGCTCTCCTTTATAAGGCTACTACAGGGGTTCTTTGATTATAACCTTGCAGGTTCCCTCATAGGGACGAACCAAAGAATTAATTAGAGGGTTAGATAGAAGTGTGCTTTTCTAAAGCAATAGCATGCTAGGTTTAGGCATGTTAGGAACTGGGTGAGAAAGAAAAATGTGGCATTATTGGGTTTGGGAAAGACTAACCACGGTATTATTTCCATATTCAGTGTAATAAAAAACAATTCTGTCCATGCAACTAGATTTCATACTTCAATCCTTTTCATTTAGACAGCAGTGTTAGTCATTAGATTACTTAAATTACAATAAGAAGGGACTCTAAGCCTGCTAATTTCATTCATCAGGATAAAGTAACCCCTCGCTGTGCATTCGGATCCTATCCCAGGAATATGAGGCAGGGTCACACCCTAAAAGGGATGCTAGTCCATCTCCGTGCCTCTCGCCATGTACACAGATTCACACGTTTATTCAGATTTAAGGCAATTTAACATAGTCAGTCCTACTAATTGTTCATAATCCTGCTAATCTTAGGAAAATACCTTATTTGTTGTTTTGAAAATAATTATAAAAAGATCCTGCAGAGGGGGCATATGCATCAGTTTATAATCCTGCAGTGTACCTTTATATGTTCTTTATATCAGGGTTGTTGGTTTTTTTTTAAAGAAGGCTGTTTTTTCTTTTCCTTCACTGTGACTTAGCATATGTTGTATGCAAATATCACCAACAGCCACTACGAAGGGAAAGCAGATTATTCATTCTCTGCTCTAAGTTTTAGTACTCGCGTATCAGTTTCTATTTGTCAGCAAGCTGTGACTAGCTCTAAGTTAAGTGGCAGGGATTTTATCATTTTAAAGGCATTGGAACTTCAAGGGACTTTATTAGTTCTACTGTTGGGAAATTATACCACAACTTCAGTCACCCTGACTTTCTACAAATAGATATTTGAATTGATGTGGATGACATACAAGTTTCAATCTTTTTTTTTTTCTCTCAAACAGAGATGGCTACCAAACCTTCCCTTATCCCACTCCTTCTCCCAGAGGATGAGTTACTGTGCTCCATCTGCCAAACACTCCTCAATGATCCCGTGACTATACCATGTGGGCACAACTTTTGTATGGCGTGCATCAGCAAACACTGGAAGGTAGCCTTTTCATCCATTTACTGCCCCCACTGCCGCAGAAAGTTTCCCACAAAGCCAGACCTAAAGACCAACACTATTCTCAGTGCTATCATGGAGCATGTTGAGAAGGTGTGGCCGGAGTCTGAGGCTGTCTTGATTCCAGATGACAAAACTATCAGCTGTGACATCTGTGAGGAGGGAAGGGAACTTTCAGCAGTCAAGACCTGTGTGACGTGCCTGGCTAACTTTTGCAGTGTGCATGCAACACCCCATATGAATAGCCACGTGCTAGCTAAACATTGTCTGTGCACACCAGTGTCAGACATCAAGGATCTGTTGTGTAAGAAGCACAGCAAAGTGCTTGAGATATTCTGCATGAACCACAGGGCTGCCATCTGTTGGCAGTGTACAGCAAAGCACCGCAAGTGCAACACGCGCTCAGTGGAAGAAATGAGGATAGACTGGAAGGTAAGCTGGCATATTAGGAGCATAAGTGGCGTTGATAAACCGAACTGCTTAGAATTTTATTTAATTACTATGTTTAACAGAGCATCTGGTTGAGAGGAATTGGGACAAAAAAGTTGCATGAGCAGTCAGATATGATGCCTGCAAGGCAAGCCTTCAACATGAGCTTGAAGTGCTGTGCAATGTATTTATAGAATCCTTAGTAACTGCCGGGTCAGGAACACAGTGGCTTAAATTAGGCTACTACTTTGTTTATAATTTGCTATTTTGTTGGGTTTATATTTTAGAACTAAATTTGTTAGCAGATATCTCAGACAGGTACAAACAAAAATACGAATTACTGAGCCAGATTTCACAACTGCTGTTGTACTTGCATTACAATCCATTCATTCAGGCTGCAATCGAGCCAGTGGCAAATGAAGCTCATGACAGAGAGGATGCCACTAGTGAACTCTTGGAAGCTTTGAATACCATGTCAGAGGGTATAACGGTAAGATCCTACTGGGTATGCAGACACTTTTTCATAGAGCTGCAACAATTAAGCCACTAAGCAGAGTTTGTCATTATGTTGTTGCTTTTGCGGTCTTCAAAAGTTGTAGCCACTTAATCAGGAGAACCACAACTAAACAAAGATTTCTATTTTTCCATTTCAAATGCACCAAAATTAAATCCATGAAGGTCCACTATGTGGTATTTCAAGGGTATCTATTCATTTCTATTAATTCATTTATTTCCTCTACTAATTATTCATTGTGGGTCACGTGAAGCTGGAGCCAACCCCAACTGACTTCTGGCAGGAAGTGGGGTGCACCCTGGACACGTCACTGCAGGTCACAGCAATTCACCGCAGGGATGACACAAAGACGAACAACCATAGAGTAGCCGCTTGAATACATGTCTTTGGACTGTGGGAGGAAACCAGAGTACCTGGTGAAAACCCACACATGCAAAGGAAGAATATGCAAACTTGACACAGAAAAGAACCCTTGGTTGACCCAGGGATTGAACCTGTGACTTTCTTGTTAACCACGATGCTACTGTGCTGCCCTATGGGTCATAATATACTTATGAAATTAGTAATTACAATCCAGAAAAGTTGGGACTTTCTTTAAAGTTGAATAAAATGAAAACAAAAAGACTTTCAAATCACATGAGCCAATATTTTATTCACAACAGAACATAGCATAGCATAACAAATGTTCAAACTGGGAAATTGTACACCTTTATCCACTAAATGAGCACAATTCAAATTTGATGCCTGCTACAGGTCTCAAATAAGTTGGCATGGGGGCAACAAATGGCTGAAAAAGCGAGAAAGTTTAAAAAGATGCAGCTGGGAGAACATCTAGCAACGAATGAAGTTAATTGATATCAGGTCTGTAACATGATTAGCTATAAAAGGGATGTCTTAGAGAGGCAGAGTCTCTCAGA
>JAQQZR010000008.1:13261858-13279185 GCA_030068235.1 Notoglanidium macrostoma | reverse complement strand
AACCAGACTCAAAAGGGATCCCATCCTCATTTGGGTCACACTGTATAGTTCAATTACAACTAATACACTTAATACTACGGTCAGGTTTAAAGTGTAAGACTGTTCATATTATACATAGACACATAATTAGAGCTAGTTAATCCAGTCCTTGTTAATATTTTAATATAACCATATTTACAAGTGGTTGCCTTGTGACGATTTCAGAGGTCACTTTGTACACCCTTTCTAATATAAGGGGCACGGCTGGTGGAAAGGCCCAGGGTGGGACCCCAGAAAATCTCCCTTATTTTCAAAACCCAACACTGACAGGTATGACTGCAAGATGTTTGTGCACTAAAAACTTACTGCAGACAATTCCTGCAACATATTGGAAATAAACACCCAAAACTGACTTTTAGCCTTTCAGATTCAGATTGCATCATGCACCTGACTACACCCGGAGCCATTAGCATCCCCAACCCATGCTGAGCAGTACGACCGGTGAGGTAACAAGGCCTGGGTGCTGGGAAAAAGCCTTGAGTGATCAGGCCACCAAAGTACAGCTCTCTACAACAGCCGGCGCTGTCCAGCTTGACCAAAACAGAGAGAGAGATCGGGCAATGGGCTTGGGCAACCAGGCCACCTAAGGGAATATAAATACTGCTGTGCCATTTTTTTTTTTACAGAAACATGGCTAACGAAGGATATCATGGACCCAGTTATTCATCTACAAACTCATGATATACACGGCAGCGATCAGCTGGCAATCTGCCAGAAGTAGTGGCATTTGCAAACCTTATGTCGAACCGCCAGTCTTCAAACCATAAGTAAATCAAACGTAAAATGCTGTGCTGAATGTTGTATTAGATTTATCCTTACCTTAGTTATCTTGTATGACCAGACAAAGTTATCATTAACATTCTTTCCAATGTTAGCCTTAACATTATTTCCTTCTTCACTACTTCAAGTTAAATTTATTTATACAGCACATTATTATATAGAAAGGTGATTCATTGTGCTTTACAGAGATAAAAATAAGCATAGAAGCATAAAGAATAAAGATATGCAAAAAGGATAAAAGAAAAAAAGGAAGATTTAAAGGGCATATGCCATAATCTTTAAAATTTTTATATTATACTATTACTTTATATTATATTTGTATTCTAAAGTTTGCAAGGGTTATTTTTTTTTAAATAACACCTTGGTTTTTATTTCTCATGCCAATCAGGTGGGACAGGCTGGTTTTGAACGGTGTGGCTTTAAATTTAAATATGTAAATAACCATGCTAATAGACTAATTTGGCCAATTCTGTTAGCCAATCAAATCAAAGCTGTTTACATATTTAAATGTAAAGGTGCCCCCCCCCACACCCAAAAAAATCCACCTCTTTTATTATGTAGGGTTTTTATATCATACTAAAATGGCACAAGAAAAAAGAACCAATTTTTTTTTTTATTAAAAAAATCCTCACAAAAGGCATCTTAGGGAATAATACAAAATAATTGAGAAGTGCATGGTAGGTCTACTTTAATTACAGTGCATTTGAGCTTGCATGGATTCCACAAGTTTCTGTAAACCTTATGATCCATTTTAGATGAAATCATACAGAGTGTAGTCTGAACACATTCTTCAATAGAAAAGGTTCAGCATATGAACTTTTGTACAAATCAGTCAACATGGTCAATATCACAAACTTGCTTCCATTTATATAGGGACCTAGAAATAGTGCAGGATCTTGAATATTTAATATTAGATTTCATTGTAGTCTTAGACTTTTGGTCCCCCTGCAATGTAGCCGTGTGTCATCAGAATACACTTTTTGAATAACTGTACCCAGAGGTAGCATATATAGAGAACATATCTGACATTTCTGACAACATCCATGGAACTAGACTCGTGTACACAAGTACACATGACAATAGGTCTTGAATTCAGTACAAAGGCAAATTATTATATTGAAGATGCCAGATTACTACAGAGAAAAAATGTGTAGCAGTTATAGCCTCCATTTACAAGAATTTCTTCTAAAGGTCATTTTTTTGCAGATTTATAGTTGATTTTAGAGTGACCTCTAGTGACATTTTTTTTCCAGTGCATTATACTTTCAGTCATAACTACACACAAAGGATGCACTACATACTTACTAGCACATGTTTTAAGATCGAGAAATAGAAACATATACATGAATCATTTATTTGGGTAAAACAAAATCCATAAATACACCTGAAATTAGTTTTGGAATTGCCGCAAGTTAGAAGGATATTATAGGCTACATCATCCACAGCAGTGACACTTCTAAATAAATTATTAATTAAAAATATGCCTTCAAAATGAAGACCCTGGGACATTTTCTTTATGTATTCTTATGTCTTTTTTACAGATTAGATCTGTATAAGTGTGTACAATGTGTAGGAAAGCAAAATTAAAGTATTTAAATAACCAAAGAAAAGCAAAAAAGGCCAAAAACCATCCTAAGACATGATCTTCTGTCTTCTGGTTAATGTCTGTGCCAATAAAAGAGACGGAATTATACAATCATTAATTCTGTATTTTAAAAATCTTAAATTTGCTTCATGCAGAAAAAAAAACTTCTGCCAGCTTAGCTCATTTAAATCTGAGACAGATAAAGAATTCTATTATATTAAGTACATGTTACATAAAATACATATTTACAGAATGCTGACAGATATGTTGTAAGTGGTTTGACAACAGATCCAGATTGCAAGATGGAACACTAAATCTGGCGAGGGTCACAAAAGTCCTGATGTCTTCACGCACACACACACACACACACACACATGCGCACACACCTTCTCTCCTAGACCTGAATAAATGTACATACAAGTAAAAAGACGGTCTCATTAACATGAATCCAGCTTGACCCTTAGTGTCTCAAATGCTAGAACTCATGTATTGTTCATGCAATAATACCACCATTTAAAAAAATGTCCCAAACCTTAATCCGTTCTAACAGTGTTCATACAATGTATATTCGGATCACTTGTATTATTTTTAACAGTGAGAAATGGCTACAAGGAGCAAGCAGATTTCCAAAGGCAACATTCAAATGATTGTATATTGAAAAATAATAATAAACTCAGCTTGTACTCTGTTTTCATAATTGTACAAACTCCTCTCCAGCACAGTTTTATATTATAGTACTTGTACTAGTGTGAAGATATTTTTGAGACTACAAAGAGAACTCTTTAAGTTACTCTGAGTAAGGGGTTCTGATAAATGTTATCAAAATATTTGTAAATTAAAATTACTGATGTTATTTGGCAAATTTGAGTGTGTTGATATATGTAGTGTGTTATCTCTCTAGCCCCTATCTGTCCTGTTAACCAGAGGGGGTTATCAGTTGTGCTAAGATATCCAGATCCACCTGTTATGGAGAAAATGTTTTCCTTTTCCTGACACACTCCAAACAAAACAAGCAGTTTACAAAGGTTTTGGTAACGCTAACAGTTAGTTTTCTCACAGCTGCTGGTGGTTCAAACACACAGTACAGGAACTACTCCAGTGAAATGGAGAGTGTATGAAGACACGTCAGAGATGGACTTTCAAAGAGGACTTTTGGGGGGGGGGGGGGGGGTTGAGTCAGTGTTTGCATTTGAAACGGAGCTTTTCTACAGCACAGCCTGAGATCTCTCTTTAGCCTTTTCCTCCTCCCGCCGCTTCATGGCCTGGATCACTGCCATCTCCTTCGCCTCCTTCTTTTGGTTCCTTGCCTCAAACAGCAGCCTGCAGATGGAAGATGTTGCTTTGTTATTATTTTTAAAGAAGCTTTTGTAAAATTACTTTGCGAAAGCAGTGCAGACTATTAAAGCCTTGTCCACTTCATCGTACATTGCTGATGTCTTTTAGGCATGGACTGATATTAAGATTAAACATTAGATATTTAAAGATAAACTTTGCAAAGAATAGTGTCTTTTTTGTTTCAAAACTTGCACATTTGATCTAAACACTAAATAGTGGTGGCTGGTGGTTTAAAATAGAGGATGAACATGTATTTTTTTATTAAAGTATACTATATGGCCAAAAGTTTGTGGACACCTATTCGTTACACCCATATGTGTTTTCTGAACTTCACCCCTTTGCTTTATATGACCTCCATTCTTCTAGCAAGGCTTTGCCTTAGATTCTGGAGTGTGGCTGTGGAGATTTGCTCATTGAGCCATAAAAGCATTAGTCAGGTCAGGCCCTGGTGTCGAGTGAGGAAGTTTGGGGTGCAGTCAGCATTCCAGTTCACCCAAAGCTCTTCAGTGGGGTTTAGATCGGGGCTCTGAATCAAGTATTGATTCAACTCATCTCCACTCGAGTTCATCAATCATTTTATGCTGGGCAGAGTTGTAGTGAATTTTGGGAACACTGGATGCAAGGTGGGGACATAGTCTGTATCACCAGTCCAGCACAGAGCATCATGCACACACATACACAGTAGAATGTTTGTTTTTTTAACATGGAGAAATAGTTTTTACTGTTTCTCTGTCAGGTGCATGCTGGCACTAATCAGTGCACACTGCTAGTTTTGGCACACAGCCATATTCACATCAGCATCCAGAATGTCAGGAAAAATTTTAAAACCCACCTGTTTTTTATTATCCTCTGCACAATGTCATCAGAGGTGAGGGTGTTTCCACTATCCACAATCCGTAGTATACCTTTTCTCCTAGGTACCTGTGCAACACGCCAGTACACACATCCACATCCAAAAGTTACATAGTGACACATACGTAGAGCATTAAAATGTATAACACTCTGCTATAATATGAATATATTAGTTAAACCTCATGTTAGAAATCCATATAGTAAATGTATTTATAATCAATCTACTGCATTACATAGCGATTATTGGCATACTGATTTATTAAGATTTCAGTAGGTAGTGGTATGTCTTTTTAATGAGGTGTCAGAAAACTTGCAGTACAGTATAATAATTAGTTTTCTTTACTTTACATAGCTCCTTTCATAAACAGTTTTTCTTAAAAATGTGTTCACTTATTGCATGAGCAGGTGGAATAATGGAAACACCCAGTGACCAGATTCACATGCCTCGTCGTACTGAAGACAAGCTACCTGTGTGATCTGGGGAAATATAATGTTCTAGGAGCAGTGATTAAATGTGGCGAAAAAGGTAAAAGAAACTGCTGGTCACAAATTGAGAACTCACAGCATAGGGGTCTGAGCCATCTGTGTCTGGAAACACTTCAGTTTTTCCATGACAAACAAGATCCACCTGCACAATGGAATTATTAGACGTGTCTGCAAACCCAAACTAATAAAGCTCTGCACACAATGGCTGCAATGCCTATATCATTTTTTTCCAGATATAGTTGACTCATACCTTAAAATGGTCCAGCAAATCCTTTGAAACTGTGTACGGAGCTCCAATTACCACCTCTGAAACATACTTCAAAAAAAGCAAATAATCCCAAATTAAAAATGTGTTTTTTATTAGTTCAAATAGATAAAAGTAACAAAACAAGCCACAACAAGACTTGCTTCAACAACACAAGCCCTATATGTGAGAAGAGAGCAGACTCACCCGACAGGCGAGAACGCTCAGTGTTCTTTCATGGATGTTCATAATGGGATAATTCTTTCCTTTATAGCGGTTCACCTCCTAAAATGAAAAAAAAAAAAAAAGTGTATACCATTCCAGTTTACACCATAATTTGGTATTGTACCATAATAAATGTTTTATAAAAGGGCATGTTACTGCATACTGCATTTATTCCATAAATGTTAAATAAACTTATAGCATAATCTTAGCATCGGTAAGACATTTTTATTTGTTAAATAACAAGATATTTTTTAATACATTTATTATTAGTCATAAATTATGTGCAGTATCTGTAATACTGAGAATAATTTGTTACTATATTAATGATAATGTATTAGATTGAGCACATTAAAATAAACCTGTTGTTTTATTTATGAACTGAAGCCACTACTGCCAAAGCAATAGATAGGATTTTAAAATATAGAAGGTTAATCAAAACCTTCTGACTAATATATTGTTCTATAGTATTTAATAATACTTTACTGAAGCAGTAAAGCAGGAAAGCAATAAGATGCTATAAAATCACCCTTACCTGATCAAAATGTAACCCAACAATAACATATGGCTTGCTTGAAAGCTTGTATACTGCCTCCAAAAAATCCACATGGCCAATATCTGATGAAAGTCAAGTCCATGTTTTTAAAATGAAAATAAAATAAAAGTAATCTTGGTGTAACTGTGCATGGATATATTGTGAGTCTGTGAGGATACGGAAAAGGTCAAAGGCTCCAGCCACATATATTATGGTGTCCCCCGGCTGCGGCTCCTTCCCTGAGGCAAACTGGATGATTTTTTGAGACGTCTGCAGAAACTGAGACACCCCTGTCCAGGGGCTGTGACCCTTTGGACCCTGCAGGATCAAAATGTAACAAACACAGTAATAAACTTTAACACTTTTATTAGAAATTGGATGTTTTTTTACACTGACTCAGAATCTGTTTATTGTCTTCATATGCTACATATTGCACATCATGGAAGCTTAATGATGATTAAGGTTGATTCCAAACTGTAGTGCTTTGCTTTACTTTTTACTGTTTTTTAAATGATGCATTGCCGGCTTCATTGAGACTCTCTTGTAAGGGAGATTAGGTATATGTGAATGCTCCTGCCCCTACGGTGCCCCACATATATACATCAAAAAAGCACTCATCGGATTCTGAAGGTTCCTTGCTGGTTTGCTAAATTCCCCAAATCATGTAAATCAATTTCCCCATCCAACCACTGAATATGGTGACTGTTGTAGCTGTCCTGGTGGCACGGTGGTGTGGTGGTTGGCACTGTCACCTCACAGCAAGAAGGTCCTGGGTTCAATCCCCGGGTCACCCAGAGTGCCTTTCTGTGCAGAGTTCTGTGGGTTTCCTCCGGGTGCTCCGGTTTCCTCCCAGAGTCCAAAGACATGCAGATTAGGTCAACTGGCTTCTCTAAATTGCCCATAGGTGTGAATGCGAGCATGTGTGGCTGTTTGTCTGTGTTGGCCCTGTGGTGTACTGGCAACCTGCCCAGAGTGTACCCCGAAATGACTGCTGGGATTGGCTCCAGCTTCCCCACGACCCAGATGGATTAAGTGGTATAGATAATGGATGGATGGATGTAACTGTCCTCCATTATTGTTTCGCTTTGCTGACAACACTGCATCATGATAATGACAGTGATATGCACATGTACAATTAAGTGCATCAGGAAAAAGCGACATGAAATCCGATCAGATTGTATTTATTCATCTTGAATGGCTACTTTTTGAATATGTACAATATTCAATTTAGGACCATATACAAAAGTGGCCCAACTCTGATTTGAAAAAAAGGGAATTTTTTCTCCACAAAGTCCTGAAAATACAAAGATGTCACACATCCAGGAAATCAGATTTGTGTAACTTTTACTTTTAAGTATAATACTTATTATAATATAATAAGTACTTGAAAAATTCCATGTTTATATCTCGTGCTGCCATGTTTATATCTGGTGGCAAACAAATTCTCTAGAATTTTTGAGAACTGAAAATATACTGCCAAAAACTCTGGAACTCATCACTAGAGGATAATAAAGACTTAATAAAGACTAAATCCTCTAGGAAAACACACCAGCACTGCTGTTACTTTGTTCTCTCCCTTTATACAGTTATTAATAGATTGGCAGGTTTATGCAGCTAAAGCAATTCAGTAGTGTCTTGTTTGGAAACATTGTTCGATCTGAATCACATCTGTGGTCTTCACATCTTTCTAGCTGCAGCCCATGCCACAATAAAGTCCAGTGTTTATGCCAAGTTGGTGTCTTGTGTGAAAGCACGATACAAAGATGGATGGATAATGGGGAAAAGAGAATACGTGAGTAGAAAAACAAAAATAACAGAGGAAGAAAATGCCTGTAATGACTAAGCACATTTACAACACAAGTTAACACAAATGTTATGTGAATATTTGCTAAACCCATATGTTAAGTTAAGGCCCAGTCATATTCAAATACACACATACAAACATCACAAAAGCTAAAACTGATAATAATGGAGTAATAGCATGCAAATATGGGGGAATTTAAAGGTCTGACTTACAGAAATTCACTGTACATTATATGAACAAAAGTTTGTTAAATGGCAAATTCCCATAGCCATGTTCCAAAAACAAGTCTTTCCAGAAGTGTGGAGGTTATTATAACAGCAAAAGTGGGGACTAAATCTGGAATGAGTTCAACTAATTTTCCGACAAATTCAGAAATTTACACTGAGGATAGGACATCAGTTCTCTGCCGGGCATCATGCATAAGCATTCACACCCTTTTTCATACTGTGATGATGGTGGCTACACAGGCCTGCTGTCTAAAAAGATCAAGGTATATTTATTTGAGCACAAACAGTGACTCTGGCCTCTTCCTGTGTCATCTCCCAGTCAGTGCAGTGCAGTGCCCACAAGTGGTAAAGAATGCAGGTTGCCAATAGCACAGGTAACCCCACGGCCCTGTCCGTCGACCTGGTGGTGCAGTATCAATCAGCCGAGTCAGTCAGGTGTTAGTCAAGGGACTACAGGCAATTGCCCAGGAGCTCACCACTCCAGAACATCCTTGCTGCCGTTATCTCCCTCCCTGATCCTGCCCAGTATGACCAGCAACTGCTTTCGAAGACCAGTTGACCAGTTCCTGAAAGGCCTGCCTACAGAAGAGCAGAAGGCTGTGGGGATGACCGCGCTGACGTAATTGAAGTCACTCGTCGAGGCATTGGAGATGGCCCTATCAACCCTGGACATGCACTGCGACCACCCTTGACCTCCCATCCGGGAAGCATTGCCCCTGCCTCCTCAATGACAAGGTTCGCCGTTCCAGGCACATGCTTGATCTGCTGTCCCTGAGCCCCAGCCCTCGTCGCCTGACGTTCCTATCCCGACGGAGTCGGAGCGTCCACCATTGCATAAACCATGGCTTGCGGGCTGTGCCCTTCATGAGGGGCTCCTACAGCAGCGCTCTTCGACACAGCCAGTGCCATCACCCTAGTGACGGTGGGGTTAATTCCTATTCTCCCTGTGCCTCTTCTTGTAGGTTGGTCTCGGCTGGACCTTCCAGACGTGCTGAAGAAGGAGGGGCAGAATCAAGGTGCCACTGGACACCGTCGCTGATGTCCAACATGTTGCAGGTCCACACCAGTGTCTTCAGCTACTTTCCTCATGGAGGATGAAGATCCCGCAGCCAAGGCAGCGTTCCACACTCTTGTTAATCCTGTTCTGTGTGTGAGCCACATTGGAGAAGATCCAGGACAGGTTCCACTTGCCCGCTTGCCAGCTTGCCAGCTTCCACTTCCACTTGATGACATCCAGAATTGGGATCTGCTGCTTCTGTTTGTTCTCTTCAAATTCAGGGAAGTGCCACAGGCTTTGAGGGAATTTTACACCTTTTGAGTTGCTCTTTGGGTGACAATCATGGGGCCTGTTGAACTTGGTGAAGGAGGTGTGGGAAAAACAACCGTCTCTGTATCACTCCTTGATTAAAAATGTGAGGGATCTTACATCCATAGAATAGAGCACATAGAAAAGGTGGGACGGATAGTGAGGGAACATATGGAGGTGACCCAGGAAGAGCAGTGCCACGCATATAATTGCCCAGCCCAGCCACAAAAGTTCTGGCCTGGAGATAAAGTCCTCCTACTTGTTCCCAGAACAGCGTGTAAATTAATGGCTCACTGGCAGGGCCCCTACACCATGATATAGGTAGTGGGCCCAGTGAACTACTGCCTGCAGTTCGCGTCACGTCCTGCAGCGAGGCCACTACGCGTACTCGGGTTGCTGCAGAAACCAGGCCTCCAGTCCTCGGCATCGCCTGATGCCAGTAGCCGGGGGAGGGTCTGCTGAGCTGCTGAGGACCCATGACTCCGCCTTCAGAGCAGGTGCCTTGGTCTTAAGAACAGCAAGGGCCAAACTGTCTCGGGCCAACAGAGAAGCAAAATGTGCACACGGCCAGAGAATCCACAGCCACTTTCAAGACAGCGGCGACACACGGCGCATGTGGCAGGGCATCCAGGCCATCACTGACTACAGGACAACTACACCTGCTTGTGACAGTGATGCCTCCCTACCAGATGCACTTAACAACTTCTTTGCACGGTTTGATGCACAGAACAATGTAACAGCGAGGAAGACCACCCCTTCTCAGAGTGACCAGGTGCTGCGTCTGACCACTGCTTATGTGAGGAAAACTCTTCGCAGAGTTAACCCACAGAAGGCTGCTGGACCAGAGAACATCCCTGGGAGAGTCCTCAGATAATGTGCAGACCAATTGGCTGATGACTGACATCACTGACATCTTCAACATCTCCCTGAGCACTGCTGTCGTCCTGAAGTGCTTCAAAGCCAGCACCATCATCCCCATGCCAAAGATGTCTTCAGTGTCCTGCCTCAATGACTATCTGTTGCACTCACACCCATTGCGATGAAGTGCTTCGAGAGGCTCGTCATGAGGCACATCAAGACCCTGCTGCCTCCCTCACTGTACCCCCTGCAGTTCGCCACATCTGGACAATAAGGACACCTATGTACGAATGCTGTTCATAGAGTTCAGTTCAGCATTCAACACAATCATTCCTTAGCACCTGATTGGAAAGCTGAGCCTGCTAGGCCTGAACACCTCTCTCTGCAACTGGATCCTGGACTTTGTGACTGAGAGACCTCAGTCAGTCCGGATTGGGAACAGTTTCTCCAGCACCACCACACTGACCACTGGGGACCCCAGGTCTGTGTGCTCAGTCCACTACTGTTCACTCTGCTGACTCACAACTGTGCAGCAATGCACAGCTCGAACCACATCATCAAGTTCGCCTATGACACGACTGTGGTGGGTTTCATCAGCAAGAATGACGAGTCAGTATACAGAGAGAAGGTGCAGCAGCTAATGGACTGGTGCAATGTCAACAACCTGTCTCTGAACGTGGACAAAACCAAAGAGATGATTGTTGACTTCAGAAGAGCACGGAGCGACCACTCTCCACTCAACATCGATGGATCCTCTGTGGAGATCAAGAGCACTAAATTCCTCGGTGTTCACCTGGCGGAGAACCTCTCCTGGTCCCTCAACACCAGCTCCATTGTCAAGAAAGCCCATAAGCATCTCTACTTCCTGCGAAGGCTGAGGAAAGCCCATTTCCCGCCAACCATCATCATCACCTTTTTCAGAGGGACTATTGAGAGCATTCTGAGCAGCTGCATCACTGTCTATTATGGAAACTGCACTGTATTGGACCGCAAGACCCTACAGCGGATTTGAGAGAACAGCTGAGAAGATCATTGGAGTCTCTCTTCCCTCTATCATTGACATTCACCACACATGCTGCATCCGCAAAGCCACCAGCATTTTGGACGACCCCACACACCCCTCACACAAACTCTTCACCCTCCTGCCATCTGGCAAGAGGTACCGAAGCATTCGGGCCCTCACTGCCAGACTCTGTAATACTTTCTTCCCCCAAGCCATCAGACTCCTGAACACTCAGGGACTGGATTGACACACACACACAAAAATGTACATTCATCTACCGCTACAATTCTGCACATTACATTTGGATTAGCGCTGCACTGTCTTGTCTCGTGATGTCTGCACTGTTTGCAAATTTGCACACATGCACTTTATGTTGTATTCTGTTGCACATGTGCACTTTTGTACTTCTGTGTTGTCTTATATGCAGCACCTTGGTCCAGGAGAAATGTTGTCTCCTTTCACTATACACTGTATCACATGTATATGGTTGAAATGACAATAAAGCCACTTGAACTTGAACTTGCAGAAGCCTGGGAAGAGTGCTGACATGAAAATATACCATGTAAAACTTCTTAAGCAGCTACAGGAACTTGCGGAGCTAGAAGCACAGTTCAGGGACATGTTGTTCAGGGAGCCCGGGCAGATCAGCACTTTGCAACACCATATCCACACACCCCCAGGAGTCATGATTAGGCAGAAGCCCTATCACATCCCAGAGGCCCTGCGTCAGGCAATAGAGGCAGAGGTGGCCCAGATGCTGAGAGATGGGATAATGAAGTCCACCAGCCCTTGGTCCAGCCCAATCGTTGTGGTCCCTAAACCCGATGAGAGCCTCCGCCTGTGCAATGACTCACACTTAATGAGGTCTCAGAGTTTGATGGCTACCCCCATGAGCTGTGGAAGGTGGGGCTAATGGCAAATCCAAAAACGTGCCATCTGGGGTTGACCAAGGTACAGTATCTGGGTTGCAGCTTCAGACAGGTGCTGCTCAAGCCACAGGAGCAGGAGGAGAAGAACGTGGACACTGTACATCAATACCCCTGGCCCACATCTAAAAAGCAGGTATGTGCCTTCTTGGGACTTGCTGGCTATTACAGAAGGTTTAAACCTAATTTTGCCTCTATTGTTGCCCCCTCTCATATATGACCATGAAGGGTGAACCGGAGAAGAGATGCTGGAGCTGAGGGAGCCTTTGAGGCATTGAAAGAGGTGCTCACTAGCTCCCCAGTGCTGTGGAATCCTGACTTCAACTATCCCTTCCTGGCACAGATGTATGACTCTGAGACAGATATCAGCGCGGTCCTTTTACAGGACTTTGACTGAGTGGAGCATCTGATCCTGTAAGTCAGCTGGAAGCTGAGTCCAGCCTAGCAGCACTATGCGGTAACGAGCAGAAAGCCCTGGCCATCAAGTGGGTCGTGGAGGAGTTGTGCTAATACCTCGTTGGTCAACAGTTCACCTTATTCACTGAATACTGAATTGCCTCTCCAGTGGCTTGCTAGGCATCAGGAAACTGCTGGGTCTTATCCTTGCAGGGCTTCATGTTTTAGGTGCCGGACTGTGCAGGAGCAAAGCAAGGCAACACAGATGCCCTCTTGGGCTGTTACACCTCAGAGCTCAGGGAGGGCACTGTGGTGACCATGGCTGCACAGACCTGCTGTCTAAAAAAAGCAAGTACCCCTTGTGCTGCACTGACGCCATGCACAGGGATCCACATCTCTCAGAGCCGGCAAAGCAGGAAGCATCTAAGAGGGGGGGGCTGTGAAACACAGCATGGAGGCCTGTTCAAATCCATCCTCCAGCAGATGACAGTGAGTGATAAAAGGGAGTCGGCACAACAGAGCTGGTGAGTAAGGCATTCGGAAAATCTGACATGCTCTAGCACTGTTTTGTCTCTCTCTCTTTCTGCCTTTAGACTCTCCATGAGCGAGAGAATCTGCATCGCTTGTGGAAGCTGATGGATGACAAGAGTTTGTGCGCTGATCTCCCACCTACTGTTTCACAGGTTTGCCACGTCGTCTCGCCTTTCCTCGCTCCACCTCATATCCGGATCGCCTCAAGGATGCTTCACCACTTTCCCAGCTTTCATTTCCCTGCCCCTGCACCTACCCTTGTCGGCTGTACACCTCTGAGGGAACGTTGTCACTTGTGCACCCTACGGACTGTTCTTTTGGTGAAGTTTTTTTTTCTTTTGCCCTTCTTTCTATTTGCCTGTTCATTTTGTGTGAACACTAGTGCTGACGTATGGCGGCGCGACCGTAAGCACGCAGCGGCCACTCCGGATCCGAAAATCGTGCATTTTGTTTTATTTTGTTTTATTTTGTTTTCTTGGCGTGACTCCAACGGCACATGGACACCAAAACAAACGATGTTCATGTCTACCCATGATAAATATTACTGGATATAAAGAAATACTTAAAAAATTGACCTGCAGGAAGACCTCTTGGAAACGCTTCGCGTCCTCGGGTTGCTACAGAAACCAGGCCTCCAGTCCTCGGCGTCGCCTGATGCCAGCGGACGGGGGAGGGTTCGCCGAGAGCGGTGTGCGAGGAAGCGGAAGCACGGCAAGCAGGCAGGGGTCCGCACTAGGCTAGGAGCTAATCCTAGCTGATCGCCCCCTACCAACCATAATACTTTCCAGCGTCTGTTCTCTTGACAATGGATTGGACTGTATCCGACTCCAGCGGAGTACCCAGCGCGAATTCAGAGATTGCTGCGTCATTGTTTTCACGGAGACATGGCTCAGAGACAGAGTTCCGGACGCCGCTATTTAGCTAGCCGGGCTAACTGCGTTTCGTGCTGACAAGAAAGTAGCTCTGTGCGGTAGGACTCGCGGTGATGGCTTGTGTGTTTATATTAATACGGAATGGTGGAAGAACTCTGTGCTAGTATTTAGCTACTGCTCACCGCTTGTGGAGTTTGTGACAGTTGGATGCAGACCTTTTTATTTACCACGGGAATTCACTGCTGTATTTATTATCGGAGTGTACATTTCCCCCAGCGCTAAAGCTGTTGTCTTGTATGTAGCACCTTGGTCCTGGAGAAACGCTGTCTCATTTCACTGTACACATGTATATGGTTGAAATGACAATAAAAGCCACTTGAACTTGAACTTGAACTTGAGCTAACAGTAAACATTAGTTGATTTATTTGAGCACAAAAAATGACTCTGGCCTCTTCCTGTGTCATCTACTGTTCAAACACTCACAATACCTAGATACAATTTAATGTAGCCAACCAGCTATCAGTGGAATTCCCACTGTAACATCATGCCTCCTCATCTTTGTAAAAACCAGCCATAGAGTATTTTCTTCTCCATTGTCTCACAGATGATACCTATTTCTTTTTTAATATAAAAATGAACATACTACTTTTTAAGATCAAGTTGGACACATTACTTATGCAGAGTTAAATGCCAAAATCCATGGATGAGTTCCCATCCTTTTAATCATCCTATACACTTACCCTTCCAAAGTTGTCTGTGTGTTGTTGATAATCTGAACTTCCCTGAAATTATGACAAAAACAGGGACATATCAATCATTTCTCAACAGGAAGCAGTAAAGGATACAGCCTGGAATGCTATGAAAAAGAAAGGAAGACTCACCATGTTGCTGTGGTGAGCTTTAGTCATCAGGAGCATGCGGCCAACCAGGTCTGTTGTGGACACACCCTGAGTCCTCTTACACTCTCTACAAAAGACATTTTTTTCAGCACTTGAAAGATGGTTTAAGGTAAGATAATCACTATCATAATATGATAATGAGATAATCAGGTCAGTACTCTCTGCTGTGAGATGCTTAGGAGTGAATGGGTGTACAGATGTGTATTTGATGGTACCATCATTCCCAGCATTCCCAGATTAGGCTCGGGATCAACGGCAACCATTACCAGGATAAAGCAATTACTGAAAATGAATGACTGAGGAACTGAATGAATGAATATTGAACATGCATCCCAGAAAAATACTGTGATATTGGATTTTATGGATATTGAAGAATGAATATTTTAAACCATTGACCAGATTGACACTTGCCTGTATCTGCCCGAGTTTTTCACCTCTTCATATGTGTCCTTTCCATCCACTGTCAGAGTGATGTCATCTGAAAGGATCGAGAAATGACAGAAGGTGTCAACAGTCAACTCTTGTTTATCAAAGAAAGAGCAAATGTCTGGAAGAGATTTCTCCCAAAAACAAATAATAAACATATACATAGCCCATGAAATGAAATATTCCATT
Source organism: Notoglanidium macrostoma (assembly GCA_030068235.1). NCBI lineage: Eukaryota > Metazoa > Chordata > Actinopteri > Siluriformes > Auchenoglanididae > Notoglanidium > Notoglanidium macrostoma. Next base: position 13,263,670 of record JAQQZR010000008.1, on the reverse strand, counting down.
GCCAAATCCTGAGAAACAAACCTCTAGATATTTTCAATATCATTCATCTTCATTTCTAGTGAAATTGCGTTACATTAGGGCAAAACATAGCACTGTTAATTCTAAACCTGTATAGCACCATGAATCAGTATTGGAATGGCTCCATTTTACAGATCTGTACCAAAACAAAATTACACCTGGCCCAGAATAATGGAAATATAGTTACAATACTCACAGACACACAAAAACACAAATTTGATACAACACAATACAATATTGTGGTGTCTTGAACACAATACATTTTTTTCAATACAGCAAAAATAAGAATTGCCTAAAATACAATTCTTTTACTAACTAGTGTACTAGTGGTCTGTGAAATATAGTGTGCTTATTTTTTTAAACTTGTAGCCTACTTGTAGAGGGATTGTGGGCTTGATTAAGTTTAAATGTTTGTTATACCTCGCATAATATAGATTTTTTGAATACTGTATTAATCCCCAAGGGGAAATGCTTCTCTGCTTTTAACCCATCCAAACAGAATGGTGTGGAAATTCATGAATCCCATAGTCATTTGGGTGAACATGCTTGCTGTCAGGGATGTGTTTTAAACTTGCAAAAGATATTGGGCCACAACTTGAAATAACAAATTCAATAATCATTGCAATTGTTAATCAATCATTGCAGATTATAATGCCTGCTACAAAGATAAATATAGATAATCTGTACCTCCATGCACACAGAAGTCACAGTTGTACTTGTCCAGAGTCTCCAGAGTGGTAACATAGGGGGCACCCTCCACTATGTCATCCACCCATTTGATGGCACGCACCATCTTGTACCTTTCAGCCTGTGTGAAGACGGGTGGGCCCTTGTGCTTCGAGATCTCTTCTGTGGGTAAGGGAGGACAGAATAATAAAAATGATATGAGGCATGGACATGTGACATAATGCAATTAAAGGGAAAATGTGAAAAAAAAACTAATTCATGTTTAAAAATTTTAGCTTAATAAAGAGATGAGGTTTTTAGTCTTAGCCCTAAAGGCCAACAGGCTACTGCTAGCTAAAAAGATTGTAAAGATGGTACGACAACCTTTTGACACTTTTACTGAATTTTGTTAATGTATTTATGAAGTTCTTCAGTTTCTGATTAGTTTGAAGGCATTTTAATAAATGGTTTTATAAATTAAAATACTCTTGTTAATGGCCTCCACTGAAAGCCAAACACAATCCAGGTTCACAATCCACAATCCAAAACTAAGTCTGGAAGTCATACCTAGCCGATGTCTGCATGCACACCTACTTTAATTACCTACAATTTTAGCCTTTGCATATATATGTTTGTCTATTCTCATCTTAAGCTCAGTGAAGGTTCCAAAAGGTGCATGTGTAGTGTGTCTGAAAACACTTACCATCAGTATGCACTCCCACTATGAGATAATCCCCCATAGCCTTAGCTTGTCGTAGCTGGTTTGAGTGTCCATAATGGACCATGTCATAGCTAAGAAAAAAGTTAAACAAGGACAGTTACTAAATCTTAACACACACACACACACACACACACGCACGCACACACACACACACACACAACAGTTCTTCTATAAAATCTTTTACTATACATTTGGTTTATACAAATTAAAATACTTTAAAGTATTTAAATTATTTAAATTACTTTAAGCCTAAATGCTATTAGTTAAATGTTGTTGCTTAGCATTATTGATCCTAAAATAAAAATGGTGCTCCGGTTTCCTCCCACAGTAAAAGACATGCAGATTAGGTCAACTGGCTACTCTAAATTGCCCATAGGTGTGAATGCGAGCGTGTGTGGTTGTTTGTC